>JBBCBC010000015.1:28766286-29031917 GCA_037126765.1 Stenogyne calaminthoides | reverse complement strand
ATGACAATACAAATGATATTACTTTATAATTTTGCACGCATTGAAAAACAACAAAACGAAATATATGAAGTGCTTTGGTGCAAGTACGATAAGAAAGGAAAAACATTATCCAAATTTAACAGATAACTTAAAATAAACAATTGCAGCTACTAAACTATGAGAAGACACATGTAAATAAATCAATATAGAATTCAAATTTACTAAGAACATTTTGAGTGCGAGCGTCTTAATAATGATCTCAGTGCGCATAGGGGTAACTCTAACTTCCACCCCCCTGAGTACCCATCCTCTGCCAGCTCTCTCATCAGCAATTCGTTTAATTCGGCGAAAAACACTCCATCCGCTACAAACTGTAACCAAGAGGAAAAACCATCTCAATTCCATATCCGTTTTACGTATACTGTAAATATATACACACGCCAACACTACACACACACATATGTGTAGGTACGCAATTTTCGCTTTCTTGCTCATCTGAGAGCCATTTTTCTGAGGATTGGGATTGTTAGGCGCTTGTGTAATTTTCAGTGACTGAGGAGATGATGAAGATGGTAGCGGAAATGTGTGGAGGGTTTTGGTGCGGCTGCGATGATATATATATATATATGGTGAGGCGGCTCTATTTAGGGTTTACAAAACATCGGATTTTCCTAAAATTGGGGAATTTGGAATCAGAATTAACTGAAATAATGAGATTTTTTATTATTTGGGCCAATTTTTAGTTGGCAAGTACTTATTGGCATAAGGGTTAATATTTGGGCTTTTGCATTAAAGCCCAATGTGTCATCAACAATGTGGCAATATTACAGGCCTAATTTTTTATTTTTTAAACAATTATTAGGATTTATAAAAGGTCGGATTGACAAGTTTAATTATTACTCTTTTCCGAACCCAAAGACGATTATGTTTGATTATTGTTAGGCACAGGAATTTGCAGCCCAACCACAAAGACGGAGAGGCCTACCTAACAATGAAAGTCTCCATAAAAACGAAAAACTCTAGTTAATTCGTGAGCCAAAACTTGATTTTCTCATCTTACAAAATTAATAGAAGATGAAGGATTGTTCTTTAGTATCACACAACAATTCTCCATAATCTCAACCACTGAAGTACGTTGTTCTTTTCTTTTCTTTTTTTTTACTTTTTAGCAATGCTAACGTCCACTTTACATATTGACCAATTTTCTATCTTAGAGAAATAATGAAATTCAATGTTGAATTAATTATGAAGGTAAATTTTGACGAAGTGGAATAAACTGAAAACGCTTTAACACCAATTATTATATCTCCATTATGTAAAATTATAAGTGTTCAATCACTATTTGTCCAATTAAAAAAAACTAAAAAATATGAAGATAAATTTTATTATAAAATTAATTGTATTACGTCACATTAGTGAGCAGTGATGTGAAATTCATTGTTTAGTTAATAATGAAGATAATTTTATTATATAATTACTTGTATAATGTCACACAATATAATTGTTAAATTGATGAATAAGATTAGTGTGAAACTAAATATATATATATATATTTATTTAATCTAACTTTTTAGTGGCCATTTGGGTTGAGAAATAGTAAATTTTTCATGAACTTAGTTGTTACGATGTTATGAGATCATTAAAGCATTAAGTGATTTTTTTTAAAGTGGATAAAAATTAATACGAGAATTGCCTCATATAGAAAATAAAAGGAGTCTAATTAAGATTAAATTAACATTTTTTTTTATCGAAGAAACAAAACTTTTATTTAAAAAAATGGAATACAAGATATCTTGAAAGTAATTACAAATTAATATTATCAACAATTTAACACCATCCTCGGATTAAAAACCAAACCGGAAAAGGAAATTTAGAACATTCGTCATAAGCAAACAAACAACCTGAAAGCCTAATTTTAGTTTTAAACTTTGATGCTCTATCGATTGAAAAATTCCACATTGTTAAAGATCGGATAATTTCTTCCTTTTAAAAGTCAAACCGGGCTCATCCAAAAGAATGCAATCAACTTTTTCCTTTCTCGCCTCTCAAAGCTCAACTATGTGATAGCATGTTTAAGAGAGGGCCGGAATGAATGACAATAAACACCAAGCCATTTTAGGTAACAACTCATCCACCATTTTTTAAAGTATTACAAACGTCTGAATTAAATTATGTTTTTGTTTCATTTTGAGGATTTGTCTCCGGTAAGTCGTCTTTGCCCCGTAAATTATGAATTATAAAAAGATGTCTTCTGACTTTTTAAAAAGTTGGTAAAAATGCCCATTTGACTGGTTATAACAAATTATGAGACATTTTTGTCTCATGTAAGTTATCACATAGTTTTTTTGGAAGGAGAAACTATGGGGGTGTTTGCAAAAAATTATGGTTTTAAAGAAGTGATTAAAATTAGTGATTATGGAAAAATGATTAATAGTAAAAATTGACAATGTTTGTAAGAGAATTCAAAAAAGAGTTGTTAGTGTTTGTAAAAAAAGTTAAAAGTTTTTAAAAAATACTAATAAGGGATCTTCTACTATTACGAAAGAAGAATCCACCTTCCGTATTAATTATGGGAGATCATTGATTACCATTGGATCTTGATCCAACGTATAATTTTATTTTAAAATGATTGCACTCTGCAAGCTGCAATCGCCCTGCTAATAAATTACATTAATAATTATAAAATGACAAAAATATATTTTTTATTTAAAATAACTGAAAATTTAATTATAAAATTACATATATATCTCTATTAACAGTTTATTATATATAATATTTATAAATCCAATTAAAAATTATAAAATAATAGTTTTAAATATTCTAATCAAGATTCTGGTCGCCTAATTTTTCAGCCGTGAGAAAAAAAGAAGAAGAAGAGTTGTTATAGAGATCATCGGAGAGAAGCAAGAAAACTTACGAAACATATTTCCTCCATTCCAAAGAGATAGCCCCATGTTTCCGATTCGCTCGGGCCTCTTGTCTTCTCAATTTAAAAATACCATGGAATTGAAAAGGTGTCGAGAAGGTATCCAAACTTTAGGGCTCGATAACATATGGTAATTTTCATTGGAGTTGTTAAGATCAAATATCAATTTCAATGTCAATATACACAATAATTATATAATTTTAGTTATGAAAATAATGAATCCTTATTTGTGAAGCATTTCGGCATGTGTGCTGTTAAAAATGCTATAATAACTTTTTAGAGCGAATAAAAGATCATCGTTCCAATTTGCCTTCAAAATTGAATTGAATATACATTGATAAGTATTTTTCACAGTCAACTTCTCCTTTCCCAAATTGAATTTGACAAATTTCTAATTCACATAGGTTAAAAATTAAAGTTGCATTTTCCTCTCCATTTGTTTAAGAATATACCGCCATTTCCTTCTTGCTCAAAAAACGGTTATTTCCATCGTTGTCTTTTCCTCAGTTATGAAGATGGGTTAACTAATCCCATCAACAAATGATAAGAAATCAGAAATCAAAATCCTTGTATGGAGGAGAAAAGATATATTATCAACAAATTTTTATTGTATTAATAGTACAACATTCTTCAAATGACCATTTGTCGATTTTTGTTGCACTAAAAATTTAGAAGTTAATCTATAAAAAAAGGTGAGGAATGGTTTGACAGTGTGAAAATTTTTTAATGTATTTAAAATCTATAAAATTGTCTTTAAATCAACCATCTACACCCAAACACTAAAAAATAGATTCCCTAATTTGACTTATTTGGTGAATGAACTAGCGGAACCACAAGAATTGGCCAAAATGCGAATCATAAATCATTCAATTTTGTCTTACGTTCACCAATTATAAAATTTGGTTGTAAATTAAAGTTTTTTCATGTATGAAATTTTTCATACTAAACTTTGTCTAAAATTGAGATGTTCATATAATGGATGATGTGGATTGAATGAACTCAAGAAAAGAATACTGGAATTATAAGATAAAAAATATGGTTTAGAGCTTGAACAAGAAATATTGTCTTTCTTATGGAGAAAATTTTATTTTTATTAAAGAATCAATTGTTTATGAAATTTGGCTGGGGAGAAACGAATGTCTCATATAATTAAAGATATGTTAATTGATTTAGTCATGATTATTAGATTATTACTGTAAAATAGGGTAGAAGATTAAGTTTTTTTTTTTTTATCTGGATAAGATTCACTCCACAAATTCACCAAATCAATCTTAATAACTCTCATACTCCAATTGCTCTCAAAGGAATCGAACCTGAGTCTCCTTTCAAATGAGGGCTTGGTGGCGGGAGTGTTGCTAAGTCACCTAGTTAGAAGATTAAGTTTATATGTTTATATATTTGCAAATTTACTTTTAATTTTGTATGGCATTTTAGTAATTTTATTTTATTTTTAAATAAAAAGTTAATTATTTTGTCTCACTTTTAAATTAGATTGCACATGCCACATGGCTAACTTAAATGACGTGTCAAATTTGTATTGGTTTCCTAGCCGAGAGGGTGAAGCTTGTTCATTCCTCGTGAGAAAAACCCTACTAATAAAAATTTCTTAAAAAGATCCTCCTTAAAGTTTATAACTTATAGTTTTATGAGAGACTATTTAAACTACTAAAAGAAAAAAATAAAACACTCAAAATTAACTTTACTTATTATAATTTTAAAGTGACTATAATTACTTATAAGTTTTGAAAACACCCCTATAAATAGTCAATTGTCGACATTTTCATCCATAATTAAAAGTTACTAGGTAATTTCTTTTAATTAAAAAAATTACAAGATGTTTTCATAAAATCATTCAAATAACAGGGCATTTTTTAAATTTTTTCCTAATAAAAAAAATACACTATTTTTTGTGACACTTAATAGTTTTTTTAAATTATATAGGGAATAAGTGAAATACTGGAAACATCCATGGAGGGCAATCTGCTATTACTCTATAATTCAAGGACTAAATTGAAACTTATACGTTCTCCTTTTTCTTTTCCTTTTTTTTGATGGAAAATTTATCTGTTCTCCTCCACTATTTCCCCAAACTGATTCGAACCCTAAACCTAATCAGTGTACTGACGAACGCTCTCAGCCAGTGTACTCCGCGCCAAATAGAAAAAGTAACAACGGCTGATCAACCGCCACGCGCCGCCGTATGGACTCCATTGTCCTCTTAGCACTGGATGAAATCTGTTGCAAAGCGGAAAAAGGACTCCACCTCAGCGATCTCTGGGCGAAACTTGGCCCGTCTCTCGCTGCCGAGGCATGCCAATCTGTCCGAACGTGAAGCGGGCAGTGTGGGAGAATCTCGTGGAGATTCCGGGGCTAAAAATGGTGGCCGATTTTGGAGTTGCTTCTGATAAGTCTACGGAGGATTTTATTAAGTGTACAGTTGAAGAATGCGAAGAGATGGATGTCAAAATAGTGGCACCAGAAGCGATGAGGAAGAGTTTCCTTGGAATATACGAGATGGATTCGGTGGAATCTATTTTATCTGATACTCAACGTCGCATTCTCGAGCGTCTCGCGGTTGCTAGGTGGGCGATTTTTTATTTTAATTGCGTTTTGAAAATCCTAAACTGATTATGCATGCTGTTATTTTTATTTTTAATTCACGCGTTTATCAGTATGCATTGCTTGTGCATGTGTTTGAACATTACCTGTTTATATGGTTCTATGAATTTTCAGTTTTCAGGAGTGCATGTTCTCCATTTCAATTTGAAATATAGAGGGAGAAGTGTTTTTTCATGGAAGCTGAAGTTCCTATATAATTGTTTTGTGTTTGTGTATTCAGGGATAATGGAGTTGCTCAAAACGAGCTTACAAAGGAATTTCAAATTCCTGCAAACAATTTATTCTATCAATTCAAAAAACTAGAAACCCAAGGATTGATAATTAGCACCAGTCAGTCATACAGAAAGAAACAGGCATCAAATAACAGTGAGCAGAAAAAGTGGTTCTATTGTGACCACCAACATGCTCTACCTATATCGTTATGGGAAGCATTTGGGTGCGCAACAGAGGCTTGAAATCACTAAGGAGGATCAAAATCTCATGGATAGGGAGGTTGCAGATGGTCATATTGAAACTGTTAGTGATTTTGGTACATCTGTGACAGAAAATGTGCATGTGATGGATTTTATACCTGCATTGAAGGCCATCTGTGATAAACTTGAAATAGCTGAGGGCAAGGTCAGTACTATGTAATATCTCCGTTTTCATTTGCGTCTCTATACATACTCATGCTAACTCTATTTTATTACTGTATACCGTTGAAGGTTCTGGTAGTCTCAGATATAAAGCGAGATCTTGGTTATCGAATGTCTTCTGGCCACAGAGCTTGGAGAAATGTAAGCTTGTTTAATATTTATTTGTATTGGCCTTTTATCTTCATTCCTACATGTAAATCATCTTAAGTAATCCTATTTCTCACGCTGCAATCTGTTGTTAGATATGTCACAAGTTGAAAGATGCTCGAGTTGTAGAAGAGTGCTGTACAATGATTAACAATAAGGTATGTGTGCTTGATCTGAGGCTTCATAATATTACCATCTCTAGTTGAAACTTATAAAGACATGTTCTCTGTCAGGAGTGTTTTTTAAGAAAAAAGAAAAAAATAATTATGTGGTTGCTTTTAAGAGTTAAAAAGATGCATCACTTTGATGGCGTTCTACTTATATTTAACATATAGGATAGTAATGATTATTCAATGTCATGTGACCAACTATACTGTGTAATTAGAGGGGAAAGATACTATTCTAATACAATCTTGACCAACTTATGTCTTGGAATGGTAGTGCTGAACTTGAGTTCTTATACCATGTATTATTTTTGCTAGTATTTATTTATCTTTTTTTTGGGGAGGGGGGAGGGGGGAGATGGGGGCGGGGTAAGGTGAGACTGGGAGGGGAACCATCGTGGAATTGAAGACTCGAAGTTTGCAACTATTTTTAATTGTGGAACCCTGAAGGTCTGAAATTTTCACACCCATTGTTTATATCTTTTGATTTTAGGAGGTCAATTGTTTACGTCTACTTCGTAGTTTTTCACCATCACACTTTGATCCAAAACTTCGCGGACGTGGGAATGATGAGAAGGACATGGACCAGTCATTGTCTTTAAAGAAAGGACAGTTTACAGAAGAACTTGTAGAGCTTCCTGTTTTGCGTCAGGTATATGACATGATTGATGCCGCAGGAACAAAAGGGTTGACTAATTCTGAGGTAAGTGCAATTACTGCAGTAAAATGATTAAAAACAATGCAATTAAGTATTTTTTTACATTGATCTCTTTGTTTTTACATCTCAATCTACTGCTTCCTTGTATATTTTTTCCTTTTGTTTCATCTGCACTGTTTATTATGAACCCTGAAAAGATTTACCGAGGATAGCATTGTCTCATCAAGCTGTTCAAATGAAAGCACTCTCCAACATTATATCGAATGCTTGTTGGCTTTGCATGTTAGTAGATTTTTATTAGGTGGAGAAAGCATCCTCCAACTTTTTATTTGATGCTTGAACTGTCAACTATATCACATTCTTTAATTAAGTTTGTTGATCCACTCATGCAAAATTCTTTTTCTTAGGTATCAATATCACTAGGGGCTTTGATGAATTGAGGACTATTAGTTGCATGTGTACTCATTGTTCTTACCGATTTAGGTTTATGTGCTGAATTAATGGGTAATTGTATACTTCTTTGCTACTCTTTGTTGTATAGGTAACTTAGGATGGCATACTTTAGCTTTACTTAGATAATGGTGTCACATGTTGGGCCATATTCTGCAAATTTTCAGGCATATGTATTTGAAATGCTATGAATTTCTCTGTAGAAGGTGTAATTGGGGATCGAAAATTGGCAGTCTGTCTGAGACATCAATATTACATTGCCAGGTGCTAATTCCCCTTCAAATTATGCAAGCAGGTGTGTGTAAAGGCTTGGACTATGCAGTAAGGACTACCACAAAAGCGATATTTTAAACAACTGATCTCCAGGTTTGGATTGCATTTGCAGTTGGAAAGCCATAACAAATCTGAGGTCTACGAGTTTGGACGACTGGTAACTTCAATAAATAAATCGTCCAATGTGCCCCCATTGAAAGAGAAGCAGCTCTTCTGGTAGGCGATACATCTAAATCACCTGTTGCCGATTCTGACATTATTGAAAACTCTTCTCAGCCGAAGAAGGTGCTAGATGCGCATGTTTCTGAAGGGAATACTAAAGATAACAACAAAAGTGTATATGATGCAGCAGTCATGAACGAAGCCTCCATGGGCTCAACACAATGTGACACACAGAATTCTGATATGGAGCAATCCAATGAAGTGGGCATAACAGAAGCGTCTAAGAGCACTACTTTGGACGATGAAGGTTCCAGTGTTCCACTTTTACAATGCAACACACAGAATTCTGATGTGGAGGAGAACTATTGCAGGGCAGTAAATCAGTAACAAAAAAGTAATGTAGTGGAAACACGCTGTCTAGCTCTTATGACTCCTTCCAAAGCGTCGATCAAATACATGGTATCCCCCGTCCAATCTGTCCAGCCAGCTCTCTAAGGGAGCAGCATATACTCAAAATGCTAGAGGTCTGTTGCTTCATCTTTTAAAATTTGTTCTTATTGTGCCTATTTGCTTATTATAGCATTGATCCTTCTGAAACTTTTTTGTGAGAAGGAGGAGAAGTTTCTCATAAAACCGGAGCTCCACAGGCGTCTTGAAAGTCTTGAGAAGGAAAAGAATACAGTAATGGACCGGAAGACCTTAATACGTAGTCTGAACAAACTTCAGCAAGAAGGACATTGTAAATGCATCCATGTGAGTGTCCCAAATGTGACAAACTGTGGGCGCAGTAGGACAACGGAAGTGGTCCTCCACCCATCTGTGTATAATGTATCAGAAGATTTGTTGGGTCAAATTCATGACAAAATGAGGTCTTTTGAGACCCAAAATGCGAAACAATCCTATATTCGAGAAGAAGGGCCAGTCAGTTCCCGTGTTGGATAATGTGCAGAGAATACCACATAGTGCAAGATTAAATGTCCAATCAGAGCGTGCGGATGCCATGCGTGCTAATGGGTATGTACTAGCGAAAATGGTTCGGACGAGGCTTCTTCACATCTTTCTTTGGGATTGGATCTGCAGTTCTCCTGGTTGGGATGATTCTTTATTGTCTAACTACCATTCGCCTGACCTGGAAAATCCGCACAGCTGCTGTAAGTCTTTTTTGAGTTAGAAGTGGCCACTAGGTCCATGCCACTTGAGTTGTTCCTAAAGGTAGTAGGATCAGATCAAAAGTTAGAGGGCATGAACAAGGAATCGAGTAGTGGGTTACTACTCGTGATCTTCCTATGGAGAAGTACAAAGGGCCTTATGGACATTTGAGCAACTGGGCGATTGTCATGGCTGATTGATATACTACGTCGTTTGAAGGTCACGATACCACGATTCTTGTCGAATAAAGTTTGATATCTATGTTAGTTTTGTCAAGACATACATTTAGATACCCATATATTTCTACTGCACATTGATATTATTATGATTTTCTAGTGATGTATGTACCAAGGTAGAGTTCTTTTAAATAGTTATCTGGTCATTGTTAAGAGGGATTTCCAACTGTTTGTCAGACCTCCATGTATTATTTAACTGACATTTTGGTAAAAGAATTCATCATGGACGAGAAAGGAATAAACTTCATTGTTTGATTAAGAGTGATAGGAGTGCGGGGAGGGTTACTTCAGTTAAGTAGACACTGTTTGGAATACTCAGTATAGGCAATATTTTAAGATTTGATTATAGAATAAATGTCTTTAAATTAGTTATCATTTTTTCTACTTACAGTCAAAGGCTGATATTTTCAGAAAACCATGAGATTTATCATATAATAAATTGGTCTATGCTTGCCATGCCGCTGGATAATTTATTTTATGATCACTGCAACTAGAAAGAAATGGCTAAAAGATTCTTGTGGGAATATTTATGTAGCTTGTAACTTCTAGCCACAAATGTACTCCATTGATTTTGTCAAAATATATTGTTTATTTATTATTTATTTTTTCAAAATTCTCGAACAAGTTATTTTGTTCAACTTTCTGTCCTCATACTTCTGTTTTAAGTTGCTCATGAAGGGTTAAAAATTGGACTTTTTGGGCAGTTGATTAAGTCCTAGTGAGTAAAGGCCATGCAGAAGATGGATCCAGCAGTCCACATACTACTCTCACTCATGCACTGGAACTTAAGCCTTACATTGAGGAACCAGTGTCGATTGCTGCATCATCTTGTTACATTTTTCCCCAGATCTAAGCCCTCAAGTCAGGCATGATTTTGTTCTTTCAAGCAGAAAAGCTGTTGATGAGTACTGGAATACTTTGGAGTATTGTTATGCTGCAGCTTAAATCAAAAAAAGCAGCTTTGCTTTCATTTCCAGGATCTGCAGTTCATGAGGTTGTCGCTCTCTGCCAATCTTTTTTCTATTATTAAATATATTTTGATTTCATTTTGGTATATGTTCTGCAATGAATCACTACCCTACATGCATCCCTTCGTGGATCTTCAAACCTGTTTAACCTATCAGGAAAATTGACGAGTGTTATCACTATAAGGCCAGGAATCAGGATCTCCTAAATGTGCTCCTTTAGGGGAAGCTGCATATTTTATGATGTGCTCTAGAATACTTTGTGAGATTATTAGAAGTTGGTGAAGTGCTCTAAATTTGAATTCTTATTTGCGCATATGATTATCAGTTTTCTTTTGCTTATATGTATTATATAGAAAATTTGAATTGGAACTTGCATATCTGTACTTGTTACGAAGACTGACGATGTTTTGAGATTTCATTGACATCTTAATTTAGTTAATATCAATCAAATTGTTATTAGGAATATGTATTGTCATGTTTGAAATTTCCAGAAGGAATCATCTTATTATGAAAAACACATGTAGATTTGGATGTATGAGTATGATACGATTAAGTTGGATTACATCTTTATGTGTACTGAACTATGTCCAGGTTTTTCATCCTCGATCATGGGTATCTGCCAGGGTCATGACAGCTAGCCAGCGAGTGGAACTTCTCAAGCGCGTAAAAGATGGCACAAAGAAAAGACTCTCATTTATCGAGTGTGAGAAGATTGCTGAGGATCTCAATTTGACCCTGGAGCAGGTTGGTTGATTTGTTAATCATTAACATTTTTTGCTTCTTTTTAAAAAACAACGTATAAATAGATTATTGAGATGGTTGCAGTGAATTATTATATTCATGTGTCAGATCATTTTCAACACTTTTTTAACCTGAAGCTGCAAATTGAGTGTGCTGAGTTCATGTTTCAAGCAGTACAAATCGATGGATCTCTATGCTAAATTTCCAAGTACTTCCATAGACTAGTTTTTTTAATAGAGACACTGATAATTCAAATTAAAATAGAGTAACATTCTCAATTGAATGGTACTACACACTTCTACTGATGAACTATTGGTTATTAAATGAACTGCAGGTGCTTCATGTCTATTATGACCAGAGGCAGCAGTCACTTGCTAGACTTCAGAGTGTTCTAAATGCCCGAAGGTGAGGACCCTCAGACAGTCAAAGGAAAATCAATTCAATCTTCACGGAAAAGGAAACATGTTTCAGATAGAATGTCCTCAAAGCAGGCAAAAGTTAGCGTTGCAGATGGGGATTCAAGTTTGGAGGCAGCCAACCCGTGTTTGAATTCTTATAAGCAATCTACCATGGAAGATTATGATTGCCGATTAGAGAGAAATCCTGCTGGTAATAGTGAAGACAGTTCAGATGTTATTAAATTGAATGAAGAAGATAAGGAGGTCCATAAATTCATCCATAAACAAGCCTTATCAAGGTTGAACCCGGCACGTCAGAAGAAGTTCTCGTGGACAGAAGAGGCTGATAGGTAATACTACCATAAACATTGTTCATGGATTCTATCTGCCAATAGCACTAACTAATAATTTCTCAGAGATCCTTTTCATGCTTCATTATACTGCATTGGAAGAGTTGGTGACTCCTTATATTATTTATATAATTATTAGTCTCTTTTTGGCTTGCTTTTAAGTTTCTTATCCTCTGAAGCTATTGATGTGCCTCTTATATGGGCCAATTTTCTTTCAGACAATTGGTGCTTGAATATACTATGCACCCCGAGCTGCTCTAGGAGCAAAATTTCACCCGTGCTGATTGGGTTTCAATGTCAAACCTTCCGCCCTCCTAATACATGTAAAAAAAGAAGAATGGCGATATTGAACAAGTACACCCCTTTCAGAGGCCGTAATGAAACTGTGCTCTATGCTTTTCTGAACAGTATGCAGAATACCTTGAGAAGTTCAGGGAAAACTGTTGAATCAGCAAGTTTCTGGAGGGATGGTTCGGGATCCGGCATTTACAGAAAATAGGTTGTATTCTTCATCTGCCATGCCTGGGAACTGGGCTAACTTTGATGATAATATTATCAAGGAAGCACTAGATAATGTTTTCAGATGCAAATTAATAAGTCAAATAGAGGGCGTGCGAGAAGCTTTTTCAGACCAGGAATATAGCGAGGATGATGTAAGTTGCATATCTTGTACACGTTAAATAATAGTGCATACATATGATTAATGCTTCAAGTTTAGTATTCTGTTATGGGGGTGTAATAGATAGATTTGCCGCTGTTACAAATGGATCATGTAGATTATTCTTTGTCTACATCGTACATCGCTCTGTAGGTTCATCCTGGTTGCAAGCATTGGCTGGTTTCTGGATACTTTCATGATCTTTTCGACAATATTCAACATTTTGTTAATTTTGTCAGGATGTTGAGGATTGCGTTGGGACTAAAGCTCCTGCTCAAAGATCAAGCTCTAAGCAGCTTCCCAGAAAGAAATTGAAGCTTATGAGTAAATGTGCAACTGTTAGCAGGCAGATGCACGAATCAGTTGCAATTGCAAATGCTGCTGAGTTGTTTAAGCTTATCTTTTTAAACAATTCCAATGCTCCAGAAGTGCCTACTTTACTGGCGGAAACACTACGTCGTTATTCTGAACATGATCTTTTTTCTGCTTTTAACTATCTGAGAGAGAAGAAAATTATGGTAAGTAATTTCCATGCACCACTCATAAGAACTATGTACATATTTGCTATCTGATATTTGATTATTGAAACATGTGGTTGTTGTTTAGTTCTTCAAAGCTTGTTATGGTCCTACTCTATCTTTGGCTACTAACAGAGGATGTTTTTCTCCCTTTGACAGATTGGTGGCAGTAATAATCGATTTGGCCTATCGCAGCACTTCTTGCAAAGTATTTCATCATCTGCATTTCTCTCTGATACGGGAGACAGAGCTGCTAAGTTTGCTATCTGGCTTCATGAGAGAGAAAAGGAATTGATTGAGGAGGGCATTGAAGTTCCATCAGACCTGCAATGTGGTGAAGTCTTCTCCTTAAGTGCTCTACTATCTTCAGGGGAACTATCAATTACCCCATGCTTACCCAATGAAGGTGTTGGAGAGGCAGAAGATAACAGAACAACCAAAAACAAATTTGATGGTAGTGAACCTGATGATGGAGAATTATCAAAAACACTTAAAACAACAATTGCCGGAGAATTTGAGATGACATGTCGCCGGGAAAAAGGTTTTCCTGGTATAAAGATATGCTTGCACCATGGAAACAATCTCGAGATCACATGCTATTGATCTTGAAAGGAGTAATTATTTATCTGGTTTGAATGTTAGTTGTGGTCGGGCACATTCTAACGTTTATGTAAGAGAAATTCTTGATTCTGTTACGACAAACCATCCTGCACTTGATGTGAGTGAATCACCATGGGAGGCCATGACCAGCTATGCTGAGTATCTTATGTCTTCATGTTCTTATGAAGTAAAAACTTCATTTCTTCGTCCCCACTTTTTCAAAAATCTCTATTCAGCCATTCAGAAGTCTGGTGACAATGGTCTGAGCATGAAAGAAATTCGCAAAGTTCTGAATGTTAAGGGTATTGTTCTTATTCATCAACTTTTTATTGCATATTTCCACTAAATATGACACCATTAACACCCTTTTCAGATGAGAAGACGTTGGAAGTTATGTTTGAGGTGCTCGGTGCATTTGATCGAGCTTTAAAGGTTTGTTTTTGCAGCTTATTCATCATTATTCTCTATTATAGCTTTTCAAGCTTTCTTATGCTTTGAATGTAAGAAACTATCATTTATCAGATTTTACATCTTTTGAGGCTTCAGTTATATGTGTTCATTGCATATAGGTTGATTTGTTGGTCTGATGATCTGACCTTGATTTTATAAATTTCTAATGTTAAACACAGGTCAATGCTTATGATTCCGTTCACATGGTTGATTCTTTATATCGGTCCAAATATTTCTTGACATCTGTACATGATTGTGCTGGTCACCACCTGAAAGGTCAAAAAAGGAAATTTGAGGATGAACATAAGCTTCTTAATCACGATAATCATAGAGAGAGCTTTGCTGCCTCGGAGGATGAGATTAACACGAACGCTAGTAAAGTACATAGGATCACAATTTTAAATCGTCCTGAAGATGTTGCGGATCCTCCTACCGAAATATCAACAGAGGATATTAATGGGGCACAAATTTCTGAAGTCGATCCACCCAAAATGGACAGAGTTGAAACCGCAGAACTCCATTCTACTCAGATATGCAGGCCCCTGTTGCCATGGATGAATGGAGATGGTACCATAAATGAAGTTGTGTACAAGGGGCTTATCCGCCGTCTTCTTGGAATTGTGACGCAAAATCCAGGGATATTAGAGGTGTGCTATTTTTTTTCTTCCTTATGCAAGCCTCTTAATTGCTTAATGTATATAAGCTTTTAGTTGTTTTTACATGCTAAATGATTTCATAATGTAGATCAGTTTCAATTTCCCTAATTTGTGGTATACCATCTTTTGGGTTTTGTTTGCACTTCTGGTTGGTGGTGAATACCACAATAATGCCAACTAATTCTTCATCTCACACGTTTGGTCGGGATATGTGGATCATATTGACATTGTGCTCAGTTGAAGCATTTAATTTATCAAGTATTTTAATACTATCAATTCTTTTTTGGTCTTTTCCCTCCTCTTTAAATTTACATTAATTATTCTCTATATACACACCCTATTGGGGCATCCTAAGGCCTACTATGCACATGAACGATTCATCCTAAACACACTTCTCTCATTTTCTGGTTTGTAGTGAGTGCCTTAGAATTTCATTTTCTTGTTCAGTTCCTTTACCTGTGGTAAAGCTGCTTCTTGCTTTATCATCATCTATTTTATTGTTGGTGGTGCAATGCCATGTGATCTAAATTAATATCAATTTTTCTTTTTAATAGTTCTCACTCTGTTTTATAGAAGTAACATGAGATACTATTTCTTTTAACTTTTTCTACAGGATGGCATCATAAATCATATGGAAGGTCTAAATCCTCAGGTATGCAGCTATCTTCTTTGTCTACCAACAATCGAAGCTAGTCCAAATTGTGTAGCTGTGAATTTGAGAATGCTAAATAATATATCTCCTTTTCTATCGTGGTCTAAACTTTAGTTTCTTTATATTTACTTGTCATCTCATTCTCAGCACAAGATCATTTTTGGTTGAAAAGCTTTCGATAAATCCGAGCTTTGCTAGAATTTTTGCTGCTTCTCTGATTTTCCCGAATATTAATTTTTTCCATTGATATTATTTCATTAACAAACTCAATCAGGGTAAATCAGGTCCCAAAGTCCCCTCATATTAGCAAAGCATCTGGTTCTAATTTTATCAACTTCCTCAGTTATCGAATTCCTTGACGAAATTGTTACTGATATCTAAATCTAATGCCTTGCAGAGCACCAGACAACTGTTAGAGATAATGATCATGGATAATCACATCATTTCACGCAAATTGCAGCAGATGACTTCGGCTCAGCCTCCATCCATTCTCTGTAATCTTGTCGGTAACAGGTCTATCAAATCTAAATTGATATATCGAGTTCACTATTTTGCAAATCCCACGAGCACAAACTTTTTGTAGAGTAAGCTTGTGTGCTCAGTCGAACGGGGCAGTATATATCAGAACGGTGTACTTTAGGCTATGGATTTTCTTAAATCCGCTCTTGTAAATATAAATTTACTTGTGTACAGTCCTTTGTTTATATGTTCTGGTTATGAGAAAACTGTTAATGGCATTCATTTACTGATTCAGTTTTCTATTTCTTTGTTATCGATGGAGGATATTTGTGAAACTGTCGTATATAATACTCTAGATAGATGATCTATTGTAGAAAAGCATGTGCATTGTTTTAATCGAAATTGATAATTTGGGTTTGGTTTTAATGATAATTCCGAGTGGTTAATCCAATTACGCTGCAAGTCTTCCATTGAAACATGCAACTTGTTTTCACGGATACAAGTTGCATGTTTAAAAAATAAATAAGAGATATTCTCTTTGTTACGATGTCCCTCTCATTGCCATTTCCTCCAATTGATACTAAAATCTCCATAGTTACCAACGTCAAGCCAAATTATCCAGCGATACATACAAAACAGTCTGCATATATAAGCATTGTTAGCGAAAACGAAACACAAGGAAGAAGAAGCAAAAGAATACTTGTTGCTCTCTCTCGCAATTCGGTTGCTAAGAGTGTTCGTTTATAAGCATTTTCTTCCTCTTTATTTTTTTTTGTTTGATCTAACAAGAGAAATCGAAAACCTATAGTGTTGCCGCAAATCACAGCAATGACTGAAGTGTCGACTATGGAGCGGCAGCAATTGAAGGAATCACTAATGCTGCAGCTGGAGCAACAACAGATGCTGCATGAGAAGTTAGAGCAACAGAGGGAATGGAGCCTCAAAAATAACAATTTACAGAGGAATATTCCGGTGCCTAGGTTTGATAAGATGCGGCAAAACAATGTCAATAAATTCCAATTACTTATGAGGCAACAACAGATGAGTTCTGGTGGAATAAACTCCACACAGCAACAGCAGCAGATGCAAACGGTGCAAGCGCAACAGCAGATGGTACAACCCCCGCAGCAGACGAGCTCACTCATTTTACCTTGTCAATTTACCCAGGAAAGGGTGACGCCGGCCCAACTGAGGCAGATGCTTTCGTTGCAAGATGCTGTTGCTGCTACTCAGGTATAAGCTTTTATAAACATCTTAAGTGTATAAATGATGGGTAAAGTATTTAATGATGAGACACCTGGTCATTTTAAACAGATTCTGCTAAGCCTTCTTCGTTTTCATAGTAGTTAAAGGCGCGCCGAATTTATGGTGATGTTTGTTTTGAGTTTTTAAAATTAGGATTTATCAGGATTTCAAAGCCCGTAGATTTTAAAAACCGTTTTGAATCGATTGTTTTTCTTCAGCAAAATGCACAGTTTTGCCCTTTAATGCTGCTCCTTTTCTTGGTATGGGTTGGATTATAGGAAAAAGAATTGCAGGGACAGAATGCTCTAATTTCTGGGTTGACTCAGAATGGACAACCAGGTGTGATGCAGAAGGATACATCTCCACAGCCGTGGTTCAAGCAAATGCCAGTAATATACTACCGCGATTCATCTTCAGATCGTCTTCAACTACAACAGCAGCTTCAACTTCTGCAGCAATCACCAAGAACGGTGGGCCCAGGAGACCAGAAATCTGTGTGTTTGATCGGATCGCATCCAGATGATGCTACACCAGGCGGTCGTTCAAGCCATGGCACGGAAGGCAGCAACAAATTTATCAGGAAGAGAATGATACATGATATGTTATCAAAGGTTCCAACTTTCTCTTTTCTTTGTATTTTCACTCGCGAATTATGAAACGTGCAATCACAAAAATCGAGATTTTGAAGTTATATTACTTGACTGAGTTTGAGTTTTCCAACCTTAGTTTTAGCATAATAAGTATCACTATTTAAAGAAGAAATTGATTTATGTGTATACTTCTCAAAATCACTGTAAAGTTACAGAACAGTGATACTTTGTATGATATACAGTATTACTTTGCACGCCAAACAGTATACAGAGTTCACCTTCAAATATCTGTGAACCAAGTTCGAAGTTTTCATCATCTAATTGTAATGAGAAACAATATCAACCGGGTTATCTATTTTTGTGGGTACGATATATGAAGAATGATTAACATTTCTGCGCTGCAGTTGAATTTAAATGGAAATCTGGATCCTGAAGTCGAAGACCTCATTTTTGAGATTACTGGTAACGTTATTGATTCGGTGAGGTTCACCAATTCCTATGATGAGTATTCTTGTAGTTGTTACTGTTTTTTTTTTCTTTCTTTCTTTCCTGCCGTTGTGATTCATCTGTGCTATATTCATCCTTTATGTGTTTTCTAAGGTAAATAACTGTAATGCATAATGTAGGTTACTACACTGGCATGCACATCGGCTAAGCTTCCCAAATCTTCAACTTTGGATTCGAAAGATGTATTGCAGCATCCAGGTTTGTCATGAATGATATGTTCTTTTCTGCTAGAAGTTACTCATTCCAAATTATAACATTGAAGTTACACGATTATCCGACTGTAGGTGGCTCCAAACAAGAGAGTTCAAAGATCCAAGAGCGTTCAAAGATCAGCGATCCTGAGACATGCATAAGATGCAACAAAACCATACCCAGAATTCTGAGAAGAATGAATGCACAAGATGCAACTACTAATGATCTTAAGATCCAATACCGAGAATTACGCATAGCATTGGTAATTTGTATTCTTGTGACGCTGTTCATGTTGTGGGATCATTTGGTCGAATGGTAGAAACTGACTCTGTATATGTTGAAATTGGAGTCAAGCTAGCTAGCAATGTTTCAAACCTGTTTTATTTCTTGTAATTGCACGAAAGGTTATCGTAATAATTTCTTTTGTTTTTTGATCGGGCAAATAGTGACTTCGAACCCACGACCTTTTTATATAGGTAGTGGTTTCTAACCACTGAGTTATTTCACTTCGTCAAAGGTTAAAGTAATGATGATTAATAGTTGCACATTTCTAACCAATGTATTTAATTTCTTTTATTAAAGGCAGGCAACACCTAGAACTATCCCATAGATTATTACTTCATAGACAAGACTAAAACTCGAATCTGGTTTGATAAGTAGGTTAAGTATTTCACGTTTGACAAGTACTGCAATTATTCATTCATAATTTAATGCAGAATATCCTCCAACTGGATTGATAGGCACATCCTTTAAGTAGCTGTTGAAATGCTTCCCTAGCCTGCACAACAAAAAAATCGACGTATATAAAAATGGTGCCAACCTAACAAAAGTATAATCAGTCTTAAGGCGAAGAACTAGGTCTACATAGAGCAAGATACACGACCACATCGATAGAATCAAATCCGGGCAACCACATTTGCACCATGAAACAGTAGTTTGCAAAACTTTTATGCTAAAACAGATTGTATTACATCATTCACTCCAATGACCATTAAAAACGAGCATAGTACAAGCAAACTTACAACTATACCCCATATATACTTGGACCTTATTATAACAAAAGCTTTAAATTTTCATTATTTTTTATCATACAGCCATTACGATAATTCATGAATTTAGCTATATTGGATCTTATGTACTTCATAATACTATAACTTTAACTGTATAAGACAACTCATTACATGGCCAACCCGATTGGCAAAGTTCAATGTGAACATATTGAAATCAACATTTGGGAGAAGATAAAATTAAAAGTTAGGAGAGAATCACACATTAGCATTTAAAATATACCATATATTTATCCTTATACTGAGTATCAACAAAATGAAGCTAAAAAGGAACTGATACCTATCAGAGTTAGGGATTCTGCTGCAGCATCTGGGGTACAGCAGATTGTGGAACCAACTGCTCTGAACTTGGACCAATCCTTATCATAGGGTTTGAACCAACTTGGTCGACCATCTGCTTAGCAGTGCTATTTGTCTCAGATTGTACAGGCTCTATCATCTGTGAAGCAGAGCTATTTGCCTCGTATTGTACAGGCTCCATCACCTGTGTAAAAATTTCATTATCAAATACAGATGGGCACTTTTATATGTAGCTAATTCCAGTTATTTATTTGTTTATCTCGTGTGATTATTTACATCCTACTATTTCCATCATTATAAAGTTGTATGCCTCCAGTGACTGGGATGGAGTGACAATACTTAAAGTGGCAAATTCATATAACTTTTGAATATGGAATACATAATGTTTGAAAATTTAATTTCTAGATCCACTATTGATGCAAAAATTAAATAATAGTACTAGATTAATCTTATCCAGAACTTGTAATACATAGTACTTAATGGATTTGAATGAGTCGAAGTAACAAAAGATGATTTTATATCTTCATTTATGACTAAGTATTAGAAAACTAAACAAAAGTTTGAAAAGAAAAATACAAGCTTACATGGTCTGGGTGTTTCTTTTCCTTACTTGAGAACCCAGGAATATTCAACTTCCAGTTTTTCTCTGCAAATAGTCATTCGGTGAGCTTAATCCAAACAAAAATAAGAGAAGGGATTCATTTTTTGCTGAAAGACACTGCAGTGGGTTAGAAAATCCTGCAATATAGTCAAGTTATACCTCTCAATTCATATTTAAATTGGAAAAGAATTTAGTCTATTCCCAATTTCATTAGGTAAAATACAAATTTTAAATCTGTAAAAAGTATGTGGTAGCTATATAATCCAGATCTTCTGTGTCAGGGCATAATTTTAAAAGAGAAATGAAAAAGTATTGGTATTTCAATTTTAAAAAACTTGGGTTGTCTGAATTGGAGGGTTGTTTTAACAGTTAAATGTCATACATTATACAGAAAACATATAGCAGAAAAGAACACTGCATTCAGCACCAACCTAGATGCAGCAACACATCTTTCGCTTCCACAGTTGATGATTTGCGATGCTTTGCCAGTGTGCATGCAAATGAAGTAACCTACATTATATAACAGGAATAGGTTAAAAAATAGTGTAATTAATACTTAAGCAAGGCTATCATCAATCAAGTATTGCTATATCATATATGCATGTGCAACTACTTCAAGGGAATAAGCAACTGCCACAAAAATTAACTAGATGAAGCAATGCTTTACCATTCCCAGCACAACACCTATTCAGAAAGATAAGTGTGTCATCTTTGAGTCACTATTTGGCTGACAGTGAAAATTATCTGTTTTTTTTTTTTTTTTTTTTTTTGGGGGCGGGGTCCAACTAAAGAAATAACTACAGAAGACTAGCAAGTCAGAGCTGATTATTATAAGTAATCACAGCTTATATGTTGAATAAATATGCAATGCAAAATTCTAAGTTATTAGGGGTAACAACTCTAACAGGACGAAAACAATCAAAGTTGGTACAACCTTCCCCCAAAAGAAGATTTAGGATAAGTAATAGGTATCTGGCATACAGAAGCCACTCTAAATATTTTACCAAAATGGTTTAGTATCACCAAACATACAAGTCCACAAACTTTTAATAACTTTAAACATCATAAGAGATTAGGAAATTACAAATATGAACCACATCAACATTAAAAAAACAAAATTTAAAAAAAAAAAAAAGGAAGAAAGAAAAACTATAACACCAAAGATGCTTATACAGGGATCAGTGAGCCTCACCGAATAAATAAAGTCATCGGCGATCTCTAAAAGAAGGTCTTCGACTCGAGGATCCAGTTTTCCATTTACACCCAACTGCAACATACAAACGTTCTTCACTCTTCATATCTAGTGCCCATTATGAAATACATCAAATAGATAATATGGTTGATACTCCATCCATACCACTAAGATAGGCTTAGACGAATTTTCACACAGATTAAGAAGACATATTAAATTATACTGGAATTTGTAATTTTTTCCTACATTCTTCCTATTTTACCCTTGCACAAGATGACAAAAAAAGTTTAATGTTTATTGAGATTTTCTTAAAACTGTGTCAAATAAGGTCATTTTGGTCAATTGGAGAACAATTAACGACTTTAACAAAGAAATAAGCCTATAATTTGCGACACACGAAAGTGGAAGGAAACCTATCTTAGCGGTGTGCAGGGAGTATTATTTTGATTCACGCCCAAATCCAATCCTGATTGATTAATATTAGATACGAGAAATTCAAACTTATCCATACTATATACCCTCCATATCTTGATTGTTTTGCATGTTGCATAATTGAAGTCCAAAGATACGAATAGCTATAATAATAATTTAAAAAGTAAATCTAGGAACCTGTGATACTAGATCCTGTATCTTTCTCTTTCCGAGAAGTTGATTGCTGGCTTCTGCTCCTCGGCTTGAACTTCCACCTGGCGTAGTTATCCCCAATGCAGTAGCATCTGGCTCTGATCCTGTCAAACTTACAGATTTTTTATCTCCGAGGCCCACCATTCTTGGTGACTGCTGTTGTGGAGAAGAGGAAGTAAAGATGAATTGGGGGAGGATATGGCTGGCATTTGCTTTAACCACTGCTGCTAAGATATAGCATTCTGAGCGTTCATAAATGACGTCAACTTAATACCGCCCTGCATTTATTATTACTTTTTGACTTAGTGGTAAATCCCGCCCATACACGGAAAGGTAGACCAGTACAAAAGAGAGCAAGCAAAACTGAACTTTTATTTTGCCAAATTCCAACAGATTGACATCATAAATGAAGGGCAGACCCATAAATTCTGATAAAGTGTTTCAAGAAAAGAAAGTAGGCTACGCTTAATCTGTAAATAATTACAAGGTGTTCATATGGGATCAGGAAAATCAACCATATTTCTGTTGGGACATTATTATTTTGCTTCATGATTTATGAAAGAATTTCATCTCATCTAAAGCTCGAGCTTGTAAAAAGGTGTGGAATCTATTTATATTAATTCCCAAACACTTCCCCCTCACTTTCGGGCTGGCTGAATTCTCGACTCTACCCTCTGGGGAAGAGGCCCATCGAGTGGAGTATTTAATATGGGTGGCGTTGCTTCCTGCGGGCTTTAAACCTAGAACGTGGACGTGAGCCAAAGTCTCTAATACCATGAATAAATTTCATCTCATCGAAAAGCTCGAGCTTGTAGTATGGTTTGGAATCTATTCATTTATATTAATTCCCTAACAATTTACATATGTAATGTACCCCTTAAGGAATGTACAAAGCTTTGGGTATCTAGGGAGAAGATCTTAAAAGATTGTGCTGAAAATGGCGCTGCATTAGTAATAAATGCATTGAAAATATGTGAATGCATTTTTTTGGTTCTGGTTTGGGAGGGGAATTTGGAATTTGGAAAGGAAGATTTAGGAGTAAGTGTCGTCCAAAAAATACCTTATTAAATCAAGGAATTTTATATTAAGAATTATAATAAATTTACACATATGAAGAATTACATTAGAATACTTGTTTCATTCCCGTAACAAACAAACAAAACAAATCGATCCTTTAATCCCATATAATTTGGGGCAGGCTACCCCCAACAAACATAAAATAAATAAACCTTTAGAGCGTTTTTTTCCTCAACACATATGGAAATAGAAATACACTGGAGCTCATTACGAGTAGTGCTGACATATAGAGAACCAGATGTTATGTGACTGAACTGTACCATATAAAAACTAAGTGCATTAGATGCTTCCTCTTGACATCTGAAATTTACAATTTCCATATTTAGGGGCAAATATCTATGCCTACTATAGTATATTCTGTCATCATCTATTGAATATAAGTCCCTGAAATCATGGATAATTTCAGTACTTTCTTACTACTAGCAACTCAAGCTGTCCTTGAGGTATGTCAATTTAAACTGATGTTTAGCGACTAACTTTCTGGCTTGAAGACAACTTTACTGCACTGTAGAACAAATGCGGCTAAGGCATGAGAATTAGGAATCCATTTTTTTTTAGGCAAAGAATGGGAAGTTAAAGAACCTATTAAACACAAATGGTATCAATCAGGACCACTTAGAGTTAGTATTATCAACAATTGTTGGTCCAACAGAGACATAGTTGAGAACTTACTAATAACGCGTGAAAGTACTAGCTAAATATAAAATTACACGTTACAAAAACCAAGAAACTTTATTGAAAATGTCATGATTTAAAATTAAGGACAATTAATTATACTCCAAGTTAAAAACTAAAGATTCCAATTTAGAGTTTCCACCAATCACTAGATATCAGATAAATCACATTAACAAGTTTCCTCCCAAGGAAATCATCAAGGTTGTGATAAGAAAAAAAGCCAAACAGAGTACCCTTCATTGTCTGTATATAACAACACACAGCATTTACTCACATCTCAATTCAGGAGAAAGAATTTGATTACTCCAGTACTTAACAAATCAGGTTTGGCAGATCGAACCGCCTCCTATATTGAAAAAAAAAACAGTTCTAAATGTTCAATATAAACTTCAAAGCAAATTTTGCACTACAGAGCAACAATTTCACATAGCAAAAATGGCTAACCATGAAAAAACAAGGTGGACTAAATTTGAACGGCTATATCATCTATCATTACTTCACATATTATAGTGTAATGAGGGGAAGTGAAACAAAATCCCTGAATGCTGAGCAGAATATACAGGAAAAAAAAGCAACACGAGGTTTCTTGAGCAAGAACAGAAGTTTGTGGTTTGTCTTTTTAGCTATTTCTTGTGCATGAAATTGTTGAAAGACCCTCTGAGTTGAAAATTAGAGAAATCGTGAAAGAACATTATAGTAGTAGTTTAAAAATATTTATGATAAGAAAAAAGTTCCTCCTAACTGAAAGAAAAGATGTAAAAATTAGATGGGCTTGAATTAGCTCTTCCTGAGTTACTTCAAACTAAAAGAAAGCATGGGATAGCCATTGCTCAAATCGGAAAAAAAGTAATGAGCCTGACTAGTATTATATTTATTTTCATACAAACAATAGTGCAAGAACAAAGGAGCAAAAGGCAAAACAAGATACTTCTTCTTAGATCCTACAAGAAGTCGAGTATGGAAAACATTTTAAGGAGCGCAGTAATATATAGTCTGCTGGAAATATATATTCATGAAAAAGTAAACTATACATGGAAGCGAAAAGAAGGTGAATAACTGATGAATCTAAAATCACATCACTTAAAAGAAGTAAGAAAAAGAAGTATCACATAAAATCTTATAGTCGTCGCATTAAGAGGAACCCAAAACTTTATTACTCAACATCTCCTACTGAGATCCGAGGATGGTATAAAACAATAACTCTGTCACTATAGACACATTACAGCCACACACATTAACCAAATAGCTGATGCATTGTTAACGTGGGCAATCCAAGCCTGCTTCATTTCAGTTTAAAAATATATTGCCCTCGAAGTTTAAATAAGATGATTTATACCTGACTACCAGTAAGTGCATTTTGCAGTGAAAGCTGCCGCCTCAGTTGGCTTTGTCTCATCCCTATTTTCTCTAAGTGGAGAGTCAGATTGAGTGCACTTTGCTCGCTCTCCTGCCAAGGACTGCCCAGGAGAATTACCTGGATGGAACTGAGATGCTTCCATGGATCCATTTTGCATGGCTAAACTCAAAAAATAATAGCTGGTTCAGAAACTCATAACCCAAAAGAACTTCTCAAATGGATAAAACCTACATAAATTGGAAGAATCAATGAGCATATAAGACCAATACAAATCAAACATCGTTATAACCACTAACCATCCTCATTTATCCATGACCGTAAGCAACATTTGAAACACAATTGATAAACAAAAAAATCCTAGAAAACACACCAGCAAACACGAAGTAATTAATGATAAAAGCCAATTAACATTTCAAAGCTGGTCAATCAGCAATTTTAATCCTTTTCTGAAAGAGAAAACCAAAAATATGCATACTAAATAAGTAGCAATTTAACAACCATTCAGATATTGAAGGAATCAATGCATACGTCCAGCCAAATGTGCCAAGGAAAACAACACTAATTGTAATTACTATCCTGCATATCAAGCAGAAATCACCTTGTGACCATGTTAAACAATAGAACATGTAATAATCATGCTTCATATAATCTGCTGATGCAACTGACCTTGGTGACCCTATTTGCCGCTTCTGCTGTTTTACCATCCGGTTGTTCTTTAGCATTATTGACACTAACATTGTTGTTCTGTTGCATTGTTGGAACTATTCCACCAAAATTCATCAGCCCATAAATTCCGGAGCCCTGCTGCTGCTGTTGCCCCATCATTTCTAATTGATAATTAATATCACTACTATGCTGCATCTAATTAAGCCTAGACACAAGGGTTCCTCAACAAACCCTAGAAATTCGATACTCCTACTTGATTATTATTATTGCTACTACTATTGACGTTGTTATTATTCTGTTGCTGCGATTGCTGCTGCTGCTGCTGCTGCTGTTGCCGTTTTCTGCGGCTATTGCTGTATCAACTGCGGTTGTTGATGATCGCGCGAATATGATGGGGATTGCATTGGTTGTAGTTGCTGTGAATTGGGGGTTCAATCATGGCTATGGCTTTGCTGCGCAGGGGAGGGTTTTGGTGGAGAAAAGGGCGAGGTAGAATTGGGGGTTCAATCATGATTATGTGTTGACTAAGGTTGTAACCTTATAAGAAATTGAAGTCTAAATTCGATGAAGTGAGAATTTTGCAAACATGTTAACTGAGATTGTGATCTTAGTGGAGTTTAAGTTATGCATCATTTCAATTGACTTTGAAAATTGAGATAAATGCTTGAAATTACTATCGATAAGTTATCAATAAAATGAAGGAGAAAAGTTACATTTGAAATTAGTCTGAAATTGTTGAGTTATGAAGCCCAATCTGAAATTGTTAGGTTATGGAGACTGATTGACTGCTTCATATCTCATAAATTTTTGGGGTCTTTAAAATAATATTCGAGTTGAATGATTATTTAGAGTTTTGACTCAAGTTTGGTACCGAAAATATTAATAAATCTTCTAACTTAGTAATATCGTTAGACATAATCATTCCTGACGAATTGAATCAATAAACTTAAGTATAAACTTAAGTTCGTTAATTTTTTTTTTCAATCAATTTTTCTATAATTGCAGTTAAAATTCTAACAACATTATATTTCTCCCTTTTTTGCTTTACATATCACATACTTTTGTAATACTCCTCGTGTCCTAAAAAATGATGATTCACTATCCCTCTGTGTGTTTTCCCATGATATAGTCCCATTTTTTTTTTTTTGAAAGAGGATAAATTATTTAAAATGTCTCTATTTAATGAACTGAATTAAGCGTCATTGTTTTTTACATTTTTTATTCAATAAATAAAAGTATATAAAAAACTTTATTGGTAAATTTAATATTTCAAGTTTTCAACCACAATAAACAACTTTTATTAATCTGCGTAAAGCTAAAGGAAACCATTATTTACAATGGAGGGAGTATTCTTCAATATTAAGTTTTACAAAAATCCAAACTTTCAACATGTACTAGATGTACATAATTCAAACACTTTTAATTGTTCATCAAATTCACCCAAATTCATTTACAAACGTACTCCGGGGGTGATTTACACCAAGCTTTCAAACAAAATGAGAAAGTTGACATAGGACATGAAAACAAATATAAAGAGCGGCTCACATGTGTATCAAAATGCACAATGCTCTCGTAATATATTTTACAATCATGTAATTTATTATATTTAAAAGAATAGTACAATTTATTTATATTGAATTGTGCAACAATCACTTCAAATAAATAAAAAATTGCTTACGAAAATTTTCAAGTGGCTACGAAATTTTCTTATAAAAATAATTTGATCCTTAAAAAGTGAAGATTGTCTACGATTTACCTACCAATTTTTAAAATGATCTTTGAAATATACATACACAAATAATTTCCTAGGTAAATAAATTATCAACGAGCAATCTACCTACACATTTGTAATTTTCGTAGACAAACTTATCTACACAAATAATTTCCTAGGCAATTATATTTGTAGTTTAAAAATAATCTATATAACTAAAAAAATTGTAGGCAAGTCTTACTATTTAAAGACGAAATTATTTTTTTTGTAAATTTTGTAGGCATGTTAGAAAAATATTAAAAAATTTAGTAAGCAATACACTATTTTCTTGTAGTTTATTTTTCTATAATAATAATTACACGATTTAGTATAAATAAATAACATATTTCAATATACCAATTGTATAATTGTAAAATATATCATCAGTGCACGGTGCACCTAGATGCATACAAATTGGTGCATACAAACACATAGTCAAATATAAATTGGACATAAGGATCTATGAAATTTAAATTGGTGTACTAATTCAGGCTATTTTGGTAGAAAAAAATTTTGGGTCATTTAGTTTAGGTAATAATATTAGGTAAGGGTAAAATTTGTGTAACAGTACTATACGTTTCATTATTATATTGCTCCCATTAAAATAGTTAATGCGACCAACCTCATGCACGTTATATTTTAATAGCTTTACATTTTTTTTAGATGATAATCTGCACTATTTGATAATATCATTTATTTTAGATATAGCGTTTTTACAAAAAAAAAAAAAGATAATACACTAAATATTATTTATATTAGAGGAATTCAATTGTTCCAAACTACGTGCATCAGATAGTAAAATGATTATCTGAAATATGTTAATGTTATGTGACATCATTTCATTTCTACAGAATCTTCTTCAACTTGAAATATGTATTTCAAATGACAAATTTTTATTATGAAATTTTTTATTATCCTCAAATCTTTACGTAACATTTTAATTAAATGACTAAGAAATAAATTGATTGAATACATTAGTTTAATTATAATGAATTGCGTGTTAGGGTATTTACTGTTGGGAAGCCCAACTCTTTCTTCAATTTGTTGGGCCTATTCCTTCGCCTTAAAGAGCTCTGAGAAGTCCATCCGAATCTAAGAAATGGCGGCCCAATTTTAATATATTCGTATAAGAAAGAGAAAAAAAAACATTTCCAGTCGGAAAATCGGTCTCAACCTAGATGGATTGCTGAGCCGAATAAAAAGCAAAATGAGCTACCTTATCCGCTAAACGATTTAACTTTCTAGGAACATGTCGTAACTTAATAAAGTTTCCTAGGAACATGTCGTAACTTAATAAAGTTTCCATGTGTTCCATTTTCGTTGTACAACCTACACTATGTCACCAATTAAAATCGAATATTTGTCGCCCCGTAACTCGCCACGCGTCAACAAAGTATCTAAATAGACGGTATCCCATCGTAATCAATGTCGGCAAAAACTATAAGGCCTTGTAGGCTTTTTTTCTCTGCCGCTACCAAGGTATCCCATGTATGAGCCAGACTTGAGATTAGGGGGACCAACAATGGAATAAAATTTAACGCTAAAAATATTACAAGTGATTGATAAGAAATTTTAAAAAATATTTATATCAAAATACATAAATATTAGTAACTTTTTTAGGTATTCATAATACACAAATATTTCTCTTATAAAACAATGCTTATACTTCATATCAATGAAAACTTTAGTATTTATGGATATTCAAGAACGTGAATTTTAGAAATATAAAAAGAAGACAAGAGAAGCACATAATTCATGTATATTGAACTCTGCACAAACTCTTACGTAAACTTGTTCATAAGAAGAATTAAATAAATTACACTTATAAACTGATATCACTATTCTTATAACTAATGCCTATAGCATTTAATGTTATGATCTCAGTTTCTAAAGTGTAATGGTATCGATTGATAAAGCGTAGTGGTATTAGTTTGTAAGTGTAGTGATATAAATTTTATCTTATGAAACAAGTTCCATCGTAGACCTACTCTAAACTTGTTATTTGCCATAATATTTTATATGTGCCTTTAAAAAATCAAACCGATATAATATTATGTGTGTTTATATATATGGTGTTGGGGTGGGGGCCATGTCCTCCTGGGCATAGGGTGCCTCTCCCCTCGTTCCCGAATTATTCTAAGGTGTGGGGTCGCCACCTTGAGTCGTCCTTTGTGATCTCGTAGAACAAAACATACACCCATCCATCTCTCGTTCTCATGAACTGCTGCATCCACGTATAGTTGTAACTCATTATGCGGTGGCCTACTCCAACTTGACTCCTGTGCCTTGGGATTTAATCACGTGGGTTGGTATTTGCATAGCCTCTCTCGCCGATTTGGAATTCAACAATATATGCTCGGACCCATGTGAATGACGACGCCTTCCATTCTCATGCCACCTCCCCCCCAAATTGTATTTTGTTATACAACCCCACACCAACAACTATATATGTAAATCTCAAACTCGATGTTCCAAAGCTACCATTGACAAATTTACTAGCGTCACAAAAATACTGTCCCTTTAATGGGTGTAATACCTCCCAAAAAGGTGTCGTTTTTCAGAATTTCTTATTGCGGTTACAGTGGACCAAACAATGCAAGATGGTCCTTAATTCAAATTTGCATAAATAACATACCAAGGAGGAAGAAATGTGTCTTTTTCAAAATGTAATCTGGGATAGCTATCGAATTAGAAAATACTTGCCAAGCAAAAACTCTTATCTTTGGCGGGACGTTCATACTCCATATAAATTTCCATCGTGCCTCATCGTGTAGGGAAGAAGAATGTGGATGGTTATCAAGTAACCACAATTACACAAACTTCATAGAATACACACCATGGCTCTCAAAGCATCAAAATAGAGAATCATCACCCTGTTCATCACGTAAAGGTATTTGGAGAATAGCGCTAACCTCGAAAGTTAGAAAACTTTGACGCAAAAGTGGTTCATTCCACCGCAGACTTGAGGTAATATAATTGCTGACCGCAGTTGGGGCACCAATCTGAGATTGTATTCTCCCAGAATGCAGGCCTGATATCCAATCATCCTTCCAATTGCCACTAGCTTCACTAGTGCCTACTTTCCACATCTATCCTAGCTCGAGGAGGCTTTTGCTCCGAAGAAGCGAACGCCAGACGTAGGATGGATTGGAACATAAGTTAGCTCTCATGATATCTAATGCCGAAACTACCTCCCTTTAAAAAATCATGCAACAAAGGAATTCAGTTGTTAAATAATTCTCCAAATTTGTTTGGCAAGCAATGCTTTGTTAAACATTTCCATCTTGCGAAATCCCATCCCCCCTTTGCACTTCGGCTTACAAATGTTGTCCCAAGATATTTAAGGAAATCCATCTTTACCATTATCTTTTCTCCACCAGAAATTCACAAACTTTCTTTCAGTGAAGGGTGCTTGGTTGGGAGCCTTTGGGTTCAGTATGAGAATCATTTATTTTCATTCTTATTTTAATATTATTTCTTACAATTTTACAAAATTTATTCATCCGCACAAATCATTTCTTTCATTAATTAGGGTATTACAATACTCTTATATGTAGTATTTATTCACTCATATTCATATTTATAAAGAGTATTGCAGAAAGAAAATGAAATATTTGTTTATGTATAGCAAAGTGACATATAAATAGAAATACCATTCTAGTAAAATAAATCAAATTTTTAGAGCAGATGAAACCGTTAATAAACAAAGCATGCACTATAAAATAAATTATATTCAATGATGAAATAAGTAAACAAAAAAACTTCAATAAAGAAAAATCACACTAGATAAATTACAATTTACCGATCAAAACAAGCAAATAAAAAAAAGTTTAAAATTGCACTGTGTAATTTTTTTTTTATCAACTTACATAGTATAGAAAATGAATGTTCCTTCCTATAGTTGATCTGCAGTGCAAGTAGACAAAAAGGGCTATAAAGTCATTTAACACCCAGGCAACATTTAGCTACGCTACATCCAATCAACACCTATTGATACAGCCACTAAGACGGCGCCAAGTGTCCCACCCACATGTAGCGGCCTTTCTCCAAGTCAGTAGCAGCCGCGGCTACATGTAGAAGCCCATGCACCCGCGTCACAGTTGATTGTACGTTGCCCCTCCCATGACAACGAAAACCTGCAAAAACCTCAGGAACGAAAAACGAGGCATCATGTAGCAGAATGGCGCAGAACAGAGAGCTATCACAGTTTTATAATTAAACGGCGGTATTCAAAGATTCTGAAATACTAATAACAAAATCGAAAAGAAATTGGAAATTGGAAATATCTTCTTCTTTTTCTTTTTCTTTTTTGGTTGCATGAGGTGGGTGTTTTTGATGAAATATATATATATAAAGCTTTGGAGTTTGTGCTGACCTCTCAATTGAAAAAAACCCATTGCGTTGAAAAAAGTGTGTGGTGTTTTATTTTTTATGATGAGTAATTGGTTGGGATTTTCTCTGACGCCCCATCTGAGAATCGGCGCCACCGCTAGAGACGGCGAGGCGGCGGCGGAGAATAACGGTGGCGGTTGCTTCCCTGCTCATACTCCGGTTATCTCTGATGAACATTGTATGTCACGTTTTTTGTGTTTTTGGTTCAATTTTGTGTTCTGTTTATGTGAGATTTTTTTTTTGGTTCTTATTTTTGGGTCGTTGTTAACTGGGTTTGAATGTTGATTTTTGGTTTTTGCGTTTTTTGGGTTTGGATCTTGGGAATTTTAATTTTGGTTTGGTTTGGGTGTTTGTGATTGTAGATTGGAGGTATGATAATGTCGTGAATGAATCGAATTCAAACGCGAATGAAGAAGCTCCGAAATTCGAAGATTTTCTGGGATGTTGTTACTCGAATTCGTCCCCAAATGAACCCGGAGAAATTAACGTGAATGTGGTGCCGAGTTTCAGTGGCTCTTGTGATGATCACAAAACAGAGAGTTTCCCCAATCCCTCTGTTTTTTATCAACCGTATAACTATGGAATAGTTGCTGCGAATCCCGATGGTGTTTATCAGGCGGCGTTGGGCGGTGGAACTCCGGTTTCTGGGTTCAGGTCTTGGCTGGAGAAACCGGTGGCGGAGGGAAGTGGTGGTTGTGATTTTCAGGCGCTTTCTTTGACTGTGAATCCGAGTTCTCAGGCGGTGACGCCGCAGGCGGTGGCGGATGGGAAGAAACGGGCGTCGGCGAAGAGTGGTGCTGTTAAAGAGGCGGTGCCCCGTAAATCGATCGACACTTTTGGGCAAAGAACTTCTCAGTATCGCGGTGTTACCAGGTATAAAAAACAATCAAAAACTTTATCAAGAGTAACTCTATGTGAAAGTGATACCGTTCAATAGTAACAAGTAATACTGTTCAATGAATACCTCTGATACTGATTAAGTAACCCTGTTCAGTGAAAACAGGGGATAATGTTCACCAAAACAGCTAATACTGTTTAGCGATAACAAGTAATACACATGAGTGTTTGCCTAAATCAAATAGTATTTCAAGAATTCCATCTCTTATTTAGAACGATTTTTTCAATTACTTTGTTATAAAATGAGGGAATATTGTGTTTTAGACATAGATGGACTGGTAGATATGAAGCTCATTTGTGGGATAACAGTTGCAGAAAGGAAGGGCAAACAAGAAAAGGAAGGCAAGGTGAAATACATTCAATACTCTGTTTTTCTCTGAATTCTTATGATTTTGTTGCAAACATTCTAACATTCTTGTTTCTTATAATTTTTTTGGGGGCCCGGAAAATCAGTGTATCTTGGTAAGTTTCTGCTATCTTTGCAATTTGCAATTAGTTCTGAAATACATTTTCAGGAATTTACCTATGTTTTTGTTCTTTTTAAAGGGGGATATGATAAAGAGGAAAAAGCAGCTCGAGCTTACGATTTAGCTGCTTTGAAATATTGGGGACCATCTACACATATTAACTTCACAGTATGTTTTTTTTTCCTCCAGAAATTTGTTTATCCGAATGTATCTACTGATGGTAATTTACTGGTCGAATTTCGATTTTATCCTGTGTCAATCAGCTAAGCAACTATGAGAAGGAGCTTGATGACATGAAGAACATGAGTAGGCAAGAATTTGTAGCCCATTTGAGAAGGTGAAAATGCATTTATTTTTATCTTGAAATTTGATTTAAGACAATTTTTTTTTGGTTTTGAACTTTGATATTTTGTCTATCACCAGAAAAAGTAGTGGATTTTCAAGAGGAGCATCTATGTACAGAGGAGTAACAAGGTGAATTTTTATTGCAATTATCATCTTCTATAAACAAGAATAATACAAAGTAGTACCAACATTCTATAAATATCTACTATAGAATTTAAGAAACACCCCATCATTCTGTCTGTTCTTATTTACATTAATTTTTTTAGGCTAAGTCTTGTATGCAATTTAGATGCATCGTGCACTCATAGTGCATTTGAGAACCGTGCAACTTGTTATATTGAAAGATGCAACTTATTTGTACTAAAACGTGCAACTAATTTTCTATATTGATAGTTGCACGGTTTAGTGTAAACAAGTTGCATATTTCGGTATAAAAAGTTGCACGGTTCTAAAATACATCATGAGTGCTCGGTGGACCTGAATGCATATGAGACCCAATCATTTATTTATAGTTTGGTCTAATCAAACTGTTGCAGGCATCATCAGCATGGAAGATGGCAAGCTCGAATTGGAAGAGTTGCAGGCAATAAGGACTTGTACCTTGGTACCTTCAGTAAGTGTCTCAAATTATATTTTTGTTGTACATTGAAGCTTCATTAGTTGTACCTCTTGAAAAGCCAACACCATAACATAAATGCCCAACCCATAACTTGCTGTAAACAGGGCTCTGTCATTTTTTAGGAAAGAGATGTAAATTCTTCATGCTTGAAAACAGTGCTGTGTTTTCACATTCCCAACTCCTGTATTTATGACTCTTTAGCTTTATTTGATCCGAAAATTATGCTTCAATTTTGGTATTGTATCTCGTATTTTACAGTATGGTTAGTTTAAATTTTGAGTTTGACTTAGGTACGCAAGAAGAAGCTGCAGAGGCGTACGACATTGCTGCGATTAAATTTAGAGGAACGAGCGCGGTCACAAATTTCGATATAAGTCGATACGATGTGAAGAGGATTTGCGCGAGCTCGACCCTTATCGGAGGCGATCTTGCTAAAAGATCGCCTAAATACCCGGGGCCCGCTCCCCTGAGTGACTACAATTCTTGTGCCTCGTCAGCTTCGCCAGGGGCATTTTTGTCAATAACGAACGGTGAATCCACGTCAAACGAGCTAGCTGAGATGATGTGGAATGCCACCTCAGACGAGCAGAATCAGGCACCGGAAGTTGACGGTCGTGGGCCGCCCGACCGCCGCTCATCAAGTCCTCCGAGAAACAATGTGGGCCCTGCCCGTATAGACGAGGGGATCGGAGACGGTGGAGGCTTTTCGCATGGGTATTTTTCGTGTGAGGGACAAAAATACGAGGACGAAGGAGGAGGCGATCAAAGTGGATCGGGTCGGGTACCCGATATCAGGCTGGTGCACCAAACACCTATGTTTGCTTTGTGGAATGATTGAAAAGGGTCGAAGAAATGGGAATGCTTTGAGACATTTTGGATCATTAGTTAAGAAATTTAGCAATTATAGAGTAGAAGAAAAGGGATTTTGCAATATATGTCTTTTTTTTTTTCCTAATGATATTAGACATGCCTATTACTATTATATTAGACGGGAATATGTACAATTCACAAATGAGGGGTTGATGTATTTATCTCGCATAATTTTCCTTTAATATTTTTCTTTTAAAAGAAGTCATTCAAAAAAAAAAAAAAGGATCAAAGACTACGTGTTTATTCAATTCAATGATATATTATGTTGTGTCATAAAATTTAAGTAAGAGGCCCAGAGCCTAAATTTGTGTGCCAACTGCGCATAGACCTACGTCCCATTCCTACATCCTTCCATCTTGTCGGATGCTAATACCGGTTTTAGATAATAAAACAAGTGATTACGGTGATATAAATGTTATTATGCTTCCTCTTAATTGTAGAATTAAGACATTAATATTTTAACTTTTCCGGAATAATTAATTTATTATTAAGAAATTTATTTTTTATGATCAAACAAACCTTGGTCTTTTATAAATTTAATTTTGAGTTCACGTGATTTTGTTTTTCCAAATATTACTGTTATATATAAATACTATCGATGAAATGTATATGCATGCATTATCGGGGTTGAAAAATATTTTATTTTTTAAATAATAAATAATATACATGCATAACAATAATAATGTATATAGATAAGTGATTATTTTTAAAAAAAATCACATGAACTTAAATTTATAGAAGTTTTACGGATAATATCACATGTACCGTTGATTTAAAAGAAAATGAAAGGGTTAAGTTAGAGATGACATTCCTCTTTAACATATTTTTATAAAAAATTACTCAAGTAAAGTCAATATATATATATATATATATATATATTTATATGAATTATCTGTACCTCTGCTGCAAATAGATAAAACACAAACATCAGGACATTTTTCGCATAGACACTTCTCTTTCTTACCTAGCGCTATTTCAATAGAATCCTTTTCTGGATTTTAATATTTTATAAAACTTGACAATATTTTTCATGGGGGAAAAGTTGTTCTTTAAAAAAAAAAATGGTTGACGGAATGAGAAAGAGATTATCCAAGTTTTTGCTCGAGTCAATGTTACCCCTAAATGTTCCTTTTTAAATAAAAAAAATGTAATCATCGACGTCGTATTCAAATGCACTAATAATTATATAGTTATTAGCCATATATATACGTAACTCATATAAAAATTTTATAATAAACCATATATAATGGGTTGGGTAAAATATTATTTTTGGATTTGGCCCATTTCTTTTCATTGTAAAAGGAAGGATCAATAATGGGCCAGGTTATTTCTCGGCCAGATTAGGGATTTGAAAACAATGAAGCGTATTGAATGATGGGCCATGGCCCAACACTGATATCATAAATATATAATAGGAGCTATTTTTCCTTTTATAGTTTTGGAGCCAATCGTCCTCGGCCGTTGATCGTTTTTAGTGGATTAATCTTGATCGTTAATTATTTTACATCAATTAAGTAAATTATTTTCCACCTTTATTAATAAACTTTAATACGGCTTTAATGAGAATTCAAGGCCCATTGATTTATTATCACACCTATTTAAAGAGAAGTTCCATCATCAAAAGTTTCATCCATTATTTCGTTATTACTTGAATCTTATGCTTAACAAGCAAAACAATTCTGATTCTTAGTGACTTTATTTTCGTTAGCAATTTTAGTTTCAAGTTGTATAAGAGTTATATACAAATTTGAAATGATGGGTTTATTTTCTAATGATACAATATTCGTGTACTTATGTCGTCTTCGAGATGAGTTTAAGGATTATAAAAAGTGTCTCACACTAAGTTTAAAATTTTATAATTAAATCATCTTAGTTGTTTTTATATGGATATATATATATATATATATATATTTGTTATAATTTTAATAATTTTTTTTTATGTAGTTGGAGATTTATTTATGCAATATGATGAATTGAAGATGTACAAGGAGAATTACTATTCAAAGGATTCATTTGATTTTTCATTCAATACGTACCCAGTAATTCGATTGAAGTGCAATATAAATTTGTATGTTTTTCATTGTCGAACAATTTTTTATTCTAATTATTTAATTTTTATATATATTGATTGTTATTTATATCAATCTTGATCATCTATTTGTTGCAGAAATTTTTCATAGTATTTTTTTCAATAATTTAATGAAATTAATTACATTTTTAATTACGTGCTTATTCCAAGGGCCGATTTTTGGTTTCCACACCTATTTAAAGAAAAGTTTTATGCTTCATCATTATTTTTTTAGTGTTCCATTATTTCATTGCTCGAATCTCATGTTTAACAAGCAAAACATTGTAATAAGGTTCATCATTCCACTTTTTAGTTGTTCATTATTTTATTGTTTCTCATCAAAAGTCATCTCCTTCATCCCGTGTGTTATTTCATTTTTTGTGTATCACGAATCAGATTGTTTTTACTCTTAATTTTAAGACAATTTTTAGTGACTTAGTTTTGAAGTTAGGAATTTTATCAGTTTTATGTGATACTAATGAGATTAGAACCGAGTGTGTAATACAAAATATACTAATTTTATGTATATTTCTATACATTTACTAATTAATATTATTACCAGTGTAATGTATTATTTTTACATGTATTTCATATATTTTACTAATTGTTGATATTTAATATCACCTCCCTATCCATGTATAATTTTGACGTCATTTGTTCCTGACCGGTGATCTATATTTCAGTTACATTTTATATATGGCCGTTCAATCTACTCTCTGTTGCATTTTATACATATATTTGTGTAAATCATGTAATTAAAGAATTATTTATACAGTTGTTTTATTCAAGTATTAATTTCTTCTCAATAGGGTATGATTGCCTATAAATATGATTATTCTTTAATTTTTGTGTAATCTTTGTCTTAGTATGCTCTTATTACTAAATTTTGTGTAATACTATTTTTTATAAAATGGTCCTACTAAATACGACAACAACACCAATACAAAAAATTATAAAATTCAGTTTCAAGTTGTATAAGAGTTATACACCAATTTAAAATGATGAAAAGGTTTTCTGATGACACAATATTTGTGGACTTATGTCGTCTTCGAGATGAGTTTAAGGATGATAGAAAGATTCTCACACGTAAGTTTAAAATCTTATAAACATATCATCTTAGTAGTTTTTCTATGGATATATATATGTATATTTGTTATAAGTTTAATGATTTTTTTGATGTAGTTGGAGATTTATTTATACAATATGATGAATTGAAAATGTACAAGAACATTACTATTCAAAGGATTCATTTGATTTTTTTCGTTCAATACGTACTAATAATTTCATTGAAGTGCAATACAAATTTCTTAGTTTTTCATTATCAAACAATTTATTATTCTAATTATATGATATCTATTTCAATTGATTGTTATTTATTTATTTTATTTTCCAAAGTGTATACCTGATGATATTATTTCATTAAGGGATATGTCATTAAATTTAAGGTATACATTTGTTAATCGAGAGTAGCAAGATATGAAATTTAAAAAACAGTTATCATTAGAGGTTGTTGGTACTTTTTATGATGGATGGAAAGAAATTGAAGAACATTACAATTTGTGTGTTGGTGATTACATAACATTTTCAAATAATTTGTGTAAGATTTATATTAAGTTTTACCATGGTATCATAAAATATGTTGGTAATCTCAATCTTATATCTCGAGCCTTTTAATGTATATGATGAGTATATTAGTCAAAGTATTTGTTCCATTAATCTACATTTATATATTTTTTTGTTCTTGATAATAATAAAAATAATAAAAAATTACAGGAGAACTGAGGAGGAATTATTTTATTTATGATTTTGTCCAAATCTTTTATAATAATTTGGTAGGTTTTTAATGTTTTTTATGTTCATACTTTTTTTAATGTATATTTACTAATTTGTTTTTTACTTATAGATAATTCCTCAAATGTTGGTGATATTCATGGTGAAAAATTCCCGAGATCTATATATCTGCCCGAAGGTTTAAATGGAGATTTTTTTTCAGTTATCAAACTAAAAGTTTTAAACATACTAAGTTATACATTTGATGATGGTTGACAATCAAGGTATGTATTAGTTATACCATGTGGCAAACTAATATTAGTTTGGGTCGAGATGACTACAAAATGACTAAAAATCATTTAAGCGGAAATTTTTATATATATATAATTACATGCATAATTAACATTCATCTTTTTGCTAATTTTACATGGTAAGTTTGATAATTAATTTATAAATTGTGTATTATCATCTTGACCATTGATTTTTTTATGAAGGATGAACTTTGGATTATTTGTGTTATAGATTATACCATATATCATTTATAAAAATGTTCATCTCATTTTTCATCATCTCAATGTCAATACGAATTGTTAATTTAGAAACAAAGTATTATTTGTCATGTTCAATGTAAAAAAATTATTACATAATCTTCATTAGAAAAAATCAACACTATATAAATAAAATGTTGATTTTTTTTAGGAATAAGAAATTCATTATTGGTGTTTTAACAAAATATTTGAAAAAAAATATATATAATTCAAATTTTCAATATACATATAAATGTATTCTCAAGACTAAATGAAAAGCATTAATATAAAGATGTTTAGGAGAATTAGTCCAAATAATTTTCGAAAATATATAAAAAATTCTAAAGTGCATTTAGCTACACTATGTTATAAATTGGGCCCCCGAGACATCCGGAGGCGGAATTTTAATGTCCGTTGGTTTGTATGTAATGTATTAGTTATACCATGTGGCAAACTAATTTTAGTTCCTTTTTATGTTTAAATAATGGAATTAGATGACTTTACAAATGACTAAAATCATTTAAGCTTCGTACATACATATTGAATTTTGTGGACCATTGATATTAATTACATGCATTGATTCTTGGACATTCATCTTTTTTGCTAATTTTACATGGTAAGTTTGATAATTAATTTATTACTAATTTATTACAAATTATCATCTTGACCATTGGTTTATGTTTATGAAACCCGGTAAAACTTTTGGATTATTCATTATTTTTATAATATATACTTTTTAATTTTTTTGTGATAACTTATTTTAAAAGAATGTTCAATGCTTCATTTTCATCATCTCAACCGGATCATCAATTTTATATAAGACAACTTGGTCTCATTTTTTAGATTGAATTTGTTTGTAATTTAAAAAAAATTATTGACATAATGGTTCATTAGAAAATCTTTTGTATATTTTTATCATTTAGATTAAACTTCTAATTTTTTTTGAATAAGAAATTCATTATTTCACTGTTTTTGGTATTGAAATAAATTTATTTGTAGAAAAAAAATCATATATTCCTTATAAAATCTCAAACCCTTCAAAATTTAATTTTTTAATTGAATAGATTCTCAAGACTAAATGAAAAGCATTTTATTATGAATTAATCACATATGGAGGATTGACAAAATTTACATATAGATGTGAAAAAATCTTCCCATTGTTATAATGTGTAAGTTTTATTATATTTTTGTGATTTATATTGTTAAGTTATCATCATGTGTTAATCATGAATAATGACAAAGTTCAAATCATCAATAGGCGAATGTGATTCTACCTCGAAAAGGGTGAAGTTGGTTTGTTTTTGGAATCAATTTAAGATTATTACTCTTATTCATTAAAATTTTAAGAATTTTTTTTTTTCCTATTTTTATGTTTAAATAATTTTTTTTTGGCTAAATGTTCTTTATTATTATTAAAGAATGATCATTTTGGTCAAACAATAAATATTTTGAATTGAATAGACTTAAAACATAGTTCTTCTCATTTTACATCACTAATATTATAATTTTTAATTCGCTTTTTGTTTATGGTCATTGATCAACAAACATGGTACTAATGGTATTTATATTTGATTATATTTATTAAAAATGTTCATTGTATGATCAATTATTATAAATATTAGTATTAGTTATTTCACTTTTTTTGTTAAATAATTATTATTTTATATCAGTTGTAGTTAGTGGATAGAGCAGACAACATATAAATAATTATAATTTTGGGAGTTTTTCTTTTCATACTCATTTAGCTAGAGATGCTATTCATGTTGAAGAATTAATGTCTATAGAACTCATATTTAACGATGTTCTGTCGTTTGATAGTGATAGTACGGAGATAATTGAGTTGAACCCTTGATGATTCATTTTGTTATGATAATGATGTTGACTGTAAGTTATTTTCTTTATTTTGTTTATTTTTTGTGGTCAGCCTTTTTTTTACAAAATTTCTTTAATTTTTTTTTCTGTTATTATTGATTTTTTTTTATTAAATACTGATTTATATACTTTTGTTTTCAGATATTGAATATTGGGATATTGACGATCTTATTCATTGATGTGAATTTTTGTGGTGTTATATTTTGATTTGATGAACGACTGAAATCTCCGAAAATTATTTAGCTCCAAAATTTTTTTGTATTGTATGCAAGGAAAATTTAGTTGCCTTTAATGTCTCATCCTCCATTACTTCTTCAAGATTTGATATGGAGTCATAGCGATAGAAATAATTTTGGATAACATTCGTTTATTCAAAAATATATTTTCTTTTACATCTTTAGGCATAACAATTGATAGAAATTTAAATAGAGGTAATTCTCCTCATGTATTTCGAATGCATGACTAGAATTATCATTGATAGGGTAGTTTGCTTCCAAGTGGTCATCTTTGCCGCACTTTATATGTCAAACTCTATATATATGATACTACTAATGAAATTTATAGTAGGATTCGATCTGTGATCTCAGATATTTTAAATTTTTTAATGTTATCTACATATAAAAAATTATCAAAAGGAACTTTGTTGTGATATGTATATTGGTCTTGAAAATGCTTATTTGAATGGAGAGAAGGAAAGAAGAGTCATTGGTAAGCCTATTGTTGTTGTCTCTTTCATTTCTTTGTAAGCCCACGGTACATGATGCATAATTATCAAGATGATATGGCTATTTGTCGTTGGATTTGGTTATCCACGATTGTTCATAACATTTATGTGCAATTCAAAATGGCGAAAATTGTTAAGTAATATGTTGCATAAAGGTCAAAATCCCGAAGATCCTAATATTGTGTGTCGCATCTATAAGGTTAAATTAGATTCATTGATTCGTGATATTCGTCAAAATAATTTTTTTGAAAACGTTAGGACATGTACACAAATGCATCTATAAGATTTTTTTTTTGATCGGACAAAGTTAGTTGTTAGATGTTAGTAGTTAGTATACCAAGCACCCAAACACTCCACAAATTCACCAAGCCACCTTATAACTCCCATACTCCAATTTGTTCCCAAAGGGAATCGAACCTGGGTCTCCCACTCAATTGAGGAGTTCCAAAGGCGAAAAGGGCTAAGTCACCTGGTTAAATGCATCTATAAGATTAAGTACGTTGGATGCAATTTTTTTTCTTCATCGTCCAACAATCACTTAATTACTCAAGTTAACATTATACTTTACTCACAATCAATTATTTTATTCATAAATATACTTAATCTACGTTTCCGTATAACATGTTTCAACCCTCTGAGCACACTTTTTATGGACAGAGGGAGTATTTTAGTAAAAAATAAATACATTTTTATAATTAAATTACCAATTAATATGTAAAAGATTACTTATAATCTATAACTTGAAGTGATTTTGAGAAATAAACAATAATAAAATAACAAAATATAGCAATACTAATGACTTTTCAAACGCATTTTAGCATTAAAAAAAAACTAGTAATTATAAAAGAAAAAGAAAATGTGACGACTTTAGGGTTAACAAAAATTAATTTTCAATTCATGAACACGTGAACCTATCTAAGCTAAGCAATAATAATACAGTATTGATCCTTATAAATAATAGTAACAATGATATGTGGTGAACATAATGCATATAACACTTTTTCGAAGGTGTTATATTTAAGTGCATCAGTTGTACAGTGTAATTAACTAGGGATGGCAACGGGGCGGGTTTAGCCAAACCCGTAACCCGTCCCGCCAAATTTTTTGCTAACCCAGAATTCGCCTCAAGGCCTAATTTTATTTTCCCTATATTTTTTAATTCATACTCCTAACTTCATACATATCATTCCTAAAAAATAACACATTAACTAGAATCATTCAAATTATACAAACAAAATACCTAATTTCATAATCAATCCCACATCATAGAGTACAAAATTCAAAAGTTTTAATCAATCCCACATCAAAGAAGATTATTTAATGGGACATTTACTGAATTAACTCTAATTCATTCTTCAGACTCCATCTATTTTAAAAAAGATAGATATGTTAATATTTTAGAAAAATAAATAAAGATGAAGATAAATAAATAAGCAGAAAAATAATTTATCTCTACCCCCAATTCATACAATTAATACTTGAATTTGTATTATTTGGGTGAATTAATTGAAATTTGTTTTGAATTATGTACATTAGATATCTACTCATTCTAATTTCTTCTCAATCTAAACTAAAACACTTATTCGATAAAAGAAACTGATAAAGCAAAGAAAGAAACAATTCAAACAATTCACCGTGAAAGAAATAAACCCTATACAAAATACATTTAATTTAATAAAAAATTATAGAACATATATTTATATATGCGGGGCGGGTCTGGGGCGGGTTTACCTAATTATCAGAATCTCGCCTCAAGACCCGGAAAAACCCGCTTGACCCGGGTTTAACCCCCAAAACCCATTTGATCGGTTTTAACCCGCCCATCCGGTGGATTAAATCTTGGTCCGGTTTTTACCCCGCCCCCATTGCCATCCCTACAATTAACACACAAATAATATTATTCAATGAAAATAATAAATCATGAATATGATTCAGCGAAAAATATAATAATAGTATAACAATTAATAATAGAGGCAGTCTTGCATGAGACCGTCTCACGATGGCATTTAATTGCAATTTGGTGGACATTGTCATTTTAACACTTTAAGAGGGGTGTGTGTCGATTGTCTTTAAGTTGTAGATTCCGCCTCATACCAATTTTTGTCTTAATATAAACTTGGCCATCTTTTTTGGTCCCCGAATTGATAAAACTCCTAATAATATTTAAAAAATTTACTTGACTTGTCACTAGTATGATGCTGGATGCATAGAATTTTTTTTTTTTTATTTTTTTTTTTTTTTAAGAAAGGAAAGGATGCATATAATTAATTGTTCGAAACACAAGTACATTCAATTTTCCAAAAATTTGCGTGTGAAAATAAAACCCTAAAAAATCCAATCAACACGCAAAAGACCGACGATGTATGATTAACGGTTGAATCCCGCCCTCTCTGTCCTACGATAAAATTTCCCCTTCTTAAATTAGGGCATCGCGAAAAAAACCTAAAGGGAGAATCAGAAAAAATTGGAATGTGAACCAGAAGAAATCTACTTCCCAAATCCATCAAATAATTCACTCGGATGCTTTTCACCTGCAAAGCTTACTCAGATTCATGATTCCAACGTAATGCCCTAAACCTAGCTCCCCCCAATTTGATTGATTCAGCTTCTCCGGCCAAATCATTTGCACCGTTTTCGTCGATTCCTCCAAATTCCGGTACACATCTTGATTCCATCACCAATTTCGAACATTTTGTGTTTAGCTACTCTTATGGGGTTCATTTCAGAAGAAGAATCGGGAGTGATTTCAGATGTGAAGAGCGTATAAAAAAAGCAGTTTCTGTAAATTTGTTCCGTGATTCGTATGGAATCAGCGGTGTTGACTCTGGTCGTCGCTCTTCTCATTGCGGTCAATGTTGAGTCTCAACAAAACGTGATTCCGCCGCCGTCTCTGTTACCGCAATCACCACCCCCACGGATGCCACAATTGATTCCACCACCGTCAGTATCCCGACCTCTGCCTCTTACTCCGACACAACCATTGCCGCCACCACGAGCACCGCGGGCTTCTTTCCCTCCACCGCGTCCATTATCTCCATCACCACCACCTCCAAGGAAGCACCTCCAGCCTGCTCTTTCAGAGCAAGGTAACCATAATTTGAGCAAAAATGTGAGCCCCCCACGGGAAAGAGCCAAGCCCAATATGGGGAAGAAAATTGGGCTGATGTTCATTGGAATTGCTGGAATTTTACAATTTTGTTTTCTGGCCTTCTTGTTGATCAGGAGAAGACAGCTCTTAAAGAGTGAACATGGCTATTAAAAGTATCGCAACAATTCATTTGCAAATACGTGGTAGTTTAAATATTTCTCTGTGTGTATATACATATATTCATTCTTGATAGATTACTACAATGGCTGGATTGAGATTATTTACTTGTGGCTGAGACTGAGGCGATGCATTGATTTATCTGAGGATGTACTGGAGGTGTCTGCATCTGGTACACAATAATTTCAAATAGGTAATTTTGAATTGTTTTGTTGATTTTTATGATTAACATACCTTGATTTCTCCCTTCTTTTACATTATACTGTGTACATTACTATTTCCTTATTGTTATGATTGAAAAGCATGAGTTTATATAGGCTTATTGTATATGCTTAAATAGCATACCATTTGGATATATTTGGTCAACATGTCTAGGATACATGAGGTTTGCACTTTTAAATTTTAAATCAGTGTTCTCACACACATATATTATATATAGGCTTATCAATCTAGTTCGGTAGTACACTTTGATTGGATTGGTCAAAGACAAAATGCCAACTTGCATATTAAGATTGTAGAAAACAATGAATTTCAATGATGTTAGGTAATTTGGTTTTATTGGACAACTTGTGGTGATTAAAGATTGGATAATGTAGTTGTAACAATTAAAGATTAAGAAATTTAGAAAGTCTGAAACTTTAGAAGTCTGCACAATTACAAAGACTTAATTACTTGAGCTTGGTTAAACAATGTATTCTTGCTATTGATATTTTCCATTTGCCTCCCATTTATTTTATCTATATTTTCATCTATTACAACACCCCATGCTTTGCGTGGCGTTCTTTATTTTTTTTCCTTGGGTGTCATGTTTCTTTATTTTTTTTCAGCTCGAAAAGCTTGACTTGGATATGATGACATCTTTGTGTCATGTTTTCTATTGCATCAAGATAGTTTTTTCTTAAATCATCAGCTATTAATGGCGCGAAAAGCTTGACTTGGATATGATGACATCTGTTGTTTTCTTAGTAACTCCTTTTAATATGATTGTTCTAGACTTGGGAAAACACCTATTCAGTTTTTATATCTTAAACTGTGCACCTCTAGTTGAAGAAACTGATATCAATGCAAATTTCTCTTTGAAGGATTTTTTATGTTAAGACAATTAAAAAAATGTTTTTTTTTTTTCAAACCCTATCTCTAGTTTTTCCAATCTACTGTGGTCATAGGTAAAAAGTACTTCCCACTCTGGTTCTGTAGTGCAGAAGAACAATCAGTTTCATATGTGATATGTCAATTATTTTTAATCATTTTTTCCAAAAAAAAAGTTTTCCCACTCTGGTTCTGTAAATTTCGTGACATTTAATCATTTACGATAAAATCTCATTTTCAAAATCTTATGGAGGTGGGAAAATTTTTATGATGCAAGTCAATCACAAATAGTCTCTGTTCTGAAACTCCATCCGCTGCAATAACATATACCCTTAAATAGTTGAATAAATGCTATACAATATTTCATTGATATGTCAAACTCATGGTAAGTCCTTTTTTTTTGTAGGCAATGGTAGAGGAGTGTTTGTCGACAGAACATCTGTTTTATCGAATTTTGAAGGACTAACTAGCATATGTATATCTATATGTATATACCCCAGACGGCTAACAAATATTGTAGGCTTCTTGAGGAGATATGTACTGCAGCACCACTTGTATATTGATTTTAGAAAGAGCATACATATTATGTTTGCCAATTGATTTGTGATTCTTGGATTATAGTCCGACTACATGTACTCAGATTAATGTACTTTGTTATCAATTCATGTGAATCGTTTCATTGATATTTATATATCTATTGTTAGCTGATACTGCTGTTATGATGTATCGATATCTTCATTTGGATTCGTACTTTTGAAGTTTTCCCGAGATAATAACGCTCAGGTAAAGTGATTGCTCTGCATGTTCATAACTTATCTCGATGTGTGGAGTCTTCGATGGTCATGTACTCATGTAAGTTGCAATATTTTGTTTGAAAGTGAATTTAAGTTTTGATTTTTCATTGAAATGTTGAGTTTGTAGATCTGTCTTGTGAGAATGTGTTGTGAGATTATTTTAGGCCAAAATTCAGAAAGAACCTTTTTGCTAACAATGAGGAAGGTCGTATTCTTCAAAATTAGACAGGCGAAGTTCAAATATGATCTTAAACTCGTAGGCTTTAGTTTACTGATTTTTGAACCTATAGATCTTTTTGAAATTTAAATTATAATTGGGTACATCGATCCTACGCCACAACACAATCAGCATACAAAAAACTGCAGACGCTTCTGTTATTGAAAACTAATTTATTCTAACCAGACAATTGAGTTGTTTGCAAGTCTATTACATCCTCAAATAAGAACAAGTCTTCATCAATTTATGGACTAATTATATACTGATTTCGTGCAATTCTTTCATAGTTTAAATCAAAAGTCTTACAAGAATCTGCCGTCTTTTGACAATTCAAACTTAACCCACATCACCTTCTCAATAATTTCATATCCTTAATCTCCACTAATCTTCTCTCTTTGTCCCAACAACTATGACGTAAACACGAATATCATTAATATAATAACCTTTTACTTACCACTAATCACCTTCATCAAACCATAATAAAAACATCATAACTTCCAAAATAACAGCACACCCCACCTTTGCATATGCTATGAATTGTCTCTTCCTAAATATTCTATATATAGAGGCATTATTATAACACTTGGAAATAACCTAAGTCCACAACACCCCATGTTATGATCCCATTCTTAGGCCTTTATTCTGATCCATAATCAAGAACTGCAGCATATACATTTTTCATCTCTCATTTCAGCTCTGGTTCGAGACTCGTTTCTTGATATTATGACCATCGATGAATCGGAGACGAACCCGCCTTCCGATCAAATCCTCGGATGGATCGGAGAGTCAATATCATACTTCCCGACGTTCTTCGATGATCCCTATGATACCACAGACTTCAGTGTTGATCCATTCTGGGCTCATAGTGATACCCTTGAACAAGAGCTGATTGACAACAGTTTCAACTGCTTTACCACCGACCTTTCTGACGCCGCTGCTGCCACCACCAGTGCCATCCCGACTCCAGCGGACTCTGTAGCTTCCGACCAGTCACTTCCACTAGATTCGCGAAAAAAGAGGAAGTTGCCCGGTGATTCGTGCCCAAAAATGGCCCCGAAGAACACGAACCAACGGATCAACGAGCCCGAAAAGGAAGGGACTCAACAGAAAAAAACAACTGGAAAGAAAGGAAACAAAACAACAGGAAACAGTAATACCAATGGTAACACCAAAGAAGGGAGATGGGCTGAGCAGCTGCTCAACCCCTGTGCCGCCGCTATCACCGCCAGGAATCCGTCCCGTGTCCAGCACTTCCTGTACGTTTTACATGATCTCGCCTCCCTTACTGGAGATGCTAATCACCGGCTAGCCTATCACGGCCTCCAAGCGGTGACGCACCATCTCTCGGGTGCCCCAACAAGCAGCTTTTCATCCTCTAGTAATACTTTTGCTTCTAACAGCCCTAAATTCTTTAGGGATTCTTTGATCAAATTCAATGATATCAACCCTTGGTTTAGAATCCCAAACAATGTTGCAAACACTTCAATCCTTCAAATTCTTGGTGAACAGAACCAACCAACCAATCTTCACATTCTTGATATTGGAGTCTCACATGGAGTCCAATGGCCTACTCTTCTCGAAGAACTGGCTCGTCGGGGAGGCGGGCCTCCGCCTTTAGTCCGTCTCATGGTGGTGGCTCCTCCCATCTCCGACGACCAATCAAGAAACGGCGCCCCATTCACATACGGCCCACCAAACTACGACTACTCCTCAAAACTCCTCGCCTTCGCCAAGGACATAAATGTCAACCTGCAGATCAACAAGATACACAATTTCCAACTACAGAATCTGAATTCCCAAGTGATCAATTCCACAAATGAAGAAACCTTGGTCATCTGTGCACAGTTCAGATTGCATAATCTGAACCACACCACCCCTGATGATAGAACAGAGTTTCTAAAAGTGCTGAGAAATTTACAGCCAAAAGGAGTGATCTTAAGTGAAAACAACACAGATTGCAGCTGCATTAACTGTGGGGACTTTGCGACAGGCTTCACGAGAAGAGTGGAGTACCTATGGAGGTTCTTGGACTCGACTAGTGCTGCGTATAAAGGACGGGAGAGCGAGGAGCGGAGGATGATGGAAGCGGAAGCAGCCAAGGTGCTGATAAATACGGGGGAGATGAACGAGAGAGAGGAGAAATGGTGTGAAAGAATGAAAAGTGCTGGATTTAGAGGAGAAATGTTTGGGGATGAGACTGTTGATGGAGCTAAAGCATTGTTGAAGAAGTACGATAGCAGCTGGGAGATTCGAACGGAGGAGAAAGACGGATGTGTCGGGTTGTGGTGGAAGGGGCAGCCCGTGTCGTTTTGCTCACTGTGGAAGATGGATTTGGGAGAGACGTAGTTATGCATCAAGATTTACGTCGTCCCTTGTTATTGGTGTCAGTTTGAGTCCTTTTGTAGTCCTGTGTTTCTTGATCAAGTAGAGACTTTAAGAACAAGCATTCCATATTGTTTTGTGTATATCTATTTAAATCTGAATAAGTAGAAGAATTTTGTAGGTGGAATTAGATGTGGAAACAGGGGGCTTGATAACACAATCCCATCTCCAAATAACCACAGAAAACAGATTTACAATTGAGTCGAGCCAAATTCGAGGAGAAATTTATTCACCGTGAAACTAGTTCCATATTTACAGAACTCACCATTCAATTATCACGATTAATACCTTTTAATAATATAAGTTATACCCTTCAATTATCACTACTAATACCCCGGTTATAATATATGTCATACCCTTCAGTATTATGAGTAATACCCTTTCTATAAGTAATAAATCATACCCTTCAGTTATCACGACTAATACCCTTTAGTAATATAAATCATACTCCTTAACCAGATTCACGGATTTCTTGTGTGAAATTTGTTACTTTTTTCCCTAACCAATTCCGACAAAATAACGAGAAAGAGCAACACAATAAACCCAGCAATAAAATAAATATGAATCTGTATTGTGGCTCCAAAATTTAGCCTTCAGTGCTTCCCATTTCAGCTTCAATGTACATACATACGCCAGTTAGAGCCGAGTAAAATGTTAATGATATTAGTGTATATTTTCGGAAGCGAAAGCATATATGGATTCAAATTCCATTCCCCACTGCCTATATCGAATATTCTCAAGAATCGTATATCCTAACTGAACTCCTGACCGACTGTCTGCAAACTGGACAGTTGGGTGATACTTCGCGCTCGACTTGCAAGGCGCAACGTTGACAACAAACCCTGTGTCCACACGGGATGAAGGCAGACCGTCGCCTTCTCATCAGACAAATCACACATAGCTCACCGTCTGGAACTTCTTCAGATTCTTCATCCTCAGCAACATCCACCAGACCCTGGGTCCCACTGGGGTTATTTTCCTGTTGAGCACGCAGTTCCTGCTGAATTTGCCTGCGGTGTCTCCATTCTTTCCATTTAGTCCAATTCCTACACAAAGTGACTAGTATGAAAACCTTGGCCTTCTAAAATTGAACGACTTTTTATGAATAACACAAATTTTGTCTGAGGTTTGGGAGAGAGATCGTCGAGCTTAGCATGAACTTTTCAGCCGTGGATATATCTTATATGGTAGGTAAATGAGCATTTGCAAAATGTAAAAAGGTTGTAATGTCATCCCAAGTTAACAGGTTATGCCTGACTTTCCAAAAAAATTTGAACTTATATCTGCAATTTTCCTCTCCACAACATTTTCTAGGGAAATATAAATTGCCTTTGTGTGTGTGTGCACACTGTGGAAGTTTTGGAATTCGAAAATGTTTTGGTTGACCAAGAAACAGATGTTTACATTTGGATCAGTCAGTAAGGCATAATTACATTAATGCAAACACGATTCACATTGTTGATTAATAGTGTACACAAAGTCGAGCAATCATAGAAAGGAAATTATACATAGCTACTGAATATATTTCTGTTACGCCAATTTTTCTATGATAATGTAAAACCAAATCTGAGGAAGAAACATGGTAGGAGAAATGTACCTGGTAATTGAATAGCCAAGGATACCCATAGTTACTGCACCAAAAACGAGTCCACTCCACATCAATACTTTTGCTTTGAAGGAAAGATCCGCCACGAGTTGATCCTTAGTCAAATTAGACCTGCAAACACAGCCAAATAAATGCCAGCTTTCAAAAAACCTCTCTCGTTGAAGAAGAAACAAAGTGGAATAACAAAGACAAAACTTGGATGATGATGTAGAACTGCTAGTAGCATGAGCTAAATTCTGGCCTTCCCTGACAAGTATTTCCTCAGAATAACTAACTAAATACAAATCAAGAATGAATATATACTCCACAATTTCTTAAATAGCCAAACACAGTGTCTATTGAAGTTTCCTTAATACTGTAAGTCCCAAAATTGTGGAATTATGAAGATCATGCAACAGTTCAAACTCACACACTAGTTTTTGTACATATATCACTTTCACATCTGCTGCAGTAGATGCAAATCAAACAAAATTATCTTGTATTTCATAGGCCCATTAAAAAACCGTTGGACATCCCTCCACCTACATCTGAAGCTTATATCTTTAGTTCAGAATTTTTTCCTCAATTTTATGATGAAAACCAGACTTTCCAATCAAGACACAAAATATAGAGCCTCAGCGAGAATCATTTCTGCACTAGCATGTGAAACTACCAATAAATATTGTAAGGAAATTCACATACAAAAAATAAGGAAGATCTTTGCATGATTTAATCTCAAGAATCCCATTTTTGATATTGCAAAAGCCAAGAGCAGTTACATCCTTCCCAAGTGGAAGTATTTTCTCTTCATAAAGCAGCCCAACCTGAATCAAAAATAAAATTTACAACTATAAGAAATATGAAGACTGTAAAACAACTTATATCACAAAAGGGGTTATAATCAGATTGCACTAACGGGGTATTCAAGACCGCAAAGAGCCTGAAGGAAAGTGTAAGGAGAAGCATCAATAGGCTGCAAATGCTGATAAACAGTTGTGAGAGGTAGGGGGTGACTTGATCCTTCCATGTTGACAACAATATATTCAGACTGGGGCAATTTCCCCCCTTCAACAAGAATAAAAGGAACCTGCGAAGAAAATCCAACACACACATCATTGAAGGCCAATCTCAACATTGTTGGTACTGAAACAGTATACTAAGGAAGACGTTTGTGATTCATTAAACAATAAAAAGCAACAAATCAAGATCATAAACAATAACAAGCAGAATTTAATTAAGATTTGTGTCTGCCATGTTATACATAGGACTTTTCTTCCTAAAAGAGCTTATGCACTTAGTAGGATGAATAACCACTGCAATCAATACAGATTACTTCATGTATCAACTAACATGTCTCCTACCACTGACCAAGAATAAAACAATCATTTTCTTTAGCGAAATATAGAAAAACTTTAAACAGTCTCCACATTTGTGAGGAATCCAAAAGAAGAGCGTTGACAGTAAAAAAACAATAGCTCAAGCATGAAATTTTCAAGTAACAAATTACCGTTTTTATAGACGATGTCCGCTGCTCTTTCACGGACCTTGAGAGCATAGAGCGTAGATCAGCAGTCCATCTGAACAATCCCGTCCATTCATTGTATATACACTTCAAGTGACAAATGCCAACAAAAATCACATACACAGAAATTCAAAGTTCATCCTCATGACGGCAATAATTAAAACAATTAGAAAGATATAAGCTCTAAAACACACACTCACACCAACGCACCGTTTCAGAGCGCTCTAATATAACTCCTTTTTCGCCGGAGGACTTAGAAACGACCAAATTATTACCCATCAAATTCATCCAATTCCCCTCCAGAGACGATTTCGCCTCCACGCTACCCCTAACAATCACCAATTTACCACCGCTAGAATCCGAAGTAGAAGCAGTTCCGCCGTCTCGATCAGAACTATTCGAATCATCACCGTCGGAGAGAATTGACCGGATATCGGAGGGCTGTACATACGGCGCCTGGCGTATTTTCTGGAGAGCGGATGAAGTGGTGCAGTATTTTCGGATGATACGATACGCCACGTAGGCAAAGCCGATTCCGGTAAAAGCTCCGTCCGCCGCCGTCGCTAGGTGCGCCAGCACCGTCGCCGTCGCGCGGTCTTGTATCGACATTGATTCAGTAATTGAATTTTACCAATCGGAATTCGTCGTTTTCCCCCTTTTCTGTGTGTGAGTTTCTAGCGCGTAAAAGAGATGTATTTTTGCAGGTGAAATTATCCATTAATGGGCTTAAAATCCTTAAACCCCGGTTTAATGGGTCGAATTCAATTTTATCTTTTGAAGATCAGAACCGGCCATTTTGGTCCAATATTCATTTAACATTTTCTTTGAGTTGGGCCTTCTTACACTTTTATTTGTAAGCCTTTTATATCTGACAAAAATTAGCATAAGATGGTCTTATGCAAATGAGATGTGCAATAAACTACACAAATCAACAATAAAGTCTTGTAGGCATCAAGTGCACCGTACAATTCAAGTGTACTTTTAAAACGCGCTACTTGTTTTCTTAAAACGTTTAAACTTATTTACTCTGAAACGTTATAAAATAAGTTGAACATTTCATTATAAACAAGTTGAACATTTCAAGAAAACAAATTACACGTTTAAAAAATTATATTTGAATTGCACTGTGTACCTAATGCACATGAGACCTACTCCAAATCAACACTTGTCTCTTCCAAAATGTTAAAACATTATTGCCCAAATTATACTCCGTTTTACCATGAGGACGTCTCACACAAGTGTTCATTTTTATATTTTTATTTGTAAAAGTCGAGCTAATGAACTTTATAACCACCACATTTGTGTATAAATGCACGGTAAATTATCAAATAAAAAGTATAGAACACACTGAAGAAATGGACCAACAACTTGTACATTTTGAAGAAATGGACCAACAAAATCTTTCAACACTACTAGTACTACTGTACAAATCCTACAAACTAGATCTAGAATGTGGAAAATAGCAGACTGCGAAGAAACAAGCAGCAGCATTACAGCTTCTCTCTCCCTCTTTCTCTCTCTCACACAAACATACAACATTTACAGGAAATTGCCTTCTCAAGAAGCCCTCATTGATTGTGGATGCAGGATATGAAGCAATGTAGCTAGATTTATGGGGCTGATTGATGAGGATATAGCTTCATTAATTCATTTTAAGATAAATTCTTTTATCAAAGCATTCAACGTATCAGGAGCATCGACGTTTGCTGCATGTCCTGTATCTCGGATTATTTCCAACTTAGAATTCGGGCCCAAGTTTCTGCATTCACAAAGGATATGTTACACGATGTATTTGTGTTGACCGCCAAACGAGATCTTCTATTCAAAAAATTATGTTTCATCTCATATTCCAGTAGTTGGGTTGTCACCATGTGTATTTTAAAACTCTCATATTTCTACCACTCATCATTGTGGGTGATGGCTGGAGATTTAAAAATACACATGAGGCCAACCCTAATAAGAGAAACAATTTTGGAATAGAGGATCGTACCCAATTGACGGGAATTAAAGCAAGAGAACATCATTTAACAATGAAATATTGAGCACCTTTGCAAATGATGGGCAAAGTTTAGAGGGAAGATCTTATCTTTGTCGCCCCAAATAAGCAATGTTTCCTTCACAAATCATTGTGATAGAGATGATAAATATTCATCAGAAAAGACGTGCAATTATTTTCCGTGATGATATGTTTTATATTCGGTTATCACCCTATATATGTATTTTATATACAAGGTGATGAGGGAACTTACCTGACTCATGGTTTGAATAGTACATTCTGCACTATTTTCCAATAAATGTTCGACTAGCTCTCGTTTCTCTTTCCTGTTAGCGTTGCACATTACCTTTCAACAGAATATATCAAATGAGATCTCGTGTTTAACAGTTTATGCCATGTGAAACTCTAAGCAACACAGTTATTCACAGATAAATTCTAATTAAAAAAAAAAAATACTGGGTATTTGGAGGTACTTTTCATTTGATGGAGGCCTACATTGAATCCTAGAAAACGAAGGTAGATAAACGAGCAGAGTTGGCTAAAGTGCGGCCAACAGAGAGTTTCAAGAGCTCTTTTTGAGCTTCGATACTTTTCAAGAAAAAAAAATTCCCACCAAATACTCAATCTTTCAATAAGAAACCAGATACTTCATGTACAGGGACAGCAATCTTACTTCAAGAAACGTCAATTATTGGTTAACGTGGCTAAATTAACACAAATTATTAGATTACATGAGGACTAAGGTATTGCTTATCACATATCATAGTATAACTTACAAGTCACCACTTTATGATTGAAATAAACCCCTCAAGATAAGGAAACCACACATATATGTCTAATAATGTCTATAACCAAAACAACCAAGACGCAGAAACCAAAGCATCATTTCAGGACGTTTCACTCCCGTCCTCCATTAAATTATAGCCAAAAGGTTAGCAATGAAAAACAGTCATTACTTTTCAACTTGCGTAGAATTTGAATTTCAAAAGGTTTCTTGGTCACGAGTAATTCTCACATAATGTCTACATGAAAAGGACAGCTCAATGCCACTAAATGTTGATCATGCTTCGACTACACTACATGTGCTCCACATGATCAACAGGTCACGAATCTTGTCATCTTGCCATAAACAAGATTATCAACGAGTTTTAAGCAAGAATCAATTAACACAGCTAATATAATACTGATGCTAATAATAATAACAATACGCCAAATAACTCATTATCAAACATTGAAAAAGAAAACATTCAACCGGCCAAGAGTAATAATCACCACCGCAGAACACAAACACAAGGGTTTGAAAGCACTTACGTCAATGAATTCATCGAGTATGAAATCCGGGACCCACTTAAACGGATCGGCCTTGTGAATCGACAGCTCACCGAGCAACCGCAGCGCCGCCGGCTTCTCCGGCAAGAGCACATCCACCGCATCTATACCTACTCTGTTCAGCTGCTCCTTCTTCAGACTCTCTGAGCACCCAACTCCACCACTCACGATCACCATCTTCTCCACCATCTCCGGGTAAATCTCAGCCATCCGACCACACACGTACCCGCCGTAACTGATCGCGTACACCGAACACCTCTCCACACCCAATCGTTTCAACCCCGCGCCCACACACTCCGCCTGGAACGCCTCGGTGCGGTTCCTACGGTTCGTGTGCGATTTCCCGAAAAATAGGAGATCGGGAATGTACACATTGAAGGAATCAGCTAATGCGCCTACCTACAACACTCGATACATCCACAATCAAATCAGAATTCCAAACATTTCAATTTCAATTCCAATTTACCCTAAATGTATGTATGCGTGTATACCTGGTAAACGAATTGCCATTTCGAGTTTCCCCCAAAACCATGGATCATAACCAAATTAGGTTTATTAAATCGGCGGTGGCGGGGCGCCCAAAAGTGCATGGTGGTCTGATCGTCTAAATCGACGGTGCATTGAACCAGGCCGCAGGAGAATGAGAAGTAGAGGGACAGCATTGCTTCAATGATGGGGACGAAGATCGGGAAGCGTCGAATTTTGGCGAACGGCGGGAAGAGGCGCTGCGAAACGGCGGCGGCGAGGGAGAGGTAGAAGGAGATGAGGCGGTGGAGGTAGAGGCACAGAGTCGCCATTGAAGGATGCAGCTGAAGAAGTTGGGGGAGGAAAAAGATGGCTGTATTTGGAATTTGAAGAATATTTGGGATGGAAATAATTTGAATTAGTTGGACAATTTTATGGTGTAGTTTATTCTACTCATGCTGATTGCTGCATTATTTGGAGTACAAGTGTACATCAAATGCAGATGTGTTATGGATAGAGCCAAACACTCCGTTAAGTTTAAAATATTGCTATCGATTAAATATTGATTCTAGGTAAAAATTCACGTGAGAAGGTGTCATGCATTAAGTGTGCCTCCTAATTAAACTGCCCACAAACAAGACAAAACTTGATTCGAAATAGATATATACTCTTTTCGTCCCCCATTAATTTGCACATTTGATTTGACACACATATTAAGAAAAAAAAAATAATATTTTAGTGTTTTATTAACTTTTCAAAGAGGATGAATGGTGGAGATTATGAGGGTGAAGATTATAGGGTGGATATTGTGAGATTCTTTATCATTTTAAGGAGTGCAAGTTGGTATGGGAAAAACGAAAAAGAAAAGTGTGCAAGTTGCTAAGGGACGAGGGAGTACATAACTCGTACCGATACGTGCACCATCCTATTCATTTAACAAAAAAATTAGTGAGTTTTTTGCATGTCGAACCGAATCATGCATATTTATTTAAAAAATTTACGCTAAGATAAAATAGAAATACTCGATTCTAATTTTATACTAGAGTATAGTAACCACGCGTATTATACGGTTAAAAATAAAATTATATTATAAATATTATATTAAATTTTTTAAGAGTCAATATGATGCACAATTAAAAATATATTACATTTAATAACCCATATTATTTGTAATTTAACAAAAAAAAATGTAATTATAAATAAACTGAATGAATCAAATTGAGTAAATGTTTGACATATATAATCCAAAATAAAATTAATCATGTAATATTATTTTTTTATCACAAACATTATAAATGGAGTGCATACTTTTTAACCTAAATTTTGTTGGAAGGTCAAGGTCAATCCTAATAAAATTAACGGTATAAGATATTATAAATAATTCATTGAATAAAAATTAAGTATTTTGAAAAAGAGTGATTAGAGAGACGAGTGTCGATTCCCAATTGGTAAACAAAAGATATGAACGAGTTAGATTATAAGATTTCATATATAACTCTTTATAAAATTGCCGATTTTTAGAATGGATAGGTTTCATGTGCACCAGGTGCACTGTGCACTCTATAATGTATTTTAGAATCATACAAATTGTTGCACTGAAATATGTAACTTGTTTACACTGAATTATGCAACTAGTTTCTCATATTAATAGTTGCACGGATCAGTGTAAACAAGTTGCATATTTCAATGCAACAAGTTGCGTGATTCTAAAATACTATGAAGTACACGGTGTACCTGGTGCATACAAGACTTAGCCTTTTAGAATATAGGATTTATATAAATAGGGGGTGATTCACAATTAATAGATAACAAATTATTATAACACTACAAAAAAATTGTCAATTAATGAGGGCGTTAGCGAGGACATGCCCCCGTTAAATTGATTTAACGAGGGCATTAACGAGGGCTAATAACCCTTGATAATTTCATCCTCACTAAGTTTAACAAGGGCAATCATAGAACCTCGGTGTTATCGAGGGCATATGCACCAGGTTCGAGACCTATTGCTCGCGGACGAGGTGCAATTACCAATGGGCCAGACAATTAATTGATTATGTATTCATTTCAAATAAATATGTATCATAACACCCTCTATAAATGAAATGAACTATATAACATAACAAAAAAATCTCGCGAGAGGCAGGAATCGATCCCGCGACCCGTTACTGCCAAAAAGCCGCTATAACCACTAGGCTACATATCTATTTTAATAAAATTTCACTTCTAATAAAATATATTTGTACCACATTAGAATTTTTAATATACTTACATAATAGCATTAAATGTGTGAATAGAATTGATCTCACTATCTAAAAAACTCTATATATATTATATACAAGTGGAATCATCAAATAAAAGTATGCAAATTTAGTACATATTAATCATAAAATGCATCTAAAATCAATAAGCAAATTATATAACCAAGTAATTAATAATGATATAAAGAAATTAAAATAAATAATAAGTATTAATAAATTTAAGTTGTAGTAGAGTAAAATAAAAAATGAAAAAAGGAGAAGAAATTGAGCTACATATATTTAGTAGTATTAAAAAAAATTAAAAGAGAAGAGATTGACTAATTGAGCATTATGTATTCAAAGTGATAAAGAAAAAATAAGTTTAAACGAGATTGAAACTTGGTTGTTAAGGAGACCAAAACCGTTCTAACAGACTAAAATCACTAAGGATATGTTTCTTTCGGGCTTATAATGAGTGTGAGAAATTCAGACTTTGAAGTCCTACGATTTCAAAATCTTGATGAAAAGTTAGGATGTATGTTTGTTATGGGAATTTATAGGGTAGGATGGTGAAAAAAAATGATTGATGTGATATTATTATTATATTATTTTGAGTGTATTGGGAAAATAGAAAAATAGATGATGTGAGTGTATTGAGAGAATAAAATGTAGAGTAGTAGTAGTTTATGAGATAGCTTATGATTAATATGATTTCAAAATCGTTACTTTAAATCTCAAAACAAATGAGGGTTTGAGATTGTAAAGTCCAAAGTCTGCCGAGATAGTCGTAAAATGAACATACCTTACGGCACTATAATAATTAGTATTAAAAATAAATACATATATACTATTTCCTCCGTCCCAAAGTTATAAATTTTTGTATAAGGCTGTCTCATTTATACATATATATATATATATACTATACCTTATGAATCAATGTATAAGGCCGTCTCATTTAAATTTTTGTATAACTTTTAATTAATTATTGCAGAAATGATCGGATTCACAAATATCATGTATAATGTTTGTTATATGAGTAATGCAAGCATTTTCAGATATAAATACATAATAAGACTAGGTCCTTATAATTTCCTTTGAGTAACACTTATGTGAACCAAGTCAATATATAAATTTTTATTGTTATTATCCACAACCTTTATCATTAAACTTTTTTTAAATAATAATAAATTTTGTACATAATAGTGATAATGCATATATATAAAAATGATATTGAAAAAATAGAGTTCAATGTAAACTCGGGTTCACACAAATTATTTTCAATCTCTTTAATGTTTTCTTTCTTAACAACACAAATGACATCTCATAACCAATTTTGATTGTAGCGAAAAAGAGTATTTTTAATTTAATTTAGATTTTGCTATAGAAAATACATTTGAATCATTAACAATTTAGTTTTTTTAATCAGTAAACAAAGGGTATGTTAAGAGCAACCACATTGGTTTTTTGCACACTCTCTCCTCCACTTTATTGTCACCTCAACATTTCAGTGAAGATAACTAATTTTCAATAACTCTCACAATGGTTTCAAAATTATAACCCACTTTTGGGGGAACATCATTAAATATTTCAACTTTAAAATTAAAGCAAAAATTGTAAAAAGAAGAAGAGAAAAAAATAAAGAGGGAAAACAAAGTGGGCTGCAAAACCGGCTGACATTTCATTTTGTCAAAAAAGTGAGTTACTCTGTCATAACCATTTTAGAGGAGAGAGAATGTAATTTGGGTTATAACCAAAATTTGCATTGGTAGTGACTGAATTTTGTGGGTTATAACCCCTCAATAACTCATCAATGTGGAGTACAAGTGAAATTCTAACCCCTACATTACAAACCACCCCTCAACTATTTCCACTATTGAACCTACATTTTATTTAGGATCCGTTTTGCTAAGCTTATAAGATCTTTAAAACAACTTATAAGTGGTTTGGGAACTTATAAGCTCTTTAATTTTGTTTGGTAAAATAAAATGTTTAACATCTTATAAGATCTCAAAAAAAGTTCTTTAGAGCTTATAAGCTCCAAAAAAATAAATTGAGATATCCCAACTTATTTTGCATAAATTATATAAGCTCTGCCCTATCCATACCATCCTGGCCCAAACCCAACCCGAATCCAACCCAGGCGCGACCCGACACAAGCCCAACTCAAACCACTCGACTTGGACTGAACCCGGGCATCTCAATATAAAAAAAAAATTACTTTAAAAATTATTTTTCAAAATTTTGAAAAAAATAACTTATTATCAGAAAAGAAAAAAAAATATTTTTGAAAAAAATAATTTATTTTATCTATTTTATTTTGTTTTCGAAAAAATAATTAATAATTCATTTTCGAAAATAAAGTTATTTAAAAAAAAAAAAAAATTATTTCGAAAAAAATAATTATTTCCAATAAAAATTATATTATATAAAATTTAAAAATATTTTTTAAAATTATTAAAGAACTTATAAGTTTTAATACTTTAATAATTTATAAACTACTTAAAAGTTACATCTTATAAATTTTAAAATAATTTATAAGATGTTAGAACTTAAAAGATGTTCAAAATAAGTTTAGGCAAACTAGCCCGGGTGAATGTAACATATTATAACTAGAACCAATGATTTATTTTTAGACCAGTTGCAATCTTTTTAAAATCAGGAGATACACCTTGAAAGATAAGCTCGTTTTTTATTTTTCATATTTGTCCATATAACCAGTAGAGTATAATATATTTTGCATTGTTCTATAAAAACTGGTGAAATTGGTAAGCAGGAAAGTGGTCAGAAGACCCTGAACACCACTACTTAAGTCATGAAATCATATGTTCATATCAGAAAATTAAAGTTAAAAATTAGTCAAATTTAAAAATATTGAGAAAAGGGTTTAATTGTAAATATTAACCAACCTCATCAATCATGTAACAGTGCATTAGGACACTTTTTAATTGGAGTAGAATTACATTTAAAGTGAGTCTTCTGTGCATCCAAGTGCACTGTGCACTCATAACTCAATTTTTGTATGAATTTTTTTTTGGACCGAATCCGGGCATCTCAAATTACACCACTAATTAAGTCATGAATTTTTGTTTTTTTTTTTATTAGCCCTAATTTTTTTTTTCTAATGGGCGATTTTTTTTTTGCTTCTTTTGTTGCCCAATTTTTGCGGAGTTGCACGTTTTAGTAATAGTAAGTTGCATGATTCTACCATACAACCAGAAAACATATAAACGTGCAACTATTTAAAACAGAATCGTGCAACTACCTATAACCAAAGCGTGCAACTACTTATAATTGCACGATTCTACCATACAACTAGAAAACATATAAACATGCAACTATTTACAACAAAAACATGCAACTACTTATAACAGAAGCGTGCAACTATTTACAACAGAAGCGTGCAACTACTTATAACAGAAGCGTGCAATTATTTACAACAGAAGCGTGCAACTATTTATAACAAAAACATGCAACTATTTTCAACTACATATAATCAAAACGCGTCTATAACTAAAATGTGCAACTACTTTTAACAGAATCATGCAACTAACTATAACAGAAACATGCGATTTCCTATAATAAAAACATGAAGGGTGAATAAGTCATCGGACTCCAAAAAAAATATTCTCATCGTAGCTGGAAAACTAGTAAGCATAACAACAACGAAAAATTCTTCTGTATTCTTGCAAGATCTATGAAGCATATAGTAAAGAGAAACTCAGAGAAAATGATTAAATTCATACTAAAGCATGTGCAAATTTGCTTCTTTTGCTTCAAAATTCTCTCAAACTTTCGACAGTAGAAATATTATTACGAGCAACTCAATCTCCCATTTTTACAATACCAACAAAACAAGCAAGGCTAATCAATCTACATTTAGTTCTTCTATATTGGAGTAACACATATGGATCAATCTAAATCAAATTTGAAGCTACAATTACAATATGCCTCTTTCATAGAATATTCTTGAAAGGGGATTGAGCTTTGATTAGTAGTTGTAATCGGTAAGGTGATTCGATGGTTTGAATCATTGGGTAAAACACAACAACCAACAAAACCAACTCTCTATGCATAGTTAACTGTTGGAAGAATTCGAAAGAATACAAAACTCAAAATACTGGACAAAAGAATATCAAATCAAAATACTTAATTCCATAGAATCCAAGAACAAAAACTCTTGGCCCAGAGCAGACTAGCAGCGCATCCACCTCCTTCAACAAATCGGACCAGATCCTCTTTTCTTCAGATCCAACATCTTCTCCAATGGCACTTTAACTTCACTTTTGAACCCGAGCGAATAGAGCAGAGAGTAGAGAGAAGGGACCCAAGAATTCGTCTATTGGATGATGCGGCCAAGAAGATAAAGTCGTGGAGTGGAAGACGAAGAAGAGGCGATAGAGAAATAATTAAGTATGCAGGAAAAAAAGGGTTTAAATATGACCCATATTTCTGTCAATTCGGATTGGATGGGGGCAAGTGCACGAATTTAGTATCCGTGCACCAGTTTCATACAAGAACTAACCTTACATTAAAGTAAACATTACCCTTTTAATTTATTTTCATGTTTCAACATTTTGTGTCAATAAACTTGAGGCACGAGGGTAAGTAATAATCCTCCCACCATTTCAGAAAGACACCAACTTTTATTTTTAACCCATATTAATAAAATATTATTTATCGTATTTGAAATTTTGAATTTAATTATAATTTTTATATTTTTATTTATTAAAGAGTAGGTTTCTGGTGAAATTTATTCATAGTATGAAATTTATACCACTACACTTACAAACTAATACCGCTATATTTATCATGATATTATTACACTTATAAACTGAGATCATATCATTAAATGATGACAAAAACTTGTATAGACCTGGTTCATGGTATGAACTCGATTTTTTTAATATCACTGTTATATACAAAACTATCACTAATGTTATGTACAAAAACAATCACGATTTAAAAAATTTTTATGTTTTTAAACAGTGAAAGTTTTTGTACGTATCAGTGATATTTTTTTTACACATAACAGTGATATAGTTCATGTATGAACCTGGTTCACAAGAGTGTTACTCTTAAATGATATATGTACTAGTTTGCAAGAGTAGTTGTATTAATTTATAAAGTGTAATCGTATGAGTTGCATACTATGAACAAGTTTAGTAAAAGAATTCGTCTGAGGAAATGAGAAGGTTTAAACCTTTCAATAGGGGGAAGACTTACGTTGATTAATGTTGTCCTGGCTCCTCTACCGGTCTACTATTTATCCACCTATCGTGCTCCCATAAATGTTTTGAGTGAAATTGAGAGATTACAGAGAATTTTTCTTGGGGGGGGGTGATGAGAGCAATGATAAAATAGACTGGATTAAGTGGAAAACTATTTGCAAACCTAAATCTTTGGGGGGGGCTTGGGGTGAAAGATCTTAAGTGTTTTAATAAAGCTCTTTTAGGAAAATGGGTTTGGAGATTATTTGCTAATCGAGGGGTGTTTATGGGCTAGAGTGATTAGATCAAGATGGGGAGAGTGTGGGGGGCTAGGTAGTGTTGGAGGGAGAAGGAGGAGAGTTTCGGGCTGGTGGGGTGAGATCATAAAGGCGATAGGAGAGGGTGATGAGGGCTGGTTCCTAATGGGGTTGGGTAAGGGAGTGGGAGACGGGAGAAATACCAGATTTTGGGAAGAGACATGGGTAGGGGATAGACCGTTAAAAGTTGATTTTTCCAAGATTGTACAAGCTGAGCCGAGATAATTCTTTAAGCGTGAGGGAGATGGGGGAGTGAAGGGAGGGAGCTTGGAGGTGGAAGTGGCAATGGAGGAGGGAGTTATTCGAGAGGAAGTTTCCTACACTAAACAATTTAATTGACTTGGTGAACAGGTACACTTTAACACAGGATAAGGAAGATTTATGGAGATGGAGACTCTCGACAGACGGACTCTACAACACAAGGACTGCATACAGACATCTCAACCATGATGAGGAAGCAGATTCAGTTTCGGGAGGATGAGAAGATGGTGTTTTCAGCGATATGGAACAAATGGGTGCCGACAAAAGTGAGTATTCATGCTTGGCGAGTACTATGGGAACGTATTCCAACCACGACAAACTTGAGAAGATGGAATGCACTCCCACAAGCTTCAACCATACATTGCCCGTTTAGCAAAGCCGTACCGGAAACTGTAATACATGTTCTATTTGAATGCTTTTTTTGCTTTTCAGCATTTGGATGGAATGTGTTGATTGGTTTGGGGTGTGCACGGTCTTAACATCCAACCCGAAGATAAGTATACTCCATTTTAGTAGACTTATTAGAGGGAAGAATGGAAAGACTCTCATGGTGGGACTTTGGGAATGCATCGTTTGGACTATTTGAAATAATATGAACGCCATAATCTTTAGCCATGAAAAACCAGAAATTAAAGAGATCGTAGAGGACGTGAAAAGAAGACTTTTAAGCTGGATTAATGCTAAACGAACGTGGAGCAACAAAATGTCCTACAACGAGTGGAGACTTGAGCCTAGAGCAATTTTTGGATAGTCTTGATTGCAAACCAATTACTTGTAATGCTGTTTGTAAGGGCTGTATTGACATTCGTTGCCTAACTCATTGTTTCTCGGGTACTTCTCATGTCCTATATCAATGAAATCATCTTTTTCTGATAAAAAAATAAAATTAAATGACAAAATGAATAAGTCAATGTACATTAAATATGTATGAAATTATAGACGAAAAATATAATTTTTTTTAAAAGACAAATAGAGTACAAAAGTTGAATATTTTTTTGAGACATAAGGAGTAAATATTCTTCTGCTTTTTGCTTTGTAGGTTGTAGCATATATTTGGGGCCAATATTCAAACCAGAAATGGTGATAACGATTACCACGGCCAAATTTATTTCATGGGCTTTAATTATTCAAATCAAATACCGAAATTTATGGCATAGATAAATAGCATAATCCTAATTAATTCAAACCAAACAAATCATAAGAATATGTATGAAGTATGAATGGTATATCTTTCAGAAAAATGAAGTATAATGGTGTTCAATATCTTCAATTTTTTAGCTTTTCAAAAAGTTTGAAATAAATTAAAATTTCTTGTTGGCTTTCTTTGATCGTAAATGTTAAATAGATTTCACTAATTTGTTGTCAATCCTGCATATTGGATTTACTGCAACCATCAATATTTTCTTACGTAATATTTTCGAATCCACCTTTATCTTGCAATTTTTATTGCTTTAATTTGTTCTACGATTTCCTAATTTTGTTCAATTTAATCAAATAATTAATCACTTTTTTTGGAAAGGTAAATAATTAATCACTTTGGATGATCATAATATACGCTTTTCAAAATTCAAGATTTATACAATTACAATGCTAAATTATGAAGATATGTTTGGAAATTGTATTATTGTTAAAATTATGCATTTCAGAATTTATAAATAACTTTTGAAAATATTTTATAGAGCTTACCATCACCTTAATTCCACCAATATTTATGAGACCCAAGGCTAATTAGTCTTGTACGTGTACACTAAGTGCATTGTGCACTCCATAATATATTTTAGAACCATTCAACCAGGTAACTTATTGCATTTAAATATGTAATTTATTCACACTAAACCGTATAATTATTAATATGAAAAATAAATTGTAAATTACAATATAATAAATTGTATAATTCTAAAATTTATTATGAAGTGTGCAATAGATTTGTTGTACATGAGACACACTCGAGACATAGTACTCGTACTTATCTTATGTTAAAAGTAAATCGATTTACTCAAAAGATTTTGACTTCTAGGATAAAATAAGATAAGATTATTATAATCTAGAGATTTCTTATACCCTTCTAAAACCTGTAAATTCTAACCCATTTCTTGTCGATTGCACCAACCCTAATAAAAATAATATGTATTATAAATAAATTGAATGAATCAACCTGAATAAATGTTTGAAATATATAATTCAAAATAAAATTAATTATGTAATATTATTTTTATCATAAACAATATAAATAGAATGAATACTTTTTTATCTAGAAATTTTGTTGGAGTGTCAAGGTCAATCTTAATGAAAATAATGATTCAAATTAAAAATTAAACAAAGAAGGTATTATATGTTCACCGTACACCACTATTGGTATTATTTATAAGGATCAACATTTTATTTGTAAGTTGATCTTTACAAACAATAATATTAGTGGCACACGATGAATATGATGCACATAATGCTTTGCCAATTAAATAATACAAGATATAATAAATAATTCATTGCATAAATTTTGAGTATATTGAAAAAGAGTGATTAGAGAAGTGAGTGTTATTCCCAATTGGTAAATAAAGGACATGAATGGGTTAGATTATAAGATTCTATATATAACCCTTCATAAAATTATAGGATTTTAAAATGAGTGGGTCTCATGTGCATCTGATGCACTTTATATTGTGTTTAGAATCATACAATTTTTTTACATTGAAATATGCAACTTGTTTGCTATATTAATAGTTGTACGATTCAGTGTAAACAAGTTGCGTTACTCTAAAATACATCATAGAGTGTACGATGTACCTGGTGCATACAAGACTTAGCCTTTTAAAATAGAGGGTTTATATGAGTAGGTGGTGATTTACAATTAGTAGATAAGAGATTACTATAAAGGTAAACATGTGTTACTGTAAGTACAAATATGTATTACCATAAGAACAAATAATGCATACTTGTCTTTTAAAAAAAAATATTTTTCATATATTCTTGTAATACAAATAATGGCCCTTACAATAACACATATTTGTCATTATAGGTTCACATACTTGTTTTTCTAGTAACATAAATCGTGAACGAGTTTTTCTAATTTGCGCATTGTTTTTTAGAAAATCCGCTTGACCCGCCAGGATACGTGAATTTTCAATTTCTTCCCATCTGCAATAATATTGTATGTTAATATTATACAAGAAAGTTCTCTTATAATATTAATTGAATATAAATTTATGATCGGATAATGTAAAGCTTGGCTCAATAAGTAAAAAAATAAGATAAAATAAGTGAAAAAAAAGTCAAGTTACTCGACCTCGATTCATGTCCGGCTCAATTTAAACTCATTTAAGCTCGACTTTGTTAATTTATAAATAAATTCAAACACATATTTTGAAGATCGATAATATATCAACACATGTGAGCATCCACGCTTTTGACTCAACTCATTTGCCGCTCTAATCACAAAAATTGAAACTTTGAATTTAATTACAATTTTAATTCATTTTTTATATAATTGAAAACAAAGTTTCAATTTAAACCAAGAAATTTTAATATGGCCCCAACTATTGCCGCCCTGACCCGCGAAATTGGGATCGCTCCACCCTGTAGCGGGATGGATTGGGTCTGGGTATTACATACCCTTAAATTAATATAACTTTGCACAAAATTATTTACAGCTAACTTTAGTACCACCGATCTTTATAGACACTGTACTCATTTTTATTACATGTAAAAATCACATCATACACTTTATCAAAAGAAAAAAGAAAAGAGAAAACACATCATACACTCATAATTAATTAGTCAAAAAGGGATATTTGTGAGTCAAAATAGAGAAAATTATAATTAGATTACTGCAATCTAATGACTTCTAATGCCTTTCTAAAATCTATAAATTCCTACTCATTCTTCACTTCAACCATCTCAAACACAACAAAAAATCCGATCTCACAAAAAATGAGGCCTTTAGCTTTGAGTGCAATTATTCGGGATTTAAATCGATTTGGTCTCATAATTTTGGACCTTTATTGAAATGGTCCCGTATATATCACATGTTTCAATTTAGTCCCGTATGTTTTCAATTTGTGCCAATTTAGTCCCAAGGTGCCGGAGACCGATCAAACTAGCCAAAACGACGTCGATTTTTTTGGGGCGTGTTTTGCACGCGCCCCTAATTTCGATCGGAAAATGCTGACTTGCATCGATTTGGACACGTGGCACGCCACATGTGTATTTTGCCAATTAAAAAAATAAAAAAAGAAAATAAAATTACACGGCGGTAAAAAAAAAACAAAATGAAACACTCTCTCTTCCTCCCTACTCATCTTCCTCGGCCATCTCACGGCAGCGGCACGGCGGCGCCGCCGCCATGGCCGAAAATTTATCCTCTCTTTTTCTTTACACACCGCACATCAAAATGGCCCCCCCTCGATTCACACGTCAAGAATACACCATTTATTTTCTGATCCAACCAGTCCCGTCGCTGGATAATCGGAGCCAAAGTTTCGGCTCCGTTGCCGCCGTCGCCTCGCCGGCGCATCCGGTCTCACCCCCGGTACCGTCGTGAAGCTCTCGACGAGGGGAGCAAAACCCCTCTGTGAAATTCACAATCGGACACCGGGAGACCCTTCGATTTAAGGCTTAAAGCCAAAATAAAATCTATTTTTGTATTGTTATTGTATACTTTCTGAAACCCCCACTCTTTGTGTACATGAAGATTCTATGATATAGTTTATATTTCAATTCATTATTTTACTCATGGTATAGTTAAGGTTGGTGTTGCTTTGAGGGAGAAGGAAAAAGAAAAACATTTTTTTGTAAAATGAAATAGAAGACGGCCGTCGCGTTTTACGGCATGCCGGAGGCCGACGAAGGTCGCCGGAGGTGCTCTACCCCAGTCCCGGCCGGCGGCCACCACCCGGCGACGATGGAAGGGTTGAAGGACTTCTTGGTTAAAATTCAGAAAACAGAGGGGAGGCTAAAGAGAATTAGATTGATTCTAGGGGTCAATTTGCAAATTCGAATTCTTGGAAAAGAGCACGTGCCCTGTTTCTCCACCGCCATTTTCAACCACAACTCCTCCGTCTTCGATTCGGCACCGCTGAATTCAGTGATGCAGGCCCGTCATCGTCGTCTTCGTCGTCATCTTATGCTGCTGCCTCCCATTTTCAAAGGCTGAGCTTTGGATTGTCGGCTTTTCCGAGCCTCCAGCTGCCGTTCTTTATCTCCGGAGGTGCTCCTCCGGCCATGAACGGCGGCGCCGATAAGATGTCCTGGTAATTTAAAATTGATTTATTTTATTTTTATTTAATGATGTGTAATTTTATTTTATTTTTCATTTTTTTAATTGGCAAAATACACATGTGGAGTGCCACGTGTCCAAATCGATGCAAGTCAGCATTTCCCGATCGAAATTAGGGGCGCGTGCAAAACACGCCCCAAAAAACGACGTCGTTTTGGCTAGTTTGACCGGTCTTCGGCGCCTTGGGACTAAATTGTCACAAATTAAAAACATACGAAACTAAATTGAAACATGTGATATATACGAGACTATTTCAATAAAAGTCCAAAGTTATGAGACCAAATCGATTTAAATCTCCAATTATTCTCATGCTTCTGCTTGTCATTTGCAAAGGTGCTTATTTCTTGTACTTCCTTGTCTCATTATCGTTATACAATTTTGATAAAATGTTCAATATAAAATTTCTTATATTATTTTATTTTGGCACAAATTACTTATCATTATTGTTAATTTTATATATAAGCACCAAATTTTTTAATCATGTAAGTTATTCCTATTGTGATTTCAATTCTTTCGACTTTTGCAACTTGAAAATAGTTTATAATTTTAATTGTTCCCTATTTTAATACAATAATGGGGTATAGAAAACAAAACATCCAATTGAAATTTACATGACATGGCCTGGTTTATTCATATGATAGAGTTTGATTAGTCAACCAAATGTTTCACTTTCTACGATCGATTACCACACTAAAATATAAAAAAACTTACAAGTTACGGAACAATATTCATTTAGTGAAAGTCAACAAATCTGGATTTAAAATAGGGCAATCTATAGGATTTAAAAAACCATGTACCTTTTAAAATCAAAATAAATGTAAATTAAATTAAAACATGCAAATTTTTACCTGTTATATATATTGATATTTGAGAGTGTAAATAATGAATGCAGGTGATGATACGTAAGTTAAGGTGAGAGCCTGTTCGGAAAATATTCCACCACACAAGCAAAAGTTATGTGGCACAGAAGATTGCTACCCAGATTGTGTAAAGAAACATGGGGAGTTTGCTCAGGGACGTTGCGTTGCGCTTGAAGTGTGTAATTGCAGATGGCCATGTTAATATTACATACATAAAAATTAAGAGACACACTTATATGATACGGTCTCACGGTGAAGGGGTATGTGTTGATTTGTGCTAGATTGTACCTCGTTCTCATATTTGAGGCCGTCTCATATAAATTTTTATCATAAATTTATGTTCAATAATTGTTACGAGGATATGTACCTTTAATAAAATATTGGAGGCTTTCTCAATATATTTTGAAGAAGTTTTCCTTTTGTACTCCCGTTATTTTAACTTTAAAATTTGGATCATATTTTTATCTAAATGTTATTTTTGGAATGAGCTCTATAAATCAACGTATAAAACCGTATCATTTAATTTTTTGTCTAATTCTTAATTAAATATAACAGAAATGACCAGATTTGCAAATGTCTATGTTTAATGTTTGTCATATAGGTAATCCAAGCATGCATTATATCACTACTAGTATTGCACCCGTGCTGACGCATGATCATTGTTGTCATCAAACATTTTATATATATTAAAATAATTATATTTGATAATATAAAATTTTATATTAACATCTTGTTGTATTATTTAATTTTAAAATTATATTTAATTTTATTCATAACAATATTAATTTGTTAAAGAAATTTTTTTGCAAAGAAGAATTATATTCTTCACTTTATAGTATTTTTTGGGTTAATTGCAAAATATATCACCACCTTAAAGATTTTTATCAATTACAACATATTTTTTTTCTTTGCGACGCGAGACACTACTTTTTTATGTTATTAGAAGTATTTGTTAATTTTTTGGCAATAATTAAGTGAGGTGGCCTCAGGGTTGACATAAATATTCACGTATGTCAAGACTGGTGAATAAAATATTTTTTAATTCAAAAATACTTTTGTATGAAAAGCAATATTTAAAATATATTTTTAAATATTAAAATATTTTGGAGTTGCGATTTGATGAGTGATTTAGCGTTCTTCTGTTAAGTTTTTTGAGAAAAATAATAAGAGCATAGTTTTTGCCAGGATGAATTTTGGGGTTATATTACTCCCTCCGTCCCAATCATAATGGTAAAGTACCCCATATTTTCGTCTCAATCATAATGGTAAAGTTACTTACACACTTTATTACTTTATCACATAAAATATTAATAAACAACACTTTCTACCCCCAATTACTCATCACTTTATCATATAAAATACTAAGAAACAATTCTTCCTACCCCACCACTTTATCACTATTCCACTAAATCCTTATGAACAGTAAAAATGTCATTATGATTGGGACGGAGGGAGTAATTCCTAAATTATAAAAATAATTTTTAGATATTATTTTTCTTTAGAAAAATTAAATGAAAAAAATTGAAAAAAATATTTTATTCATCAATCGTGACAACCTACATGGACATCTATGAAGTAGCTCCAGCAACCACATTATTCATTTGTTGCCAAAAAATAGGTAAATGCTTCTAATTACAAAATTTTAAAAGGTCATGTCTTGAAATGCAAAGAAAAAAAGGATGTCAAGACTGGTGAATAAAATAATTTTTTTTAAAGTTAGAAATATTTTTGTAAGAAAAACAATATCTAAAAAATATTTTTATATTTAAAAATTCTTGGAGCTGCGATTTGGTAAGCGATTTAGCGTTCTTCTTTTAAGTTTTTATGGGAGAAATAATAAGAGCATATTTTTTGTCAGGATGAGTAGGAGTTCCATTCCTAAATTTTAAAAATAATTTTTTTTGATATTGCTTTTCTTTAAATAAAATATAAAAAATATTTTATTCATCAGTCGTGACTGTTGGGGAATTAATTGCCCGGATCTATTCGGGATGAATATTTAAATACAAATTTAATTCTAACAATTATTACTAGCATGAATTAATCCTATATTAATTCAAATAATAATTCAACAACAAATCATGCATATAAACAGTTCACATAAATCCTACGCATGCGGAATTGCTACGGGTTTACGTGAACTAACCTGTTTGTAATGGCAATGGACTTCGTTGGCACGAACACACCAAAAAGACTTCCCAAGTATTCCCAAGTCCTTGCTCGTCAATCCGGTGGAAGGAAACTCGCAAACAATTAACAAAAGGAAAAATAAATTATTTGTTGCACCACCTTTGTGGATTTCTAATTTTCCAACACATGGAATTGCACTTGGGGATGAAGAAATCATCCCCTATTTATAGATGAGGTGGTGGCCGATTTTTCATCATGGAATAGGGAGGAAAAATATTTTTCTTGATCTCCAAGAAATCTTGAATATATCTCATATATTCTTTTCTCCATAATTAAAATATTCCATAAAAATCCCACATTCCCTTGTTATGGTTATTTTCGAAAAAACAAGGATAAAGATTCCAAGATTTGGATCTTCTTGAATTTATGAGATATACTTGTATTGTAAGAATACATATCTTCCATAATACATTTTCAAGAAAATCAAGAAAATTTTTCTTTCCCTTATTTCTTCAAAATTTTCAAAAATTTCAAAATAAATAACCAAGTGGGAGATTTCTTGAATTTAATGAGATACTCTTGTATTCCAAGAATACTTATCTTCTTTCCACAACAAAATTCAAAGAAAATATTTCCCCCTCTTTTATTTATTATTTTCGAAAAATAGGAAAATTAGGCAACAAAATTTATTTTATTTTTAAACATTTTTTTTTTTCAGTTATTGGACTTTATGTTTGGGCTACTTGAGGGGCCTTTAGGAGAATTAAGATTGGACCTTCCAATGAATCTTGAATTATCAATATTGAGCCACAATATTATTCAAGCCCATAAATATTAATTAATCCCACTACATAATTAATATTGCACTATCCATCTTAACCCATATTATTTATTATTATGGCTCCCTTGGTTATTATTTCCGTGTTTAAGATTATCTAGCCCATTAATTAATTCAAGCCACCAAAATAACTTTCCATTAATTAATATCTTTTTGTCTCTTGAGTCAAGAACGGTTCAACATTATTATCCATACCGTAAACTAATTCCACTTGCAAGATTTGGTATGATAAATCTTATGAACCTCCCAAGGGGGGGCAAATCCGTCGAACAAAGCGTATTTGCACACGATTCTTCGTATTAAATCTTAGCAATCGCATGTGACCAATAATATTGCCCAAGATAAAAAGTATTGAATCTCGTTGATTCTCTACCCATGATAAGTCAAAGCAATAATTACCAACCACACGTGATCCTATTTAAGGAACGAAGATTAAGAAATAACGAACCACTGAGGTCTAATTCTTCATTGTTCAGTTCTGAAGAATTTGTCCTCCTGTAGGTCCTATTCAATGCATCAGTCATACACTAGTGTAATCTCTTGGTCAAGACAAGCCAATCTGAGCCTTACACTTCAACCTTTCAAGATGAATTGTTCATTTACATCTAGGTCGTGAATGGTGTACTTTTAGTTACAAGGGATTGTTAATTTAATCTTCTGTGATCTGGTATCACTAAATTAACTACAATGTAACACGTACTATTTATTGAACAGTTATGCAGTAAATATATGTAACATTCAATGATATTTAAAGCATCAGTGATAAACAATTTATTTCAGTAAATAAGTCCGAAATTCAGTTTTGATTATACAAAGTAAAAGCATACTTTTCAGTATAATCCCAACAATCTCCCACTTATACTCAAAGTCTGCTTTTAAGTATACTACAACATGTCTCGTGTAGTTTCTAATACGTGACATCTAATGTCACCTACATGAACCTAATAATTTCTCCCACTTATACTCAAAGCAGATTGGCAACGGTCTTGACACTCATTCCTTCCACATGTCTCTCGAATGTATTCAGAGGCGCACTTTGTGAATGGATCTGCTAGGTTGTCTTCAGACGCTATCTTTGTCACATCTATATCTCCTCTCTTAACGATATCTCGTATAAGATGGTATTTTCTTTCAATGTGTTTGCTGGCTTTGTGGGCTCTTGGTTCCCTTGAATTTGCACCTGCTCCGGCATTGTCACAATAAATAGTGATTCTGCTGGGTAAATTCGAAACTACATTCAAGTCCACTAGGAAGTTCTTGAGCCATATCGCTTCTTTCGCTGCCTCGCAAGCAGCTACATATTCGGCTTCCATGGTAGAATCTGCGACGATTTCTCGCTGACGCTTCTCCATGTCACGGCCCCTTCCCCATGCAAAACACACTACCGGGAGGTAGATTTTCGAGTCTATGTCCGATTGGAAATCCGAGTCCGTAGGCCGGTGGGGATTAGACTATCCGACCGATAAATTAAGATTCTATCCCGAGTTCTTTTTTCAGATACTTCGTAATATTTTTAATCGCCATTCAATGTTCTTTTCCTCGTTACTTTTGATATCTTGCAACCATGCCAACGACAAAGCAGATATCCGGGTCTCGTGACACAAAGATTGCATACATAAGGCTTCCGACAGCCGAAGCATAAGGAATGCCTCTCATGTCATCTATCTCCTTTTGCGTCTTAGGGCACATTTTCTTGGATAGATGGATTCTATGTCCGAAAGGTCTGAAAGCCTTTCTTGGAATCTTGCATCTTTGAATCGTTTCAAGACAAAGGTCTATGTAAGAAGCTTGCGACAAGCCTATCATCCTTTTCTTGCGATCTCGAGTGATCTTGATCCCAAGCATGTGTGCGGCTTCCCCTAAGTTCTTCATATCAAACTGTTTTGAAAGCCATTCCCTTATGTCTGATAACACCTTTACATCGTTCCCGGCGATCGTAATGTCGCTCTCGATAGTACTAAGAATACCAATGCAGTTCCGACACGCTTTTTATACACACAACTTTCGAACTCGTTTTGATCGAACCCATAAGACTTTATAACATGATCAAAACATTGGTTCCAAGCTCTGGATGCCTGTTTGAGTCCGTATGTGGACTTCATGAGCTTACAAACTAGGTGTTCTTGGCCTTTTTCAATGAAGCCTTGGGGTTGTTGCATATAGATCTCTTCATCAAGACTTCCGTTAAGGAAAGCTGTCTTGACATCCATTTGCCAGATTTCAAAAGTCGAGATCTTGTGAGAATCGATAAGAGAATTCGGATGGACTTAAGCATGGATACGGGCGAAAAAGTTTCCTCATAATCGATCCCTTCTTTCTAAGTATAACCTTTCGCCACGAGTCTTGCTTTGAAGGTTTCCACCTTCCCGTCCGGTCCTCTTTTTCTCTTATACACCCACTTGCAACCAATGGGTTTGACCCCATTAAGTGGTTCGACTAGCTCCCACACTCTGTTATGATACATAGAACCCATTTTAGCTTTCATTGTTGTTTGCCAAGAATCTGCATCCTTGTCTTGGATTGCCTCGTCATATGTCCATGGGTCTGATTCGTCTTGTCCGGGAATCAAGTCCGAGGACTCTCCTATTCCCATGAATCTCTCGGGCTGTTTCACAACCCTCCCACTACGACGAGGCTCCGGTTGTGTAAGTGTGTCATTTGGTATGTCATCTTGTACAGTTGGCATTGAGGTTAGCCCCCTTAGCTCATTTAAGGTAATCTCACTTCTGGGTCTTCTTTCATTCATATAGTCTTCTTCCAAAAATCTAAAGTGGGTGCTTATTACCACCTTTTGATCTTCGGGACCATAGAACATACACCCTTTTGTTCCCTCGGGGTATTCCACAAACAACCTTAATTCTGATCGAGTATCCAATTTACCGGCTTCCTTGTCCAACACGTAGGTCGGACACCCCCAAATCTTCATGTGTCTCAAACTAGGCTTGCGCCCGGTCCACAATTCTTTGGGAGTTTTGGGAACCGATTTGGATGGCACCAAGTTCAGAATGTAGGTCATTTGTTTCCAAGGCATGACCCCAGAACGACTTGGGAAGATCCGCATAACTCATCATAGATCTAACCATTTCCAAAAGAGTTCTGTTTCTTTGCTCTGCAACCCCGTTTTGTTGAGGGGTTCCGGGTGCAGTTAGCTGGGATACAATCTCTTCATCATATAAGTAGTTCAAAAACTCATCGCTGAGTTATTTGCCTCCACGATCGGATCGTTGAGACTTGATACGTTTTTCCCTATGATTCTCTGCTTGAGCCTTAAATTCTTTGAATTTCTCAAAGGTCTCAGATTTATGCTTCATAAGGAAAATATAAACCGTATTTTGAGTAATCATCAATAAAAGTGACAAAATACTCATAACCTCCTCTTGTTTTGGTTGACATTGGACCACATAAATCTGTGTGAACGATCTCTAACACTTCTTTTGCTCTCTATTCCTTGGCTCCAAATGCCCTCTTGGTCATTTTACCCTTCAAACATGATTCGCGAGTTGAATTGGTTCAACTTGGAGAAACTCCAAGAACCGCCTTTCACCAACCTTTGGATCCTCTTTTGGATTTATATGTCCCAATCTTAGATGCCATAAAAGTGTCTCGTTCACGTTTTTTTTATCGAAACAGTTGATGTGTTATAGGATGCATTTAAGTGAGTGGTGTGCCGCAGTTAATTGTATAGAGATTTTCCATCAATGTCCTCCGTATCAGATACACTCATCATTTCAAGAAATGATTTCATTCTTATTAGAAGAAACTAAATGTCTATTAATGTAATTTTAGAAACCGAAAGTGAATTCTTTCTAAAATCGAGAACATAAAGAACATCTCTTAAAATTAGAACTCTATCTTTAAAAGATCGGTGCACTTCTCCCATCGCTTCAACTCGCCACTCGTAAGATCGCCCGCAGATGAGGATCTCATCGCCACTAAGTTCTTGGATCGGTTTGAACCCGTGAAGCAAACATGATTAGTGAATCTCGTATCAACCACCCACGAATGAGAAGTATACGCCGCTAAACAAGTTTCAACAACTAGTGCGTGAGAATTACCTTTCTTTCCGTCCCTTTTGGGGTTGGAACAGGCAAACCTCCATTGTCCCCTTTCACCGCAGCTTAAGCACTTCCTCTTTGGATTTTCCTTGACACCACCAACATTCGTCATCTTATCATTGCCCTTGGCAACAGTTGAGTCTGATTGCTTATGGCCTTTGGTCACTTTCTTCTTCTTGACATCCCTTGGGCTAGAAGATGAAGACGGACCATTTGCCGTCAAAGCTTGAGTTTGGTGCCCTATCAACATCTCTGCCGAGACCAAAAGCTTGCAACAAATCAGCTAGCGAGGCAAAATTGCTCAGAAACTTTTGGGCAGACAGTGAAATACCATATTCATCTGAGTCTCCAGATTATAATCTGCACTCAGAACCTCAAGTTTGTTCAGATGGGCCATCAATTTTGAAGACATAATCCCTTACGGGTTTACCCTCCACCATTTTCAGCGACGACATCTCTCGCAAGGTGATCTGACGAGTCTCGCATTTTTGACCCGTCAGTTGGCTCATCTGATTTTGGTGTGTCAAGAATCCACTTGTGCTTTTTTTTGTGCGATTAGACAATAATTTTTCGTTTCCAATCAATATATTCTCCATACATATTGTATTGACTTTAAGTATATTAACAGTGGATTAAAAGGTTACGACATGCTGAACTGAAATAAATAACTATATGCATAACCACAAGTATATCACAAGGTTCGATCACATGTTTCATATCAGCCAACATCTCAAAACAGTTTAAATAAGCCACGTGGGGTGGGTCATTATTTAAACACATTCAAGCAGGTTACAAACAAGAACAGTTACAAACCTTTAATATCCAGATTAATAGTTGGCTCCCACTTGACCAATATAAAATTGACAAGGACTTCGGGGAAGTATATGCATATCAATTTTATACCTAAGTAATAACCATGATTAAATACAGGATTATTATTTCGCTTTGAACGAGCCTCGTGGGGAGGGTCATCGTCGCCACTAGTAATAATCCATAATCATCCATTTGGAATTCATTCATGTGAAAGCTAACTTTTGACCGTCCCCGTGGGAAATTTCTCCAAAAGAATTCACAAATAAATAAATCATGGAGGTCAAAATTAATTCAATTTTATTATCCTAATAAAATTGTCAATTAATTATTTAAACATACTTAGTAATTTTTTACGGTGAGATTTTTCATTAGGCAACTCACATGCAAAACACATTTAAACAAATTAAATAAAGCATAAGATAAGACAATAATAAATCAAGCAAAAGCGGAAAAATAAACATATTGGGCACAAAATTATCCAATTGTCATGGTTTGATTTTTTCTTGGCTTGATTTTGAAGAAAACGCCGTCTTGAATTTCTCCCACCCACTCGATCGTCTCGAAAAGAACTCGTCTCGAAACGCCATGCCAAGTAGCTTCGCAACCGGGTGCTCGCCCAAGATCCGGCCCGCCCTTGCCGAAAGCAACCGCGCCCGTGCCTTAACGCAAGATCGCCTAACCGCTTCAGCGACCTCGGCGGCGTCGCCGTGTGTTTGGTCTCGGTAGCCTCGGCGGGCTCAACAGCGACGCTTACCACGCGTGTATCAGCGCACAGATGCTCAAATTTCGCCTTTGCCCATGAACTTCAGCGGCACCGTCGTCCCTCGCGCGCTTTCGCCTCCGTCCATGATCCCTTTCACTACGGTGCTGCGTCTTGCGGCTTAAGCGCCCGCCCTTCTTGCGGCCTTTGATCCTCGTCTGCCTTTCGGCCCTCGGCCCGCCCTGCGCCGTGTGTACTGCATGCATCCAGCGTCGCGTGCCTCTCTTAAACACGTTTAAGCGTGTGCACGCCCGCCTACCCGGTTCTGGATTTTATCTTTTAATTCTTCGTCTCCACCTTCGTTTCCGATCCGGTTACAATTTATTTACAAAAAATAAATAAACCTAGATCTAGACTAGTCTATTACATTGATCAAATCAAACAAATCCTAATCTACTCGTGGATTTTCTCACGAGGCAAAATGAATAGTAACGAATCGAATTAAAAACCACAATTTATATGCATGCATAAATAAACACATTAAATTCCATGACAATTGAATACCTGCAAAAAACATCTAGCAATTCTACTATCCAATTTCAAATTTAATGACAATGAATTAAATTACAATTTAAAAAATTCAGAGCCCGAAACCGTGGCTCTGATACCAGTTGTTGGGGAATAATTTGCATATATCTATTCGGGATGAATATTTAAATACAAATTTAATTCTTATAATTATTACTAGCATGAATTAATCCTATATTAATTCAAATAATAATCCAACAACAAAACATGCATATAATTAATTCACGTAAATTCTACGCATGCGGAATTCTACGAGTTTACGTGAACGTACCTCTTGAGATGGCAATGGCTTGGTTGATTAGACTCACCAAAAGAACTTCCCAAGTATTGCCTTAATCCTTACTCGACTATCCGGTGGTAGGACGCTTGCGAACAATTAACAAAAGGAAAATAAATTATGTTGCACCACTTTTGTGGATTTACTAATTTTTCCAGCACATGGAATTGTACTTGGGAATGAAAGAATCATCCCCTATTTATAGAGTGGAGGTGGTCGAATTTTTAGGGCAAAAACAATGTGGGAAAATCTTTTCTTGATCTCCAAGAAATCTTGAATATATCTCCTATATTCTTTTTCCCATAATTATAATATTCCACAAAATCCCACCTACTCTTTGTTATGGATTAATTTCGAAAATTATAGGGAAATAATCCAAGATTTGGATCTTCTTGAATTTATGAGATATTCTTGTATTTCAAGAAATACATATCTCCCATAATATCTTTTCAAGAAAATCTTTCTTTCCCTTAATTATCAAAATTTTCGAAAATTTCCCTATGGATAACCAAGTGGGAGATTTCTTGAATTTAATGAGATAATTTTGTATTCCAAGTATTCATATCTTCATTCCATAACAAAATTCAAAGAAAATCTTTCTCCCCTTTATATCCATAAATTTCGAAAAACGTGGAAAAAATAAGGCAACAATATTTATTTTATTTTAAACACCTTTTTCAGTTATTGGACTTTATGTTGGGCTACTTATGGGGCCTTTAGGAGAATTAAGATTGGACCTTCCAATGGATCTTGAATTATCAATATTGAGCCACAATATTATTCAAGCACATAAATATTAATTAATCCCACTACATAATTAATATTGCACTATCCATCTTAACCCATAATTAGTTCAAGCCACTGAAATAGCTTTTCGTTAATTAATATCTTTTGTCCTTGGTCAACGAACGGTTCAACATTATTACTCATACCGGAAACTAGTTCCACTTGCAAGATTTGGTATGATAAAACTTATGAACCTCCCAAGGGGGCAAATCGAACAAGCGTACTTGCACACGATTCTCCGTATTAAATCTTAGCAATCACATGTGACCAATAATATTGCCCAAGATAAAAAGTATTGAATCTCGTTGATTCTCTACCCATGATAAGTCAAAGCAATAGTTACCAACCACACGTGATCCTATTTAAGGAACGAAGATTAAGAAATAACGAACCACTGAGGTCTAATTCTTCCTTGTTCAATTCTGAAGAATTTGTCCTCCTCTAGGTCCTATTCAATGCATCAGTCATGCACTAGTGTAATGTCTTGGTCAAGACAAGCCAATATGAGCCTTACACTTCAACCTTTCACAATGGATTGTTCATTTCCATCTAGGTCGTGAATGGTGTACTTTTAGTTACAAGGGATTGTTAATTTAATCTTCTGTGATCTGGTATCACTAAATTAACTACAATGTAACACGTACTATTTATTGAACAGTTATGCAGTAAATATATGTAACATTCAATGATATTTAAAGCATCAGTGATAAACAATTTATTTCAGTAAATAAGTCAGAAATTCAGTTTTGATTATACAAAGTAAAAGCATACTTTTCAGTATAATCCCAACACTTATATAGTGTCATTTTACATGAATTTAGTTCTAAAAGTCATTTTAAAACTACACAATTTATTCTTGGTTAAGCCCACTCCTATTCCACTCGATTCGGTCAATCCACGGTGAAAATGGTTTAAGGTAATCATCTCACAACTCATGTTCTCGCTACTTTTATGTTACATTGATTTGAATAATTGTTTATATTTCATAGGGCTGCCTAGGTGCTCAAGACGGAACCCATATTGACTTTATGGTGGCACCCAGTGAAAAGGGCAAATATAGAACTCGTAAGGGTCATATATTCACCAACGTATTGGGGGTTTGTGATACTGAGATGTAATTTGTTCACTTTCTTCCTGGCTGGGAAGGGTCAGCTTCTGATGCTAGGGTTTTGCGAGATGCGGTCACCCGAAGCCACGGTTTGAAGGTCCCAAAGTGTATGAACATTATTTATTCATTATCAAATCAGTAAATTTATTATATATTTGATTATTAATCAATTGGTTTGAAAGGAATTGGTTTGTTGTTTTGTAATTTATTTTCATGTGTGTAGGGCAATACTATCTCTGTGACAATGGATATGCGAATGCAGAGGCTTTTCATGCTCCCTATCGTGAATGTAGATACCATTTAAAAGAGTGGGGCCCAAATACCGGCCGACCAACCAATCACCACGAACATTTCAACATGAGACACACTAGAGCCCGTAACGTCATAGAGCGTGCATTTGGTGTCTTAAAAAAACAATTTGCAATTCTTAGGAGCCAAGCATTTTACCCTATCAAAACACAAATTCGAATTATAATGGCTTGTTTTCTGTTACACAACTTCATCCGACGACATATGACCGTTGATACCATTGAGCAATAGCTCGATGAAGATGATGACGATGAGAACGATAGCGATGATGATGAGACTAGACATAGAGAAATGATTGAAACGGTTGAGTCGTCCGCTGAATTTAATCAATGGAGGGACCAACTGTCCATGGCCATGTATCAGGAATGGAGAAACGCTACGTAGTTGAATTCCAAAATTTTATCAAGACACAAGTTCTATTTTTTTTTAAGTTTTCATGAATGCGAGACATTGAAATTTTCCTTGTTTGTTAGTTTAAGCATGTGTTTTATTAATTTATTTTACATACTGTGTTATGAATCGCTTCGTATGAATTTATGTAATTTGATGTGTCGTATTTGGGCGGTATATTTGTTGATACCAAATATGTTTTTAGACTAATGAATTGGAAATGTTATCCTCAGGAGACGGGTGCGTTTTCATTATCCGATTCTTTGGATTAATTACTACTTATATCTACAAGCAGGTAAAATATATATATATATATATATATATATATACACACACACACACATATTGACCATATATGTATTGAGCTTGGATTTCTACAAATATATTTCGATATATGTGGTTTTCTAAGTTGGTTGGTCAAACCAACCTTTAATAAATTCATATTCCTATTTTTGAGTCTACTCATCACATTTTCCAATGTCTAACCTGCAGCTATTCACCTGTATCATATGTGTTGTTGTGAGATAACACTATTGTGGTCAAAAGCTAAAACTGACTTGAAATATGCAGGCATAAATGTTAGTCATAGCGTGGGCAGAGGATTCATTTACTCAATAGTCATTACTGTGGGTACGTGCATCGGTTATATTGTGGGCTGTGATAATTATAATCACTGGTATTAATATACCCCTCTATAAATAGAACTTCAAAATATCAATTTGTTACATCATTTTTTCCTTAAGTTTAATACTGTATTTTTCATATTCCTCAACTCTAGAATGCCTCTTAAAATTCCCCATCAAGATTCGATCTTCTACACGGGAAGATGGCCGAAATACTTAGACCATTGGTTCATAAAGTCGTTGGTGGGCGGTTTTGACGGTGAGGTGGTGGGCGGTGATGGCGGTGCGAAATGGGAGACGTAGACGGTGTTGACGGGTGCGGTGGTGGTGCGAAATGGGCGAAGTGGGCCCTCGATGTTGGTACGGTGATGGTGGCGCGGTGGTGAAGTGGCTGTGGGGGTGAAATGGTGTTACCGTGGGGGTGAAATGGTGGGGGTGGTATTTGGGTTGAGTGGGCGATTTTGGAGAAACTGTGTGTGTGAGTTGGGTGAATAATGGGGGAGGTGGGTTGTTGTGTATTGATTTTGATGTGAAATTACTTGGAATCCGAAAAGTCACTAATAATTATACATTATCTACAATATCTAATTATAATTTGGTGGATTTAATTAAATAACTTGCAAATTAAATTAAATTAGATTACTTGGAATCCTTCATGCAAAATCTAAATTTTTTTTATGCCACTATTATCAAGTCAATTGAGCCTATAATAATAATAATAATAATAATAATAATAATAATAATAATAATAATAATAATAATAATAATTTCCAATGCAAGAGATAAGAAACAAGTGAACCCAAAGCACACATATTAAATATTTTATAAAATTGAAACATAAGACTCCATTACAAAATATTACTAATATGAAATATATAAGACATTACAAAATATTACCACTGAAAAACATAAGACTTAAACTTGGACATGGGATTGGTACAGGAAAGACATAAGACATATTAATTAAACATAAAACTTGAAATAATCCCGAATATTGTCACAATCTAGCAAAGAGCTTGAGGTACCACTCCAATTTAATCAATGGAGCTATCACTGTCTGTATTCCAAAAGTTCACATTGGCATAAGTAGGATTCAAGTTATGACGTGGACGTGGACGTGGGATTGGTACAGGTTCAACGATAGCCGATGCAACAACTCTATTTGGTCGATTGTTATATTGTACGTCACGAGGAACTCAAGTAGTGTCAAATAGCAAATTCAATTCATCATATGACGGATCACCTTGATACATGTAAGCCTTCATCCTACGATCCTTTATACCCCCAAATAAGAGATAATTAGTTTGTAGTAAAAATCATATAATAATATCACTTAAAATAAAACATATATATATATATATATTGATAATATCTAAGACTTACTTCTTCTATAAGCACTTCCCAAGTAGCAGGTGTTGCAGTCATAATATTATTCACAGCATCCCAATGAACATATGGGTAATTTATTATACGTTTAAACAAACGTAACCTTTCTCGCAAATAACAGACTCGATGATGAACCCTTTCCAGTGGGATGTTTGTGTTGAATAAATCATTGAGGCTCTCAGTGGCATTCACAATTTGAATGAGGTTACGGTGAAATTGAATCGGGTTCCAATTTCCGTTAACTCTCCCATCAACTAGATATTCAACTAAAAATATTGTTAGTTCCTTGGACCATGGTTTACGATACAAATGTCGATCCTGGTGAACTTCGGCTGGGTTAGCCATTATACAAGAAATGAGGAAGAACAATAGATGAAAGAGTAAAAATGTGATAATGGCACAAACTTAAAAATCCGATTTTTATAGGCCAACATGTTGGGGGAATATATAATAATATTTAATAATAAAATAAGAATAAGTAAAAGTGGTCAAATCAATATTCATTTGTCATATAATAAAAGATTTGATTCCTTACATGATGTTGATAACTCAATTTGTTGTTTTTTGATTGCAGGGTTTGACTGGGTGTTAGTGTTTTGGAGTAAAATAGGGGGAATCTTTTGTACCAAAAAAGTATAACTATATGACATTTTGATGGCATCAATATATTGTACTGTATATATGGTGGGCTAAAATGTTGGTTTATTAATGGGTGTTTATGCGGCCCATATATAAGCCCATATAACAATTTATAGTTGATAATTCTGCGTTTTAAAATCACTTGGACATATTAAACACACACAACCATTGAAATACTAACTAAAAATCAAGAACTAGTTCACAAAAGTAACTATCAATGTGCAGAATCTAAAACATGTCATTTTGTGTATAATAATTAAAAATAGACTAGTGTGAAATGTCGAAGATATAGTCGTCAATTGCAAAAATCACACAATCAAAATAAGGTTGCTGTGTCCAACACAAAATACAACATAAAATAAAAAATATACACACAAGACAACAATTGTCAATAGATACTACCCAAACAGATACTAAATAGATGGGGGTTACCCATGTCACACATATAATGGCTGTTAATTGAAGTCCCCGTCAAGCAAACGACGAATGTAGCGTGGGCGAGCATGCTCTGGTAGTCCACTAAACAATTCCCAACGCTGGTTGTTCTTCAAGATGTTCTCACAAGCATCAAGACGATCATCAAGACTGAGATCGGGAATGGACTCTAGAAGGCTAAATATTTCAAAAATTTATATTGCATGTCGGTTGCGTGGGCCCAGTGGGAACGGGCTGAACTACTATGGCTTGGACAATATTTGCTATACGATCGTCAGAGGTCTTGAACAAAACATCCAATCCATCAAGGAGTTCTCAGTTGTTTCCAGGCGGTGAATTTGAGACCCTTTTGTTACTGGATGTTGGGGCAGATTGCTGTTTAGAGGGCTCAACAGAAGGTGATTGGCTTTCAACATCCATATCGCAGTTCCCATCTTCATCCAATGTATTTTTTCCTTTATCTTCTTGGCTTGCAGCAGCCTCTGGATCAGCATCCTCAAAAACGAGGTCGTTAACCGCATCTATGACTGTCTGGCTTGAACTACCCTTTGCTCCATCATTACCAAAAACCTCTAACCAATCAAAGTAGAAAGGCCAAAGTTTGTACCTCATACTTTGGATTGTTGACTCTTTCTGAAAGAAGTAGAAATTACTATAAAAATGTAAAGCATAGTAAATTATAACGAAGTGTGTTTAGATAGAAGATTACCGCAACAACTTTTCCCCATGCAATGTCGGAGACATCAAGGATCTTTGTTTCGGTGTTAAACCCTCCTCCAGAATCTCCTAGAGCTAGTTGAATGGCTCCATGGTGACGTTTCCATGATGTGATCTTGGAGTTAATGTGAGAGGAAGCTCGGAGATCCGTTCCATGCAGCTTCTCGCGCATTTTCTCCTCCAATTTCTGCGGGTACCCAGGCCTAAAGCCATTCTCGCCCTTCCACCCTCCTGGTGCAAGTAGTTCCTTGAGCAACCCCATAAGAATATTTTCCTCTTTCTGTTTCCATTTCCTACGGATGCTGTTGAGTCCTTTGGCCTTTTTCACTCTAGTAGTTGGAACTGTGTTATTCATACTATCCATTATACTGTAATACCAGAGTGTATTAATGCAAACACACCACAGTAGAGAAATGATAAACACATATTTATTGAACATGTTATAAAAGCTGAAGGACAACATATAATTTTAGCTTTGAATTTTAAAAACAACAACAACTACAATCCCATAAATTATTATAAGTAATCAACTCATTCAAGTCTTCCTAGCCTCAATAAGTCCCACACGATGAAAGTCTTCCATGTAATCAATTCATTCAACTCATTCAACAAATTCAACTTAATTGTAATCAATTGAGCATCCAAAAATATGAATTATTGAGCAATACACCAACCTGATTATCAAAAGACCCATCATTGTAAGGCTGAAAGTACACAAAAAAACAATAACCCATTACAAAAATACATACAACCCACATCTCCATACAAACAAAAAATATCACCATTATACAACTACACAACGAACAAACATCACCATTACACAAATACATAGAACCCACTAATACAACCAACTCATATAGAATTAATACACAGACCCACATGACCATTACACAAAATACAGAACGATAAATACAGAATCACATGTGTTCTTACCCGAATGCTTGTTGTCGACTGTCGTTTTCGGTGTCAAAGGGGAGAGGGAGACGCGATTAAATACACAAAATCGGCCGCCTTGATGGGAAAATCACAAAAGAAACAGTCAAGAATCGCCCACCTTGATGCCCGAAATCGCCATGGACGGAAACCCTAAACCTATCGAAGAAATATATCGGCTGAAATTATGAACAGGAAATGATAGATTTCTTTTATATAATTCTCACATAGGTAAATTAGTATTTTCCCTCAAATTTCCTATTTTATATTAATTTATTACCCCCTTACCAAGCAGCATACTAGTTTTACTACACCCTACCAAATGGATCACTAATTTTATATTACAACCCATATTACATTGTACCAAACGACATAATACTACCATCTCATATTATATTATACATGTCATATTTATATCATACTAATTTCATACCCCCTACCAAATGGGGCCTTATAATAGAGAAGGTTTATATATAAATCGATTTTCACAAGACCACTATATTATCGTCATCTTTGTAAACTAATACTATAACAACTATAATATTGGTTTTCATGCTAAATAATACGAATTAATTGACCAGAAACCAATTTCATATGAATCTTTGCCTTTATAATAATATCACAAAAATATTTATGGGGGTGTATTTCCTAAAGTTGGGGGTGTTAATAACCGGACCAATTGTTTAGCGGCGGGCCGGCAGCCTGATTCGTCCCCAATTTTCTAGTGTAGACAATATGCCACTGCAATATTCTTGTTCGTCCGCAATTTTGCACCTGTAAAATCATCGATGTCGTCGTCCAGCATTTTCCATTATCGGCATCCTCCCAATTTACTGTTTCTCAAAGCTCGTCGCAATTTCAATGTCCAGTGCCGTACAAGCCACCATGTCCGATCCGCATACCGATTCTCAGTCGCTTCTCAGAATCCCCTTCCAAAAATTCTCCGCCCTTTCTCCATCGATCGGCTTCTGTTTGACCAGTCATTCGGAATCGGGCGGTGGAATTTAATCTCAGATAAAAGAAACCGAAGCAGCGTTTTTGTGGATGAAGGGCCTGAGGTCGCGGTAGTGTTGTTGGGATGGTTGGGGGCGAAACAGAAGCACGTAAATAAATACGCCCAGTGGTACAACGCCAGGGGAATTCACTCTGTTGCTTTTACATCTTCAGTCGCCGATGTGCTGTCTCTCGATTTGGGGAAAAAGATGGAGGAAAGGATTGAGCGTTTGACAAATGAGCTCACGTCCTGGTTATCCCACCGCAATCGCTGCTTGATCTTCCATACCTTTAGTAATACTGGTTGGCTAACGTAGGTTAATTCGTTTCATTCGCCTCTAATTCAATCTCAATTTTGTCTTCTCATTTGCTGATTCAGATGATATATTCTAGGTATGGTGCCATTCTTGGACATTTGAAAGATAGGCAGGATTTGTTGGATAACATCAAAGGATGCATAGTAGACTCAGGAGGAGACCCCGTTATAGATCCTAAGGTTTCTACCATTTCTCTTGTTTACTTAACAATAGTACTAATTGCATATCTTATCTAGTATAATTGATGGTTCCTGTTATGCATTTAAACAAATTAATGTCAATTTTATTGTATATGTTTCCCTTTTACACATGGCTTGATTATTGTATATGTTCCTGCTCAAAGTGGTGATTCTAGTCTAGTGTTTTTTAAACATTCAAAGTCTAAAAGTTCTGAGCATGATCTCTAACCAAATATCTTTACACCTTACATATGCCGGGTTTTTTAGTTGATATATCAGTTTGATTCGTGCTTATGCGGTATAGTTAGTATTGATCTAATACAAAAAGAAACCTATTGATGATTGATTGTGCAAAGAAGCATTGGTTTAATGATCCTTCAATTGTTTCAGGTCTGGGCTGCTGGATTTACCACAGCTCTCCTAAAGAAGAGCAGCTCTGCTACATATCCTTCACCTGAAACGGGAGGGCCAACTCAATTTGAAATTGGAAACAACGTATCAAACATAAAAAAGAGGGAGCCACCCCTAATTGAAACCTTGCTTTTATTTGGTTTTGAGAAGTTTTTCTCCTATATTCTCAACCTGCCTGATGTAAACAGGTAAGTGTTCTTTCAACCTCCAAGTTGGGGAATAATCTTCTTTATGGACCATAACTATGGGGGGTGGCAATTGAAGGACAATACGTTTTCAGTTTGGCAAATGTAGGTCGTTCTTTTTTTTTTTCGCGACAAAGTCTTGTTTGCACCAGGTTGATCGTGCAACTCAAGTGCATTTTTAAACGGTATCAGTTGTTTTCACTGAACAGTATTAGTTGGTCTGTATTAGTTGTTTTCACTAAAATGTATTAGCTGAGTACAGTTGCACCATACACCTGGTGAACAAGAGACTTGCTCTTTTTTTCATGCATTTAGGCCCATAAATTTTAATTTTCGCACATATAGGCCGGTAAAAGTTTAATTTATGCACATTTAGGCCCATTAGTTTGGGAATAATGGCCTCAATCTGCGGAAAAAAAAACTAATGGCCTTACATTTGACAAACTGAAAACGCATTGCCCTTCATTTGTTACCCCACGGTCCCCACCTATTAGTTACGGTCCTAAAAAGAATAATTATTCCCCTCCAAGTTGAGTATTAGCTCTTGAGTATATATTACAGACAATACAAAGTAGCTAATTCTAGACAACGGTTCCATTTATGATTTGTTTTTGGAGAGCAAATTATATTTGGCCAATTCAAGATGATGAAATATAGCTGCATGTTATAGCCATATTGGCATATAATAAGGCCTAAAGATATCCTATTTGTAAAACCCACATGTTCTGCACTCTCCATTTGTCCCAAGACTGCTCGAAACTCTTCTTTGTTGAGCTTCAGCATGTGGAGAGAGATAGAAGTCGTGTTCTTTATATTTATTATTAAAGCTAATTTTTTTTTTTTTTTTATTGGACAAAGTTAGTTGTTAGTAATTAGTACACCAAACACCCAAACACTCCACAAATTCACCAAACCACCTTATAACTCTCATACTTCAATTCGTTCCCAAAAGGAATCGAACCTGGGTCTCCCTTTCAATTGAGGAGTCCAGTGACCAAGTGGGCTAAGCCACCTGGTTATTAAAGCTAATTTAATCATTACCTTTTTTGGCAAATACTTCCGTGCACCAGTTACGTAGTGCAATTCAAGTGCATTTTTAAATAGTATTAGTTGTTTTTACTAAACAGTATTAGAGTAATGAGTAAATTGGTATTTATGTAACAGGAGATTGGAAAAGATAATTTGTATCCTTTCAGAGAATCAACCTCCATGTCGTCAGCTATATCTATATAGTACAGGGGACAGGGTGATTCCATTTCAAAGAGTGGAATCATTCATCGAGCAACAGAGGCGGAGTGGGAGACGAGTGTTGTCTCTTAACTTCGGTTCATCACCTCATGTGGATCATTATCGAATATCTCCTGATTTATATTCTTCACAGCTCCATAATTTTTTGAAGGAATGTCCTATCAGAGTAGGCAGTTTTTAGAAACGTTTAAATGCATGAGATGAAATGTATTGCTATTAGGAGACGCTCAATTTAATGCTGCAACAAGTGTATCTGCAAGTCAAAGGCCTTTTTGACAATGTATTTAAGAGAAAATGATGAAGAAATTTCACATTTAATCCTGTTTCTTGTAGTCTTTTAATTTTTTTTACCTTTTTGTATACTTGGAAGGTATAAGCAAAAACATAAACAAAAGGGGCAGAAACACTTGTTTTTAAAACTTCTCCCTCACAACTTTTACTTTTGAGAGGTGCTTTTATGTAGTAACTTGTAGGTTGAGTTTGCAAGCACTTTTAAAGTTAACATCATTGCCTCTTCCCGACGAACTTGGTTGAAAGTTGCCTTAAACTTTGTCTACATGATTGTTGGAAGAACTAAGTTAGAGTGGTCAGAGTAATTTTGTGTAAAGGGAGTTGGTTCAAATAATTTTTTGCAGAAGGTAAATAGAGAGTAAATCAACTCGAAACAAAAGAAAATGAAAAAAAAAATGCTTTAAATAAAAAAGAAACACAAATGTTAAAAATTACTTTTTTGAGGTAAATATTTCTACACATCAATAAAAAAACCTTATATATTCGGTATAAATTATAAATTAAAAAATTAAATTGCTTAGTCATTCATATGATAGCTCACGAGCTTACTAATAAATTTATTTATTAATTAATGAACCAAATACCATTAATCTTGAATTTATTTATTTATGTTAACAACCTTTATTAAATAAGATCAAACAAGTATTTTTGAGCCAAGTCATAAAAAATTCACAAACGGTTTCATTTGAGTAAATTCCTATTGGATTTCCTCTAATTGCGTCCCAACATGGTTAAATCTATATTAGAAAATTAAAACCTCAGATGACTTTAAATTTTCTTTTATTTAAGGCAATTTTTTTTATACCGAATATATAAGGTACTAAATAAATGGACCAATATTCTGGGCTATATATATAAGTGGGCCGAAGGTCAAGACCAATTTTGATCAAAATATGGGATGTTTATAGTAAGGGTCCGGTTATTGACACCCCCATCATTAGCAATACACCCTTTTAAATTTTATTTTTAAGGAAAGAGTCATAAATACCATTACCCCTCTTCTGTCCGGTGTTTCTCCAAAGAATCGCCCGTCATCTATTCTTCCGCCATTTTACAGCGTTCATGTGCCAATGCCCAGTCACTTTTCTCTTTTCCTATAGCCATCTGCAAATTTTTCCAATTAAAGCAACTTCATGAATTTGTCAATTTATCATCAAAATCGAAATCAGAACTTGAGGTAGGTTAATTTTGACTCTATTATGAAACCAATGTTTTCATAACTTTCATCACCCCGAGGAAGGATCGAAAATTAGACAGGGTATAATTGGTAGTTAAATCAATATGGTTCAACCAATTCCCTAACAGGACCCCATAGCCGTAATTCAACCGGGGCTTTTAATACATGTTTAGTTAAAAAACAAAATAAGATATCTGCCTTTCTAAAAAAAATTTAAATATATATTTTATAACTTTTCATATCATATTTTATAAATTTTGTCCCACCTCATACATTTATCCCACATCGAAAGTGTTGGAGAAAAATTGTGAGAAATAATATATATTTAAAATTTTAAATATTTAATATAAATTAATAATTTAATTTAAAAAAAAAAAAAAAAACGGTTATTTTTAAGAACTGGTTTTGACCGGTTTTGACCGTTCAACCCATTCAACTATTTTACAAAATCCGTTATTTAGGATTATTTTAATAATGTATTTTAACCGGGTTACTTCCGGTTCAATCAACAACCGGTTGAACCGGCCGGTTCAACCCGGTTTTGAAAACACTGATTATAAGTTTATTTTTTGGGTAAAACTAATATTACTAGAATAAAATTATTATTCTACATATATATTTCATTAAATAAACTAATAAGTAATATTTTTTTTAAGGTAAACTCCCAAATCCCAATTCAACGAATCTAAATGTTAATTAAAAAAATATATATTATTAATTAATAATATTAAAATTAATATTTTGCTAAAAATAGGTATCAAATTCATAATTTTCTTTTGTCGTCTTTTATTTTTCTACCATGTAGATCAACTATAAATGCTATAAAAAATCTTAAGAGTTGCGACATCTTAAAATTTACCTCAAGCTCATATATCATAACTTATATCAATTAATATTATAGCTCATGTGGTAGCAAACTCATATATTATAGCTCATGTGGTAGCAAACTCATATATTATAGCTCATGTCAACTAATACTATAGCTCATATCAACTAATACTATTGCTCAAAAGTAGCAAACTCATATACCTAGCTCATATCAACTAATATTATAGCTCATATAATTTAATACTATAACTCATATAATCTAATACTATAGCTCATGAGGTAGCAAACTCATATACCATAGCTTATATCAACTAATACTATAGTTCATTTAATTAATATTATAGTTAATGTGGTAGCAAACTCATATTTTATAGCTTATATCAACTAATACTATAGCTTATATAATTTAATATTGTAGCTCATATCGTTAATAATATAGTTCATGAGGTAGCAAAATCATATACAACAGCTTATATCAACTAATACTATAGCTCATATAATTTAATTCTATAGCTCATATCGTCTAATATTATAGCTCATGAGGTACCAAAATCATATACCGTAGCTTATATAAACTTATACAAACTTATACTATAGTTCATATCAATTAATACTATTGCTCAGAGTTAGCAAACTCATATACCTAACTCATATCAACTAATACTATAATTCATATAATTTAATAATATAACTCATATAATCTAATATTATAGCTCATGAGGTAGCAAACTCATATACCATAGCTTATATCAACTAATAATATAACTCATTTAATTTAATAATATAGCTTATATCATCTAATATTATAGTTCATGAGGCAGAAAAATCATATATCATAGCTTATATCAATTAATACTATAGCTCATATCATAGCTTATATAATTTAATATATAGCTAATATCATCTAATACTATAACTAATATAATTTAATATTACAACTCATATTATCTAATACTATAGCTCAAGGTAGCAAAATCATATATCATAGCTTATATCAAATACTACAATAGCTCATATCAATTAATACTATAGCTCATATCAACTAATACAATAGTTCAAAACATCTAATACTATAGCTCATAAGTAATATATACACATAAAATACACATTAATTAAAGACAAAACCAAGACAAATATGATCTTTTACCACCCTAAAAACCAAGTACCAACCAGGGCGAAAAAAAGAAGAATTCATGTTCAACATATATAAAATAAATATATATATGTTAGATGCAAGTCATGCTCTACTACAAAAAGTCTTTGTGTAATCTCTGATTACCGATTTCCTCAGCAACATGTATAAATGCCCAAAATAAACAACTTGAAATATTTATTTTAAATAGTAATAACACAAGAAATTCATATTAAGGAATAGCACATAAGTTAAATATGATACTATTCTAGTAAATAAATCTCTTCGCTTTTACACCAACAACAAACGAAACGTGAAAATCCCTTCAAAAAAAAAATATTCACAAAGTTGATCCTAAAACTAATGCATTACACAACGCATTCTCCTACAGTGGCACGAGAAAATTTTCCACCTATTTTAGAGTTACACAAAAATATCCTACAAACACATTTGCTGACAACAAATGTATACTGTCAATCTGAGGTTGAGTCATAGAAATCACTTGTTACCTAGAGGGCCTTGTGATTTCGAAAAATCGAGTAATAAACAATGAAAAACATCTAATTAATAGCCTCTTAAACTGTCTCATGATTCAAGTATTTGGACTATCATGTGCATGGCGGGGCGTTCCTTCCGGTTCGGCCTCACGGACCGAAGAGATACATTGGATGGCAATTGAAAGCAAGGCATCAAGGGTAACTTCTTGCACTCTTTCACACTGGGATCAACTATTTCTCGTTTTTATGTATGCTGTCACCACAAAATCAAAGATTTTAACTGAAATAAATATATCAAGGTAACAATCTTTGGCAAATTGGAATTATGCCAATCAAAATGGAATGAACTGGTTTGGGATTTCATCAATATCATATCAGATTTTATCTATTGGTAACATCAAAATAAGCATAATGAATAATTTGAGTAGAAAATCCCAGCAAAATCAGAATGTGAGTTCTATTAAATCTTCATATGCTAACTAGGATTTCAAAGTCTCTTGCTCAAAGAATTAACTAAACCCAATTTTCATGCCTAGAATTTCGATGCAATTGAATTATACGTCAAGGCACAAAATAAAAATGTGACTCGTTGTTACACTAAAATATCTTAAAAGGGAATGAATAAGGGAGAAGTGTATCTATCCAATAATGTTGAGGCCCTTCTCAATAAAGGATGCATCGGTTCTGTCTCTTTTTATCTTGGTAGGATATCTAGAACGAAAATAAAATAATATAAAATATAATTGAATAAATAGCTATATAATTTAAAAAAGGCACGAACATCAAAACTATAGACATCTAATTTTCTCTAATTAGTAGGTAAAAGTTCATCTTGACATCTTCTCGGTAGCTCTATCACTCTGTATATACTTCTTTAGATTTCAATGGCAAATTGATTTAATAATTCAACAACATATGAAGATTCACATGAACAAAGGAAAAAAAACAAATTCATTAATATACCACGAAGGATGAAGTTAAATATCTTGTATTTCTTGGTTGAACATGTATTTGTACCATATTTTTAAGAACACACAAAGCCTCTCCGATGATCATAGCCCGTCTAAGATTGCACAGTCAAGATCAACCCAATTCAGCAAGCAAAAACGAATAACACAAGAAAGAATTCAATATTCAAGCAGCATTTTTATCTAAATGTGGGGAAAAAAATTCGGCAAGACAAATTGGTATTTGAATAATTAGAGTCAAAATCTATTGAAATCAACAACTTAAGGGCACGACCTCATTCCCACCATTGAGCTAAGCCAAAATCGAGTCTGGGTTTGGTGGAGAAGTATTCATTTTGAAAAGTAAATGAGGATACAAGAAACTGATCACAATGTAGAAACATAGATGAAGATTAGAAACTATTCCTCAGTAAAAATCACCTAAAAGTCAATAATTCAACATCATATTCTTTGGGAGGAGGATTGACTAAAGCAACTCAATCTCAGTTCAGACAATGACACAAATGAGCAAATGAATCACGTTCAACAAACAATACGTACCTCATATTAAGTTACATATTGTAATCAATCAAGTTCTAGCTTCCATCTCAGTTCAGACCATGAAAAAAATGAATTAATTGAATCAGGAAGACAAAAATTTAAATTAGTAATCCAATAAACAACACCCATCTCGTATTAAGTCCCATTATGGGATAAGCGAAGTTCTGGTTTGCATCTCTGTTCAAACCGTAATCAAGAAATCAATAACAAACTGATGTTCACCACATTTGCAAGCATAGAAGTTAACAACGAATAAAAGAAAACACAGAAATTGCAAACATAAGTGTTTAAATACACTGTGAATGTTACCTCGTAGATGAAATGAAACAAAAAAAAAATCTAGAAACCGTCGATTGCAAACCTTCAAAATGCCATTTGGAAATAGGACAACAAAATCCACATAAAAAAATTAGAAAGAAAACATAAAATTGAAAAAGAAAAAAATGTTAAAATACAATAAATATTACCTTCAAGAAAAAAAAATTATAATTAAACCCGTCGATTGAAGATGAAATCAACCATAATTAAAAAAATGAAAAAATTTTAAGGTAAACGATAAATTTAATTCAACGAAATTCTTCAAAAAATATAACGAAACCCTTGATGGCTTGAAATAGGATGAAAGCACCTCCATCACAAAAGAGGATCGACTCAAGAGAAGAAACAAAATATTTGAAAGATCGATTACGATCGTGAAAATCGCTATAGATGGAGAGAGAGTTGGAGCGAGGTCAGAGAGAGTTTCAGATTGCAACTAAATAATGAAAGAGAGATGAAAAAAAATGGAAAAAAAGGGTTTATATCTTGACCCGTTTTATGACTCATATTTAAAATGAATACTGGTGCATGGATCTTGTTATGATGTAAGTGGTTCATACAATACTTTGCCACCATTTTTTAACAGGTGAGAGAGAATAAAATAGGAGATAATGGTTGTGAAAACATAAAGAAAATTGAGTGGGGGAAAGAACGACATTGATGGATACATGAGAGAATGAAGTAAGAGCGGCCGGGAGGAGGAGAGCCACCAGAAAAAAAAAAAAGAAATAAAGAAACAAGATTTGGAAACCATGAATAACATCCAAGAAATAATATAAGAACTCTTCTCTACCATATAATATATCTTACAATTAATTGGATATTTTTATATATGAAAATTTTCATATAAAACTTTGTCTAAAATAAAATACTAAAAATTGAATAGATAATATTATTTGCAAGCGTGTCACCGCCTGATCAGTCCATTTATGTGTACTTGTTGCTTGGATGAACAAACTAATCATACACATGTACAGTCGTACATTAGTGCAATTTCTCTTTTCACTTTTTTTGCTTAGTATATGTTTCTTTTTTTAAGATCATTAACACGTGTCAATTTGGTATATATAATCCGTTCATAATTTTAACCAATGCTAGTAATTCTTTTGAATCCCCAAGACAATCTTACACTACAATGGGTCATCCACCCCGAACGTAGGTTAATAATATCCAAAATTCATTAATTTAGATTTAATGAATTTACCACTTCAGAAATGATTAAATCGAATCGTCACCTAATTTGTTAAATCAATTTACAACAACTGTTATAAAGCTCCGACTCAACGGGCTCAAAGTACCAAAATAAGTTGAATTTTATAGATAAAAGTCGGACCAGAGATTTAATTTCAACGGTAACCCACTCTGAATGCGTCGACTCGATTGCTCTTAAGCCCATTTCTTCGTGTATTTTTCTTTTTTCTTTTTCAAATATTGTACACATCTTCCTAGGATCGATTTAGGGTAATTTCACTTTTAGCCCTTCAATTTTTTACTTTTTTAATCTTAATCTTGAAATTATTAATTTTATTTAGTTTTATTTGAAAAAAAATTCGAATTTTTACCAGAATCAACATGTGCAGCACTATTAATCAAAATCAACGAATTTAAACGCAATACAAGAATGCACTATTTACTAGGACTGCAAACAATGTTTTTAAAACCGGACCGGTCACTGAACCGGACAATGAACTGGATCACTGGTTCAACCAGTTGAACAACTACGAAAAAACCGGATGACGTGAATATATATTTAAAGTTATATATATATACATATTTATTTTTTAAACAATATACATATTATTTATACACATCATAAAATTTAAAAATATATTTATTAAATATATTAGCATACATCGTATAAGATGGTTAAAATAATACATATAAATAATTAGTTTAAGAATTATTAATTGTATAATTGAATAAATACAACGCATCACAAAAATTATTATACATAAATTATGGTTGTTTACTATTCAAGCCCAAAAATAAAATTGATACTAACAAAAGCCCATTACTTTTATTTTTGGCCCTAAGCCTAATATATAAACAATATTTTGCACACTGACTTTTCTCCAGCGGCGCCTCTCTCGCTTGTCTCCTGCCTCTCTCTGTTATTTGACAAGCCAAACCAACATTTGTGCTTCATTTCAAAATTGAAGAGCAATGACGTATTATAAAAATAAAATTTGATAGTGAGCACTGGTTTTATTACTTCTATGAATGGGAAGATATATACTTGTGTTTCCACCATACATGAATTGAGTCGTCCATTTGCAGCTTAAGGTTTAATGGCTCTTCTTCTTCCTCTCTTTTTATTTTTTTTAATTTTAAAAAATTATATAAAAACCGGATTTTTTGGTTCGCCGACAGGTCAAATTAAACCCGGTGCAGGTTAAGAACCGGACCGGTACCAGGCCCGATTCCCGGTTAACCCGGTTCAACTGGCCGGTCCGGTCGGTTTTAAAAACATTGACTGCAAAACATAAGAAAAATTGAAACAATGAAAAAGAAATAAATGGAAACATATATAACTAAGTGCCAACTAAATGTTGCTCTCATCACTAATACAGATTTGGGCTTGGAGAGCTGTTAAAAATGATCTTGGAGAGCGGTTATAACAGCTGTCCAAGCAAAAGTTTCACTTCACTTGGAGAGCGGTTAAAAATCGTTGTGCAAGATCATTCACTTGGAGAGCGGTATGAACAGCTCTCCAAGATGCAACATAGAAAGCGGCTCCAAAATGCAACATAGAAAGCGGTTAAAAAGAAAGCGGCTCCAAAATGCAACATAGAAAGCGGTTAAAAACCGCTGTCTAAGTATTTTGATACTAGACAGCGGTTTTTAGCCCCACCAAGCCTCCCAATTAATTGAGGCAATTACTCGCTCCCATGGGGGACCGAACACGGGACCTTGGGCGCCTGAGCGGGGATCAATTCCGCTCGGGCACTTGCTTTCTTGCGTTTACTTAATGAAATTAATTCTATATGTTCTAAAAATTGTTTTTTTCTTACAATTTTTTTTAAAATTCTTTATTTCAATTATCTTATTTATTAATTCAATCACATTTTTATATAATAATTTTTTATATAAATTTAAATTTAATTTAAATTAAATTAAATTAAAATTATATTTTTTACTTGTACTTTTTTTTAACTACCTTTCTTTTAAACTTGTAATACTTTTCCTTCTAAAAAATTAATACTTTTCTATCAAAATAAATAATATTTTTCTTTAAACAAGTAATACTTTTTTATCTAAACAAAGTAATATTTTTCTTTAAACAAGTTATACATTTCTATCTAAACAAGTAATATTTTTCTATTTAAACAAGTAATATTTTTCTATCTAAACAAATAATATTTTTCTATTTAAACAAGCAATACTTTTCTATCTAAATAAGTAATATTTTTCTTTAAACAAGTAATACTTTTTCATCTAAACAAGTAATACTTTTCTTTAAACAAGTTATACATTTCTATCTAAACAAGTAATACTTTTCTATTTAAACAAGTAATACTTTTCTATTTAAACAAGTAATAGTATTTTTCTATCTAAATAAGTAATACTTAGACAAAATTGAATTAATTTATAAGAATATTAAATATTATAGGTATTAATTTATAAGAATTAATAGTGATACAAGTTCGTAAGTGTAATATTATGAACAAGTTTTACATAAGGGTTTGTGTTAATCTCATTATATAAGACGAATATTAAAAATAAATAACACGAGAATTTAAAGAATAAAATATTTAAATTGTACATAAAAAGAATTTACAAAAACAAAAAAATAAAACAAAAAATACAAGCTTTACAAAAAAAAAATTAATTCACTTGGAGAGCGGTTCATAACCGCTCTCCAAGTACCCTTGCACTGCGGTTATGAACCGCTGTCTAATCTTTGATCTTGGACAGCGGTTTTTAACCGCTGTTTTTTTTTAATAGAACCGCTCTCCAAGGGACCACTTGGAGAGCTATTCGAAAAAAGGGCTGTCCAAGTGGAGCTCTCCAAGCTCAAATGTGTAGTAGTGCATCTCTATCGTGTGACCAGCTGAAGGCGTGGATTGTTTAGAGATATGGATTTCCAAATCTGAACCATCCTTGTTCTCGTAACGTCGTTCCAGGAGAGATGAACATGTATAAAGTTCCAAAGTCTCCAAGGACGACGCCTTACGCAGGAGGCGATGCGGCAGTGCTTTCAAGCTAATACAATATCTAATTTTCAATTTGGTAAGACAAGGCATTACCTGAAAGCCTGCAGATTCTTCTTCTTCTGCCGTTATGTCCTCCCACTCCTCCCACCCGTAGCACCCATCAAATATTAACGTCTTCAATTTTGGAAACGCAACAAAATTGGTACTCATGTTTGTTGGTATTCCCAAGAATTCTCGTCCTACAACTTCCAATGAGTACGCAGTTTCCCCTACACTGATCTCTTCCAGACACGGTAGTTTTCCGAGGGATGGCAATGAGGTGAGGTTACAATTGTTGTCGAGATGAACAACCCTTAATTGTTTGAGATGTGAGACGATCCATTGCGGAAGTTTGGAGCCCTTATATCCCGAAATATGCAGTATTTTCAGGTTGGGATGGGGCTCTAGAGCATCTATTACACTAATCGACTCCACATCCCCAATAAACAAATTTTGAAATCTTAAGTCAAGATGCTCAATGTGTGACTTATTGTTCAGTTCTGCTTCTCGGATATTTTCAACCACGCCCGACAAGCCCACCTCTTCTAATCTGAAACTCAAACGTACAACGCTAAGTTGGTTTAAGTTCTTCAATAGTCTCAACTTGTTCCAATCACTTCCTTCGAATCCGTCCAAAGTCCGAAGACCAGTTAGCTGGGCTAGTTCTTCGGGAATTTGACACCTATTTCTCCAATATGGTAATATGAAGGTTTGCAAGAGAGTCAATTTTCCTATTTCACTTGGCAGCTCCTTAATAAACTCATTCCCACTTAAGTTGAAGTGCCTTAATTGTATCAAATTTCCAATGTCACTTGGCAACTCCTTCAACTTATTATCTGATAAGTTGAGGTGTCTCAAGTCGGACAGATTCTCAATTTCCTCTGGAATCTCTTCTATGCCGCAATGCCTCAAGTTTAGAGTTTGCAAGTAATAAAAATGGAAAATGATTTTAAGATCTTCAGTGGAAAATTTATTATACTGCAAGTCCAACCATCTCAAGTGAATCAAGATATTCATTCCATGTGGAACACTTTGCAAATCACAGTAGGCAAGACTTAACACCCTCAAACGTACGAGACAACCACAAAAGTTTGGAAGATATTTTTTTTTGCAATATAAGCTAAAAAAATCATTAACACTAGAAACTAATAAAGGGTCACAGACTCCACAAGTTGTCTTATTCGTTTCTACAACCTTCATCTTACCGCTCTTCCTAAGAAATTGAACAAAATCATGTACAATATCATGCATCATACATTCTTTTATTTTATCCAAATCTACTTTCATAAAATCCTGAAATAATGAGCGCATTGCTAAAACATCAAAACATTCTCCCCCTTTTAGCTCCATGTCACCGCTACTGGAGCCCAAATAAACAAGGGCCATCCAATTTTCAATTAGGCTATCGACATCAATAGCATAACCTTTAGGGAAAACAACACAATATGAGAAACACCGCTTTTGTGTCGGGGACAACTCTTTATAACTCATAAACAAGGGACGAAAAATCTCATTTTCCACTTCCCCAGTATTTTCCATATTTCACTAGTTAATACATTTTCCCACTCTCTAAAAGTTTTCCTAAAACGTAGAAGACCTCCCAAAGTCTTTGCTGCAAGAGGTAAGCCCCCTTGCACTTTTGAGCTATTTTCTTGCCAACGTTCTCAAATTCAACCACATCCCTTTCAGAAAGAGCCATACGACACAAAAGAAACCAACAATCCTCATTCAAGAGCAATCCTGGATGGAATATCTCACTATCTTTTGTGCCCATCGTTACCGCAACCCTCTCACTTCTAGTTGTCACCAAAATCTTACTACCCGTCCCACCACATCTAAGAAGATCTTTTAGGGGTTCCCATTTCTTATATTCTTCTGTCCAAACATCATCAAGCACAAGAAGAAATTTATTCCCTGAAATAGACTCTCTTACAAGTTTAAATAGGACATCCAATTGATCAGCATCTCGAGAACTCCCCTCTTTTATACTCTCGAGAATGGCTTTAGAGATGGCAACCAGATCAAAAGGATCTGAAACACAAACCCAAATCCTTAAATCGAAAGATTTTTCTACTTGGCTATGATTATAAACTAGTTGAGCAAGAGTCGTCTTCCCAAGTCCCCCCACACCCACTATAGACACAACTGGGATACCCGATTCCTCTTGGCTACCCATATTAGTCATAAGTTTGCTAACTAGAATATCCCCTTCTCTACCCCGGCCACGTACGTCCCCTACGAAAATAAATGAACTAGTTTGATCTCGCCTAGGTTCAGGCACAAGATCAACCGTGGGCAGTGAAATCACAAATTCATGCTGATCTTTTTCCACGTAGATCTCATCAAGTTGTGCTTTCACGTTTAGTATTTTCTTGGCAATATGATGACGAACAACATTTTTCTTGAAGCATAAACACGGAGATGATGGGATGAAGGAGAATACCTTTTTACTGGGAGCTCCGGCATCATCATCAGGGCGATGTTCTCCCTTCTGAAGTTTAAGAAGTGCGTAATTCCATTCGTCCAGAACGTCCCCCATTTCATAAGACGTCTGTTCCAGCCTGGACAACCACGAGTTGATGCTTTTGCTCTGAAATCTTCGATTCTCAGCATCATCCAACACGTCCTTGATTGTGTTCAGCTTTCTCGCGAGACTGCGGACCTCCCCCTCCGCGCCTCTGACCAAATTGAAATGGAACCGAACCTCTTGTTCAATAAGAGCTATGAGCCGCTCCGCCTCAACCGAAAGGATAGCGTCCGCCATGATCACTTGTTTTTGTATTTTAGAAAAACTTATAATATGTGTGCTTTCTTTAACAATGCAATGAAAGGATCATATGGCAAGATTTATAGGAATTAAATGGACTTTTTTTATTGTACAACGTCTACAGCTGTCTTCTCACATGGAATTCTGCCTTTGTTTTTTTCTAACCACCAGCCAGCCACTAGCAATATTTTAAAGGATCATCAATTATGAAGAGTGCTGTTTTCTACGTCTATTTAATGATTTTTGTAAGAACCGAGACAGGGACAGCATGATCCATTTATGGTGTGAATGAATTTTTTTTTGAAAGGTATGGTGTGAATGATTTAATTTGTTAGCCAAATGTAAGTTCAAGAAGGAGACATGTATCTTCATATATTATTGATATTACATCACATATTATTATAATTATATGAGGTACACTTGCATGAGACCGTCTCACGGTGAGATGAGACATAAGTTGGACATTGACACTTTAACACTTTGTGAGGAGTGGGTGTGATTTGTGCTTGGTTGTACCCTGTCTCATGCATGAGACCGTCTCGTATGAGTTTTTGTCTAATTATATATACTGCATGTAAGAATACACATTCAATTTTAAATTCATTTGCGTAAAAAATATTTATCAAAATATTCAATGATTTGGAAGGTAAAATCTTATTTTTAAGGTAAAAGATAAATTGTATATGGAATGTAAACATTGTATAGCATGAATCACAAGTGTTCTCATCATTTTGGCCTCAAATAAATTTAGTCTCATAAGTTTTTTTTATTGTTGATGTAGTCTCAATAACTATATCAAAACTGTCAAACAGTATAAATGAAAATAATTCTTATTAACCCTCACCAAGCGGACATAAGTAGACTATATTATATCATGCATTTGGTAGTTGAATTTCAAGTCATTTATTTGGGCCTATTGTCCCAATATATCAAATCTAAATTGGATTTGGAAGTCTCTTTCTTTAAAAATGAACTGGAAAATTGGAAATAATGAAAATAAGATTCATCGAGTACGGGCCGTATCCCCAAGCCCAGATTGCTTAGCAGACTCGTCGAGTACGGGCCGAATTCCTGAGCCCAAATCAATCAGCATACAATGATACAAAGTGCTTCATCAGCTTATTAAACATTCCCTATCTAGTACAATAAACAATTCAAGCATTTGTAGTTAAAAAAACTTAAAACAAAATTTTCAAATTCTACAATAAACCATTTTAAATTGAGTATGTCTGAAAATTTTCATGTATGAAAATCTATAAAATTGTCCTAAATCAATCATCTACCCCCTAAACACTAAATAATGAACCCTAAATTATGACCTATTCGATTCGGTAAGAAACAATGAATCATTCAATTTTGTCTTACCTTCACCAATTACAAAATTTGATTGTAAATTAAAGTTTTTTCATGTATGAAAATTTTCATACTAGACTTTGTCTTTTTAAATTTTACTGCTAACTAAAACTTCCATGATCGATTTTCCCAACTTTAATAATCCAAACATAGAATAAAACAATATCTGGATATGTGAAGCCAATAATTGCTACTCCCTTCATTTTTTAATAGATCTCATTATGATCTTTTTAAGACAAATTAAGAACATACTTTCTTTTTCAAAATTAATCTTAATTAATACTACCTCTGTCCTGATTTTGTTTGGCCATTTCACTTTTGTCTCGTGTTTTAGAGAGCGAAATGTTTATTAGTATATGAAATGATATAATTTTTAAGGAGGCGTATGATAGATGAGGGGTGAGACTATCATATCCTACTTTAAAAATCTATTTATCATTTCAAATACTAATAAATAACTCGCTCGCTAAAACACGACCCAAATAGTATTTATACAATCTAAATCAGGACGGAAGGAGTATTATTTAGACATTATTAACAATAATTACTATTGGCTGAAAAAATATATACACAACATATTTGTAAAAATATTGAATTTTGAAGTTACCATGTTAAGGGTAAATATGAGATAAAGGGGGAGAAAATATCAGAACGATATTTATTATAGAAATATTTCAAAAAGGTAAAATGACACTTAAATAAAAATGGAGGGATTATTTTATAAGATCATGTGATTCTCTCTCTCCTTAAAAAAATAGGAAAAAGGTTGGATCACTCCCATGTGCATAGTTCGTTTTATAATGCATTTTATAAATAAACAACTTATTATATTAAAATATATAATTATTATATTAAAACGTGCGATATGTGTTCGTAAAATAAAGTATATGTTTTAATATAATAAATTTTATATTTTAATATAACAAATTATATATTTCTAAAATATATTATACAGTTGTACACCTAGTACATATTGGACACGGCCAGGAAAAGGATGTGAGAAATAGGAACGGGACCCTAGTTCGTGGTAATTGCATAAAATGGCCGACAATCATCCATTGGTAAAAGATGATTAAATAATCCAAGATTTCATCAGTTGTTTCTGATGTATACCAAAATCCAGTTAATTTAGGGCCCGCTTGGTTGGGGGTAATGGAAGTGGGTAATGAGAATTAATTCTATTGATGTTGTTTGGTATGTTTGATACATTGGTAATGAAAATAGAAGTTGTTATAACTGATGCGCGAAAGATATAAAAAATGATAAATAAACCGAATAAGCCGACACCGAAATTTTACGTGGTTCACTAACAATTTGTTAGCTACGTCCACGGGCAGAAGAGATGATCTCGTATATTATTCAGAATCGACAACAATATACAACTCAAATGGAAATATAAATAATAATCCCTAATTGATTGGGCCTAAGTTAATAAGCCCAAAACCGAAACCGACTAGGCCGAACTTAATAAGCCCAAAACCGACTGATGCACCAAAATAACTGGACCTAAATTAATAAGCCCAAAACCGAACCGACTGATGCACTTGTATCAAAGAGACCTGGCTTCTTAAATAACATTAGCCCTTCACCTTTTTCCACAATCCGATGTGGGACAGAATACGAATTCTTATAGGATTAGAAAGTCCTCCAACTTTTGATACAATCCGATGTGGGATAAAACAAACTTCTTTATTTTACACAATTCCAACAAATCTCCACCTTGGTAAATAACAGAAAACTTCATTGTCTCCACCTTGACTTGAATCCTCTCACAAATGTACCAGATGCACCATAAAAGTGTCAGACGTACAAGCAACTCCTCGTACACAGATTTGCCCCCAAGACAGGGCAACTAACAACATGTAATATTTAACAAGTTCAAACAGTGTTGGAACTTGTTATTTGGAATCGGCTTGGTGAACATGTCAGCTGGGTTATCATCAGTCCCAACTTTCTTCACTTTAACCCTCTTCTCACTTCTCAAAAAATGATATCCGACATCAATATGTTTCGTTCTCTCATGATGAACTTGATCTTTCGCTAAACATATTGCACTCAGACTATCATAGAATACAGTTTCATAATCATGATGTAGACCAAGATCATTAACCAGCCCTTTTAACCAAATTCCCTCTTTGGCTGCTTCAGTCAAGGCTATGTACTCTGCCTCTGTAGTAGACAAAGTAATTGTAGGCTGCAAAGTTGCCTTCCAACTTACAACAGAACCACCAAGAGTAAAAGCATAACCGGTCATAGACCCCTCTCATCATCAACATCTCCTGCATAATCAGAATCATAGTAGCCTGAAACTAAATAATTCGCATCACCTCCATAAATGAGACCGACATCAGATGTACCTCTAAGGTACCGAAATATCCTCTTCGCAGCCTACCAATGTTCCTTTCCAGGTTGAGCCATAAACCTGCTGACAACACTAACAACATGTGCAAGATCGGTCTAAGATGCACCATATCATACATCAAACTCCCTCTTTGCCTTTAGTATATGGAACCCGAGACATGTACTCCTTCTCCTCAGCAGATTTAGGAGTGAAAGCAATAGACAAATGGATATTTGCAGCTCTTGGAGTATCAATAGGTTTAGCTGTAGACATATCAAACCTTAATAATATCTTCTGAATATAATCCTATTAATCTCCATTCCCAAAATTTTATGGGCAACACCCAAATCCTTCATCTCAAACTCAGCACTGAGAAGATCTTTTAGCTTCTGAATATCTGACTTGTTCTTTGCAGCCATCAGCATATCATCAACATATAAGACCAAGTAGATAAATGAATCATCTTCCAGCTTGTTATGATACACACAACTATCATACGAACTCCTGTTGTAGCCAAGATGTGCCATATAACCATCAAATCTCTTGTACCACTGCCTTGGAGACTGCTTTAGCCCATATAAGGACTTCTTTAATTTGCAAACGTACTCTTCTTTCCCAGAAACTTGGAAACCATCTTTCTGGGTCATGTATATCTCTTTATCCAACTTTCCGTGTAGAAAAATTGTCTTCACATTACGTTGTTCAAGTTCTAGGTCCTTATGTGCTACCATTTCAAGTAACACTCTAATAGAAGTATGTCTGACCACAGGTGAGAAAATCTCATCATAGTCTACTCCCTATTTCTGATGGAACCCCTAAGAACGACTCTTGCCTTATACGATACCCTCGGTGAGTGATATTCCTTCATTCTTCTTGAAGACCCACTTGCATGTAATAATCTTTTTCTCCGGAGGCTTCTTGACTACCTACCAAGTCATATTCTTGTGAAGTGTCTCCATCTCATCTCCCATGGCAGCAAGCCATTGGGTAGACTCTGTACATGTAACAACTTCTTTGTAGGTGGATGGCTCATGAGAATCCACCTCTTCAAAGAACTGCAATGCATAACCCACCATATCCTCAAACTTATATAAAAACTTAAAAAAAATTTTCAAAATTCTACCTTGGAGCCTCAACTCCAATCCTTCTAGCTCGATCAAGAGCTATACTTTGTCTGGTCTTGTCTCGGATGGTTGAGATTACGGTGGTGATGCATCTTTTCGGCTTCGGTGTCGGTCGATATGAGTGTTGTTCTCCATCTTCCTTTTGTGACTCAATATGCTCTACCTGTTTGTCAACACTATTGTTTTCTGATACAACAATAGACTTCACAGTGGGGTTAAACATAGAATTCTCATCAAAAGTAATATTTCTGCTAAGTATGACTTTACTTTCTGATGGAGACCGGATTCTGTACCCCTTAACACCGTTTCCATAGCCCACAAAAACTCCTTTCTTCGCCCTTGGCTCTAATTTACCCTCATTTACATGATAATAAACAGTACATCGAAAAGCTATCAAATTAGAGTAATCTGCAGACTTACCAGACCACACCTCGTAAGGTGTTTTGAGGTTGATACATGTGTGAGGTGCACAATTTATCAGACAACATGCCGTGCTGACCGCTTCCACCCAAAATCTTCGGGTTAATCTAGCATTAGAGAGCATGCATCGAACTCTCTCCAGAAGTGTCTGATTCATGCTTTCTGCTACACCATTCTGTTGTGGTGTATCTCGTACTGTATGATGTCTTGTGATCCCTTCATTCAGAAGAATAGAATTCCAGACCATTATCAGTTCGCAGCCTTTTGATTTTCTTCCCTGTTTGATTTTCCACCAACGTCTTCCATTGCTTGAAACTCTTGAAAGCTTCACTTTTATGCTTCATCATAATTACCCAAGTCATTCTGAGTAGTCATCAATCATAGACACGAAGTATCTATTGCCTCCTAAAGATTCAACACGAGAAGGTCCCCAACAATCAGAATGGATATAATCAAGTATGCCTTTTGTTCTATGAATTGTCTTGGGAAACTTGCTGCGATGAAGCTTCCCAAAAACACAGTGCTCACAGAAACCAAGACTAGTGACCTTGTGGCCACCAAGAAAATCATCTTTCGACAGAATTTGCATCCCTCGTTCACTTATGTGGCCAAGTCTCATGTGTCATAACTTAGTCAAGTCATCTTTGTGAACTTCCGATGATGCAACAACAGCAGAGTCAGATAACGTTGAACCTTGCAAAAAGTACAAAGTTCCTCGCTTCACACCTTTCAGAACCACATTAGAACCCTTGTAGACATACATAACTCCACCTTCACCTCTGAAACTGAAACCCTTACTGTCTAGAAGATTAAGTGATATCAGATTCTTCATCATTTGTGGAACATGTCTAACATCGTTCAATGTGCAAAATTTACCATCATGTGTCCATAATTGAATTGAGCATATTCCAACCACCTTGCAAACTGAACTGTTGGCCATAGAAATATTGCCTCCATACACTTGCTCGTAAGTTGTAAATCACTCTCTGCGCGGACATATATGATAAGATGCCCCGGAATCAAGAACCCACACATCAGTGTGATGTGTTTGTCCATTAGCAACTAGGACTACATCTTCCTCGGAGTTGGTGTCATCTACTTCAGCAACAGCAACATCAACAATACCTGTTTTATCTTCCCACTTCTTCTTCTTCTTCGGACAATCATTTTTCCAATGATCTGGCTCTTTGCAGTAGTTACGGATATCGTCCGGTTTAGGACCTTTCGACCCAGGCTTCTTGAATTTCTTCTTTTCCGATTTTCCAGGTCACTTGTTCCCACTAGCTGCTAGTCCAGCAGCCTGATTATCTGAACTTTCACCACTCGTCTTATATCACAACTCTCTAGTATGCAAAGATGATATGACCCCTTCTAATGACACAGTGTCTTTCCCAACAATGAAAGACTGCACAAAATTCTCATACGACAAAGGTAGAGAAACCAACATAATTAAAGCAGCATCCTCATCATCAACTTTAACATCAATATTACGTAATTCTAATAGAATTGTATTCAATTGATCCAGATGTTCTCGAAGTGGCTGACCTTCATGCATACGCAAACTGAACAGAAGTTGTTTCGACAACAACTTATTGGTTAGCGACTTCGTCATATACAGACTCTCCAACTTCAACCATAGACCAGCTGCAGTTTCCTCCTCTGCGACTTCGGTAATGATGTCATATGCGAGACACAACATGATTGATGAGTGTGCCTTCTCCTCCAGAGTGGCCATCTCAACTTCTTCCAAATCTACCGTCTTTTTCATCAACGGTGCCCACAGTCCTTGTTGTTTCAACAAGGCACGCATCTTGATCTGCAATAAACTGAAATTGTTCTTCCCCGTGAACTTGTCAATTTTCACGTTTATCCCACCCGTCATCGGAAACCCCCAACAAGGTTTTGATACCAGTTTGTTATAACTGATGCGAGAAAGATATAAAAAAATGATAAATAAACCGAATAAACCGACACCGAAATTTTACGTGGTTCACTAACAATTTATTAGCTACGTCCACGGGCAGAAGAGAGGATCTCATATATTATTCAGAACCGACAACAATATACAACTCAAATGGGAATATAAATAATAATAATAATCCCTAATTGATTGGGCCTAAGTTAATAAGCCCAAAACCGAAACCGACTAGGCCTAACTTAATAAGCCCAAAGCCGACTAATGCACCAAACTAACTGGACCTAAATTAATAAGCCCAAAACCGAAACCGACTGATGCACTTGTATAAAAGAGACCTGAGCTTCTTAAATAACATTAGAAAGCCCTTCACCTTTTTCCACACAATCCGATGTGGGACAGAATATGACTTCTTATAAAATTAGGAAGTCCTCCAACTTTTGATACAATCCGATGTGGGATAAAACAAACTTCTTTATTTTACACAATTTCAACAGAAGTAAGCAATTTTTTTTTTGAGAAGCCAAAGAATGAATCAATTAAAATGAGTACAAGGGGCACTCAACCCATACAAGAATACAACAATAGCTACACGAAGTAATAACACAGTTGCATTGTACTACATCCCTACCAGACACTCCATTGGATTATTCATCTGTTGTTGATGTTGTACCAAACAATAACAATACAATCAATAATCATTAGTGATTGACCCCTCAATGATACCCATTACCATTAACTAGTCATACCAAGTGGACCTTTAGTAATTCTAATTTTTTTGAAGTACATACAATGTATAATTGCTAAATAATAAAATATTATGGAACATGTAAAGTTATATAATGGATGAGAAAAAGTAAACGTACATAATATTCAAATTAAAATATTAATTTTATAATTATAATAAATATGTTGCAATTTATATTTTTATTTACACAAACTCTCATATGAAACTTATTCATAGTATGAAACTCATACTATTACATTTATAAACTAGTACCTATAACATTTAATATTATGATCTCATTTTATAAGTGTAATGATATCAATTGGTAAGTGTAATAATATTAATTTAAAAGTATACGTAGTGGTATTAGTTTATAAATGTAGTGGTATAAATTTTATATTGTTAAAAAGTTTCAATTTTTTTAATATTTCAGGCACTGGTGAAAAGTTTTTAATTTGAATACAAAAAGGTGTTTACATAAAATTTTATGTTAATTAAACTTTTGAATAAAGTATCAATTATATGCTCGCTAAAATCCAAACTCAAACACCGTTGTAAGAAAAGGTATAAATATTTCTCACATCATTTTTGACATTCCATTCCCTTTTGTCTAAATTTTTTGTTCTCTTCCTCCCAAACTATTATAAGTGGAAGGCAAAAAAGTAGGTAATATTCCATTATGGTTGAGTAATGCAATCATAATTATGTCCACTTGCCTAACACAAGTATCGCTCTTTACCTTTTATTCCATTAATTAATAAAACCAATAATACTAAATAAGATACCCAAAAGTTTCTCTGAATTCGAATGTATGTGTGAACTTTTTTTTTTTTTTCAAGTATCATTGTTGCATAACATACTAACAGTAATACTAAAAAAGAGTTTACATCAATTCGAATTCACTAATATAAAATTGATTAAGGAGTGTGACTTATATTACTAATAGATGTTAATTGTGATAACTGAAATGTATGATTTTTTATTACAAAAAAATATGTAATTTATATATTACAGCAGAAAATATTAATAGTGATAACTGAATAGCGTGACGGTTCAAATTGAATCAAGATTCTTGCATGAATTCTCGAGACTTACACATATTATAAGTGTTATGTATATGGTATGTTCTAATTTCTATCTCTAAAAATATATTTTAAGATAAAAGAAAGTATGGATAATATTGTTGGCATAATGACAAAAATCGTGGCCTTACACGTGTGAGTAGAACAAGTTTCATTTTTTTTCTCCTATTTCCTAATAATTTTCTGCTAGAATTACTTTTGTCGATTGTTTTGTCTGCAAGTCAATTTCACTCTCTTCTCCTTTTGACCCAAACCGGCATACGTTTCTTCATTCTTACAGTTGGGAAATTGATAATGGAATCATCCTCAGCTTCCCATCTACAAAGTATGTATAAAAGAAATTAGATCAAATAATCAATTTTAGTCTATACTTTACTATTTTTGTCAATTATAACACATAATTTTAAAATTTTACTAATAAATAATACACATAATTTTAATTAGCACTTAAAATGTTATCATCTTTTCCATTTTCCAACAGGGTGCATCTTACGGGAGATCGAATTTGGATCTTTCACAAATAATAGAAGATAGGAGAAGACAATTTGGAGTGTTTAAATTTTACTCACTATTTAAAAAGCACTTTTGAAAAGTTGAAATTATGCAAAAGAATATTTGTTTAATAAAAAGTTATTATTCTCCATCTAGTAATCTAATTATGTTTGCAAACATAACCCCTATTATTGTCGGAATCAATAGAAGTTTATAGGGAAATATGGCAAAATGCAAGCTAACATTATTTTTTTGGAAAATTACCCAAACATATTTTTTTAATCTAAATACCCTTCTCTTTATGAGACCAGTGCGATTAATGTGCGACATCTAATGCATGGATTCTTAAAAAATTAACAGTATGCAGATATCGGATTCTCCTGAGATGCGATTCGGGTGGGATTCGCACCCGATTCGCCACGTGGCGAATCCCAATTTTTTTTAATTTTTTTATTATCGAATACGTGTATCTTATTCCAAGGATACGCGTATCGGATACATATCGGGATTTTTTTGTAAAATTTATTACATTTTGGGGTTTTTTTTTTTGTATAAAATTAAAACTTATTAATAATTTGAAGGACACGCTCTAAAACTTATTAAATATTAAAATTTATTAATCTTTTATTATGATTTATGACTTGTATGGATTAATGATATTTGATTTAATTGTTGTTTTGTTACTTATGTGATGAATTCCTTGATATTAGTACTTGTATTTTAAATACTCTTGATATTACTACATGTGTTATATATAATTGTTGTAAATTTTTTAATATTATTACATGTGATATATATAATTAAATTAAAAAAATTGACGTAACCTGGTCGTATCGTATCCTAAAAATTTGAAAATCTACGAATCTCAGCACCCAAATCGTATCGTATCTGCACCCCGCACCTGCACCCGTACAACACAGTGTGCGACCCTTATTCATGTGTGACTCTTATTTTTAACTCTTATGCACATAGGTCACACAAAGAGAAGAATATTTAAATTCAAAAAATATTTTAGATGATAATTTTACTAAATAAAATTTTGAAAGTGATATTTTGTCAAATTTTCCAGATTTGTGCCATGTGTCATCATATCACGATCTTTGATTAGCATAAATTAACCCAAAAGGATTAGCAATAGTATTAAAAGTAACACTAATGTGAATCAGGTTCACACATAAACTCTATCACTGCTATGTGTAAAAACTATCAGTATTATGTGTAAAAACTATCACTGTTATGCACAAAAAAATTCACTGTTTAAAAATATAAAACATTTTCTAAACAGTGATTGTTTTTTGTCATAACATTGATAATTTTTATACATAACAGTGAGAGCTTTTTTATATGTAATAGTGATATTTAAATAACCGAGTTCATAGCATGAACTAGATCTATATAAGTTTTTGTCTAGTATTAAACTAACAAACCTATTAATTAGCTAGCCAAAAATTAAATGAATAAAAAAAACCAGCCAATCAAGTTATAATTGTGATGTTAAATTTTTGGTCCCTTTTACCTTTAGTATCATTAAGCGTTCACTTTTAATTACCTACTTTTCTAAACTTAGTTTCCAGGCCCCTACCCTGGTTTTGATTTAATTTCAACTTTTCCTTACTAAATCATTATCCCATGCATATCCTCCAACTAAGCAATGATGTCCCAAAATTTTGACAATAATTTAACTAAGTTGACACGTCACGTAAATCAAAGGAATCATAATTCCTAACAGGTAAAATAAATAAGTACTTTTGAAATTAATTTAGAACTTCAATTTGAAAAGAGAAGAGCATCAAAGTGAACATTTAAGTTACCGAGTAACACTGTGAACCAACTCATCTATACATCAATGTTATGTATAAATTCTATCATTGTTATACATAAATATTATTTTTATTATTTAAAAAATTCATTTGTATATAACAATTAATAATGCGTACATATAACCGTGATTTTAAAAATAAAGTTTACCGTGAACTCGGAATCACACAAATTTTTGTCTTTAAATTATGAACCCTATATAGCTAATGTTGTTTTTATTTTTTTAGACATATATATTGTTAACAAAAGTTCAATGTGCAACTGTATGTATAATTTAGGTTGAAATTTTTTGTTATTACCTGAATTGAGTAACAAAATGATGTAAGAAAATAGAGGCCTCCAGCCTGGCTAAATCAAGGCCAGGACAAAGCCTTTGTCCTCCTCCAAATGGGGTGAAGTTAACATTGCTTATTTCCTTATCCTGAGGTCCCAATATAAAAATACATAAATAAATAAATACACATATCAATTTTCAGTAAAAAAATTATAATATTATTTGATAATCTTACTTGCCATCTCCATGGATTAAATTGATGAGGGAAGTCATATAATTTATCATCCAAATGCACTGCTCTGAAATAGGCAAACACACACCATCCCTTTGGGATAAAATGCCCCTTTATTTCCACATCTTTCATGGCTTTTCTCATTACTCCTATGATTATGTTTCCCATTCTTAAAGTTTCTGTAATTACCTGATCAGTAAAACATACATCAATCATCATCTGTTGCAATTAAATATTTATGATATCTCTCATAACGTATATCAATGAATTATATATGAAACATCAAAAATTTGGTGTGCTTATAAAACGACAGCCGTACGTATAAGGATGCAGTTTAATTTAGATAGAGTATAGTTCAGGAATCTTAATCACACCTTTAAATTATAGGAGATTCCAATTTTATAATTTAAGGGGTTATTGTCAATGAATCATATGCACGTGTGACATAATAAAAAGAAATAATATATATATATATAGATGCAGGTAATTAATTTGTGGTGATGATGATAAATTAGAGAAATTACTGTTTGTGTAAAGGGCAAAGATGATAAGTAATCATTCCAACAAAGTGTCTCTTTCTGATTTTCCTTGAGTCTCTTCAGCTTAAAGTTCTCCTCCTGTCGTACAAAAATAGGAAAAAAAAAATCACATTTGTTCAAATAGACACATATAAGAAATTAGGTACAAATTATATGTCGTGCATAAAATGTAACATGACATTTTTAGTATGGAATTGGCGTCCCAAAGCTAACTAAAGTATCAATTTTACGGATTCTGATTTCACATTACACAATAGTGCAATAAAATATTACACATGCTATATATTGTGTGACAGGAAATTTCAGTTACGGTCGATTTTATACCAATAAATGCGTAGAAAATTCGGAATACATACCGTTAATTGAGTGAGGGCTTTGGGACAATCTGATAGGAATTTGATGGCAAGTGTAACAAGAACTGGGACTGAATCCTCTCCAGGAATCATTAAATCAATCATATTTTCTGCTATTAATTCATCATTTAATTCTTCACTTGTCTCTTTCAATAATGCATCTGCTACATCTTTTGCTGTTCCTGAATTAATACTCTTGCAATCCCTTTTTCTTTGGATAATTCCATCAATTATCTTTACCATTTTCCTTTTAGCCTGCAAAAAAGTAATTAAACATTTTTTTTTAAATCCTCCATTTTATTCCTCGAAATTGAGGTTTAATTTAGGTAAAAATATAGCGACTAATAAAAAATGAGTTAATATTAAGAATCGTCCTATAATTTAGATTGTACCCAATTTTAGTTATATGTTTTATTAGTTTTACAATTTTGATCATTTAAATTTGAAAAGGTAAAAACATACCACACTAAAATTGGGTATAAAATAGACCAAACTTGAAAAATTGTTACACATGATTTTACTTTCTTGAAATTTGGTACATAAGGACCAAAATTGAGTTAAGAATGACAATAAAAATTTTAAAAAATCAAAATTAATTACTTGCCTGTAATGATCGATAAAGCTGAGTACCAGGCAAATTAAATGGTAAAGACATAAGTCCCGCAATAAATTCCTGGAAATGTTCGTTTAAGAGCTCCATTTCAACACCCGGATCCAAACTAATCAATGCTTTGACTAGCACTTGAAATGCAATCTGACAAGAAAATGAACAACAATCACCTCAATTAATAAATAAATAGATAAATAGATCGAAATAATAAGAGAATGTGGGAAAATTAAAATCATAAAGTAGACATAATTATCATTACGGTTCTAATCTTTCCAGACAACAATAATTCATGTAAAAACACCAATGATTAATTAGGTTTCAAATAATTTCGTAGTGCAGTAATAATCTTGAAATTAAACTCAAGTACAAGCTGCACTAATCATCATACATCAAAAAGATGTGCAATTATCATGCAAATTTAAACTAAACTAATGTTTCAAACTGTTTCAATCATTTTTTTTAATTTCATCAATACACGTCACGCATAAAAAAATTGCATCACTAATAAATTGAAATATGAAGTACAATTTAAATTGAGAAATTTTTTGTGCGTGTAATTAATTCTTGAAAAATGACTTACATTTTTGGCTTCATCTTGAATGTAAATTGGGCAGCCTTCTCTCCATTTTCCCATCGATTCAATCACATATTTAGCCATGTCAGCAGTGATTTGGGCTTTTAAATTAGGGGACTTCAAGAAACTTCCAATTAATCCATGAATTTTCTTCTGTAAACTTCCATTAATTTGCAAAATTGAAGATTTTCCCATCAACTCCATTAGGGATTTAGGGTAAGATGGGACAAATGTTTTGGAATCACTTTGCAGAATAATCCTACTAACTTCTGCATCAGTCGATACTATTGTTGCACTCCCAAATAAATGTGACTTGAACACCTTCCCATACCTACAAACAAAACAATTAAATTAAACCCACAAATTTAATTTCTTGATAATCATATAATTAAATTGACACGTTATTTCATATTTTGGGTGAAATATTAACGTGCATTTTTTTAACACATATGTGTATATATATACAACTCACAATTAAAATCCACAAATTTTCTTGATGATCATGTAAATCAAGACATGATTTCCATAAAGATAAAGAAATGCAAGACATTATATATAGTATTCAAATATATAGGAGTATGTGTGAGACTCACAAACGACGGCGTTTATCAACGAAGCTATCGGGTTTGTCGGAATAAGCACAAGAAATGAAGTGAATAGTTTCTCCGACAAAAGGCCAAATTCCGATACTACCCCGTGGGAGTTGTGATGATGATATGCCCATGAAGCTCCCATTAAAACCATAATTTCTGATTTTCCAAATGAAAGAGAAGCATAATATTGCTATGACTACATAAATCCAAAAAATCACCATTTTTTTTCAAGTTTTTTGTTTGTGATTTTGACTTTGTTTTTGTGGGATTTTCTCCAAATAAAAGCAGTAGCTAATTCTTGGTTATATATAGGTGACTTATTTGCATGTGTGTGTCGGAGAGAGAAATAGGAGAGAGAGAGAGGTGATAAATTAAGAGGATAATAATGTAGCTATTTGTTGTGTTACTAGGAGAGGAGGAATTGATGAGAGGAAAAGAAAAGGGAAATGACATGTGCGATCTAGGGTCTTCCGACAAAAATGGGAAGAAGACTTGTGTTCCAAATGAATGTCTGAAAGTTGAGGAAAGGAGTTGTCAACGAGAATTGGGCTTGGGCCCAATTATTGAAGGAGGGGGAATTAATTCAAAACTCTGGCCGAACACTACTGGGCAGGGAATTAATTCAGCTATGGGTTAAGTGTTGGGTTTAGCCCATTATCTTAGATATTTATATTTTCAGCATTTAAATTACCTAAAATTGCCACCTGGAAGTGGTCCTGTATGTTGGTTACATATTGGCCTGAGGCCGTGAGGTTGAGCATCTGAAAAATTATCTCCAAATTATCTCCCTCTTCCTCTCTCCTCTAACTAATTTCTCTCTCTCTCTCTCTTTCCTGTTTATCTTATTGTTCAAGTTACAATACATCTTCAACAAATATTCCCAGAAAAACATACAATTTTATTTACAAAAACCCAGAAAATAACAAAAACGCAACATTTGGTAATCAGAGCCTTGATCCTGATTATGGTTGAGGGCACCCGCTTTAAAGATCTGCAGGAATCACATAAAAAATTGGAGTTGTTAATCCAAACAGAATCTATGAAATGGGAAGCAGTCGAAGGAAAATTAACAAACAACATGCAGAGTTTAGCAGCTAAAGTGGATGAAAAGCTTGATTTAGTTTCTAATACATTGGCAGCTATGCAGCTGCAACTGATGAGCATGGATAAGGGCAAAAGTAATGAAGAGGAGAATTCTATCTTGGGTAGTCCTAATTTTGGCTCATCAAGTGGAGCTTCAAGGCATCAGTACATAGAAAATCAAAGGGGAAGACAGTACAATGATGGTCCTCACTTCCACAGTCCAACTCCTAAGATTGAATTTCCGAGGTTTGATGGATCTAAACCTAGATCATGGATTCTCAAATGGTTACTTCAAGCTCATGCCAAATCTACCTGATCAGCAGAAGGTAACACTTGCTTCCATTCATTTTGATGGAAAAGCTGCACTATGGGTCCAAAATTTCAACCAAAGAAATATTGATCTCACTTGGTTGCAATTTCTAGATATTTTATCTACCAGATTTGAGGAAATCAGGGATTCCTCTGTTATTAATGAGTTTAACAAACTTAAACAATCTGGCAACTATGAGGAATATGTGGATAAGTTTGAAGAATTGAAAGCATGTATGCTTTCGGGTAATCGGTGATGTATTTTTACGAGGCATATTTTGTTGCCAGCTTCATTGGAGGACTCAATGAAGAGATCCAATCATCAGTTTCAATGTTGGAACCAGTAACATTACAACATGCTATTAAGCTAGGAAGGAAGCAAGATCAAGCTATTGCTGCTCTAACAAATAAATTTAAACCCTATTCTAGGGTTTCTAATCCTAACCCTAACTCTAACCCTAACCCTAACTTTAACTCTTTGCATTGGAAGAAGGGGGATTCTACTGGTGGTACTGCAAGTAAGGGCACACCACCACAATCCAAGGTTCCTTTTAAAATTCTAACACCACCTGAAATGGCTGCTAGAAGAGAGAAAGATTGTGTTACAATTGTGATGAACCATTTGTCCATGGTCACAAGTGTAAACAAAGAATTTCCTACATGATCATGGCTGAAGAAGAGGAGGAAATTCTGTCTACCACTCTTCCAAACACTGAAAATGAAGGAAATCTGGTTTATGGGGCAGACATCATGGAGGAAATTCAGATGTCATTAAATGCTTTGAGTGTTGAGGATGGAATCACTACTATGAGGCTATTTGGGGAGTTTAATCATCATAAACTCCACATTCTTATAGATTCTGGTAGCACCCTTAGTTTCATACAAACTGCTACTGCCAAGAGGCTCAATTGTCCCTTGAGTGCTACTAAACCAATCTTGGTGAAAGTAGCTAATGGACAGAGATTGGTTAGTTCCCAACAAGTGAACTCGTTCACCTGGCAGATGCAAGGTCATCAGTTCACTTACCCTCTAAGGATTTTGGAGAATGAAGGATGTGATATGATCTTGGGAGGGAATTGGTTGAAATCTTGTACTCCTATTGAGCTAGATTATGAAAAGATGACTTTTACAGTCAACTTGTTGGGCAAAAGGGTGAAGTTACAAGCTCTAACTTCAACAGCTGAATGCAAATTCTTATTTGATATGGGACTTAATCAAATGATTCATAGTGAGGCTTCAATGGACATTGTTGAGATGTAATTAATCACATCAGCACCAACTAATCAAGGAGAAGAGGATCCTAACCTACAGAAATTACTACTATCCTATCAAGGTCTGAGGAATATGATATTTGCTGAAATGCACCTAACTCCATATGGAGGGCATTCTGGAGTTACTGGTACCCATCAAAGGTTGAAAACGATGTTCTTTTGGCCTCATATGAAGGAAGATATACTACTTTGGGTGAAGAAATGTGAAGTGTGTGCTAAAAGCAAATCTAGCCCTGGGCTATATCCTGGTCTACTTCAACCCTTGCCCATTCCAGAGCAAGCTTGGACTCATATCTCTATGGATTTCATAGAGGGGTTGCCTAACTCATGGGTAATAGTGGACAGATTCACAAAATACTCACACTTCATAGCCCTATCTCACCCCTACACAGCCACTTCACTTGCTAAAGTGTTCTTGGATGTCATTTACAAGCTACACGGTTTACCAACTAGCATTGTAAGTGATAGGGACAAAATATTTACTAGCAGCTTCTGGAGAGAACTATTTAAGTTGGTAGGGACTAACCTACATTTAAGCTCCTCTTACCACCCTCAATCTGATGGCCAAACTGAGAGGGTAAATCAGTGCCTGGAGCAGTACCTAAGATGTATGGCAAGTGATAACCCTAAGCAATGGTTGAAGTGGTTATCCTTGGCTGAATACTGGTACAACACTAACTACCATTTCAGTTTGAAGATGACACCTTTTGAAGCTCTCTATGGCTACATTCCTACTTGTTTTTCCTATGGACCCTATTTGGACTCTACTCAGGAGGAGGTTAAAGATTTACTTCTACACAGACAGCACATCATTGAGCAAGTAAAGGCTAATTTACAAAAGGCACAGAATCGCATGAAGACATATGCAGATACACACAGACAAGAACGTTATTTTGAGGTCGGAGACCAGGTCTATCTCAAACTTCAGCCCTTTCGGCAGAACTCGGTTCAATACCGAAAGACCTTGAAGTTGTCATCGAAATACTTCGGTCCCTACACTGTCCTGCAAAGGGTGGGAAACGTGGCTTACAAGCTAGATCTACCTATTGGTTCTAAAATTCACCCAGTATTCCACATTTCTTTACTCAAGAAGCATATAGGGGTTAAGTATGTACCCTTGCAAATCCTTCCTGATGTTAACGGCGACGGTCTCTTCTCGATTCAGCCACACCTCATCATCGATCACCGCCGGTACCTGGAAAAAGGGAAAGAACGAGATCAAATTCGCATCCGTTGGGTTAATGAAGACTGGAAAATTGATTCTTGGGAGGATACAACCTGTGTTACCCGAAGCTTTCCTTTAGCCCATCCTTGGGGACAAGGATCTTCTAATGGAGGGAGTATTGTTGTGTTACTAGGAGAGGGGGAATTGATGAGAGGAAAAGAAAAGGGAAATGACATGTGCGATCTAGGGTTTTCCGACAAAAATGGGAAGAAGACTTGTGTTCCAAATGAATGTCTGAAAGTTGAGGAAAGGAGTTGTCAACGAGAATTGGGCTTGGGCCCAATTATTGAAGGAGGGGGAATTAATTCAGAACTCGGGCGAACACTTCTTGGGCGGGGAATGAATTCAAATATGGGTTAAGTGTTGGGTTTAGCCCATTATCTTAGATATTTATATTTTCAGCATTTAAATTACCTAAAATTGCCACCTGGAAGTGGTCCTGTATGTTGGTTACATATTGGCCTGAGGCCGTGAGGTTGAGCATCTGAAAAATTATCTCCAAATTATCTCCCTCTTCCTCTCTCCTCTAACTAATTTCTCTCTCTCTCTCTCTCTTTCCTGTTTATCTTATTGTTCAAGTTACAATACATCTTCAACAAATATTCCCAGAAAAACATACAATTTTATTTACAAAAACCCAGAAAATAACAAAAACGCAACATTATTTATTTGGGATTCGAAGGATACGAACATAAAATAAGTTAAGAAAATAAATGATGAGTACTATATATATAGAGGATAATTAATAAGTTACATATACACATGATATGAGTCATCACATATTGCCTCGAGAGAGAGAGCGTGTTTGTTTTCAAGAGATACCGGATTGATTCCATGGTCATCAATTTGATACAAAAGAATATTAGACAACCCTAGCTATGCTTATTTAAAGAAAGGTAATTAATTAGTATTGACTTAAATATTGAAGGAAATAATATAAAAGTTCTTTTTTATCAAAGTTTTTTATTTTATTCTTTTTTAGTCAAGAGAATAATTTTTTGGGCAATTATACCCTTAATGAAGTCAACAATTTTTTTATAAAAAATGGTGGTACGGGCTTCATTAAATGGTGATACGAGTTTAATATATTGTAGTACAAAATTAATAATTGTGGTACAAATTTAAAATTGATGGTACGAGTTGAATTAAATTATGGTACGAGTTGAAATGATGGTGGTACGATGTTAAAATAAAGGTGGTACGGGGTTAAAATAAGTGTGGTACAAGACTGATAGTGGTTCGGACTGAAACAATATTTACGGATTGAAGTAATAGTGGTACGGAGTTAATTGAAGGGTGGTACGGACTGAAATAATCTTGGTACGAGATGTATATATTGTGGTACGAACTTAAATAATGAAAGCATAAAAAATGGGTAAAGTTGGAAAAAAATATATTCTCTTGACTAAAAAAGAATTATTATAAATTTTGTGACAAAAAAGAACTTTTATTTTTATATTAGACTATTTATAAACTCATCCCTTAAATTTATGAATAAATATATGTCACGTAATTAAATTTTTGTTCTTATAATTATTACTCCCTTGGTCCCTGACGAATTTGCATAGTTATTATTTGGTTCGTGTTTTAATGACCGAGATTTTTATTAGTATTTGAAATGATAAATTAATTTTAAGAAGACGGTATGATAGAGGGGGTAAGTATATCATACCCCACTTTAAAAGTTACTTTATTATTTCAATGACTAATAAACAATTAGCTCGCTAACCCAAGCAAAAAGGTTAGTGTGAAATTTCCGTGGGACGGAAGGAGTAGTTAAGAAAATTATATTGAGAAAAATATCTTATATATGTAAAAAGAAATAGAAACTAAATTTTATAATTAATTAAACCAAAAGGAGAGTATTAATTTTAAATAATGTCATATTATAATATATACATGCATATTGTATATAAAGTTGGAAATTAGTATTCTCACAATAACATCACATATTTATTTAATTTTAATACTAAAGAATGATCCCTTTCTTATTGTTTTCTTGATTAGAATGATGAAAATGTTTGTTTAAGACGTAAAGAAGATCAATTAATTGCTAGAAACGTCCCTACGGTAATGATTTAATGGTGGGTACAATATGTGCTCGTGCATCCATGTATTGTGGCCATATACCATAATATATCCAACCCACACTCATCTCTTTCTATGTTGATATATTAATAGTGGCAGTATTTTAATTTAATACTTCATTTATTTAATTAAAATAAAATCTTATGTGTAGTACTATAATTTACTTGAAAAATATGAAATTAAAATTGGGTACGAACAAAAATATGAAATTTAAAAGAAATATTGATTTAAAAACGATTTTTATAGAAAAATTTAAAGTAAGAATTATTTAAAAATAAAGTGTTCTTTTTATTGCTAAAGTTGTAAGTATGTACTAAATAATTGACATTTTTTAGCAAGTTTTCAAGATACTCCCTTAAAGTGCAAAGTCTGTTGTATATACATGTGCATGCTTTGATTCAAAATAATCATCATCAACCAAATGCAAATTTAAAAAATATAGGTTATTTTCTACACTACATAGAGACTCGATTAAAGTATTACATGATATTAAAAATCATCCTCGAAGATATCAAATACAGTAAAACCTCGTTAAATTAATACTCGATAAATTAATAACCTCGCTAAAACTAATATTTTGTCCGGTCCCAAGTTGGGACCAGTACAAATTTGGGACCCAATCAATAAAATTATAAGATAATAATTTTTTTGAGATCCCCGTGTATATATATTGGTCTTGACGAAACTATAAATTAATAATTATTAAAAATAATCCATATACATATATATAATGCACTTGAATATTCTTAAGACAACTTAGTAAAATAAGAATCTACTGTAACTTGCTTTTTCTTGAACTTCAAATTTATGTTGATCTCATCTTTAAATCTCTTTACTGCACCCAATAGTTGTGGTGTTGTCTTCTCGTACTGCAACAAAAAGTTATGAAGAGTTGTTGATGCTTGCAATGCTTCTTTTAGAGTGACCGGTTCCAAAGCTATTGAATCATCCTCTGCTTCATCATCTTCCGGATTATGAATGACATCGGCCACTATCTCTTCTAGACTCTGAACTTCGCGTCATTGATTATTTTCACCCGGAAAGTTGAGCAATTGATTCACATCCATTTTGTGGTGATATTGCATACACGTGATCAAATTCTCAAGCTCACGAATGTCTTCTCCAGGAGTTGCATCATTTGCACTTGAGTCGCTTTGATTTTTAGGGCGAATTTTGCAGTGTCGAAAGCAATTTGCTATTGCTTCTTGATGAACATTTTCGGTCCAAGCTGACATTGCCATATTGATAGCATCTAAAACATTGATCTTTTCTGGAGATGGTATGTCTAACTCATAGCCTTCCAAAATCTTACGGTAAAATCTTTTGCGGTAATACATTTTGAAGGCTCTTATTATGTCGGCATCACATTGTTGAATTTTTGAGGTCATGTTTGGGGGTAGGAAAAATAACTCGATGTTTCGTAAACCTTGAATATTGTTTGAATGAGCTGCACAGTTATCGACTACCAAAAGATTTTTTCTTCCATGCATTTGTTCATCCAGCCAACAAACATATTCTTCGAAAAGCACTCCAGTCATCCAAGCTCTCTTGTTGGCACGGTATTGACAGTTCAAGCTATTCATATTGACATTCTTAAAACAACGGGGCTTTGCATACTTACCAAGATTCCTTTTGAATTCCTTTTAGATGAGTGACCATTTTTGTGTGTGATTTACCAAGATTTCAATGGATAAATATATAGTGTTGATTTTTATCCATGATTCAATGCACAAATGCTAGTCCAATGAACCATATTTTTGTATTTTCCAAAACCAATTAATTTAAACAAGTCATTCCAACTTCCACGTGAGTTTGTATTCATGGAATTCTACTAGTACATTTGTATTTTAACTTAATTTTCATCAATAACTATGCATGTATACTTAAAGTTATTCAAAGAATTTGGAACTTTGAAGGTCAACTGTGCATATACGTTAAAACCTCTTTAAATTAATAAATTATTAATTTATCGATATAATAATATCTCTATAAATTAATAAAATCCTTCGGTCTCAAAGTTATTAATTTATAGAGGTTTTACTGTATAGGACCCATAAATGATAGAGTGACGAAAGAATGGTCCTTCAATATCAATACATCGATTTAGCGTTTTTTATATATTCCAAAAAGAGAAGAGACACACTCGCATGAGACCGTCTCATGGTGAGACGGAACATAAATTGGGTATTGACACTTTAACACTTTGAGAGTGATGAATGTGATTTGTGTTAGGTTGTATCTCGTCTCATGTATGAGACCGTCTCATATGAGTTTTTGTCAAAAGAGAATATACATATAGAATATGGCTGGTCTTGTATGCATTAGGGTGCACCGTGCACTTATAATACATTTTAGAAGCGTGCAATTTATTATGTTGAAAAGTGCAATTTATTCGGAAAGTGCAACTGTTAATATGGGAACATAGTTGCATGCTTATGTTTGGAATAGTTGCATGTTTCTATTTTGTATAGTTACACGTTTTAAAATGCACTATGAGTGTATGGTGCATCCGGGTGCACATGAGACCCACTCATAGAATATTGATATGAGAATCGATTTCACATATATTATTTATGATAAGAATTTGCATTACTATCTTAGACATGAGATGAAGAAAAAATTAATGCAAATAAATTATCATACTCATTTCAAATAATAAACTGTCATTGTTGATTAATTATGTTACGTTTGATGCAAGTATCCTCGTGTTATATTTATATTTTGTATCGTGGTAAATCAATTTATACTATAGTTGAGCGATCGTAAATAAGTATCTCAATATTATACTCTTTACATTAAAATTATTTACGTATGAGCTAGCATCATATAACATATTAATACATTGTAATAGAGGACAAGTAGTTTACGTTAGTTGGTGTTGAATTTTATACTAAAAATCATATTTTTATGTGTGTGTGTATATATATATATTTTTAAATTTCTCTTCTTTTCGTTGGTCAAATTATATCATTCCATGTATGCATGCTCTCATGTGGCTTGAACGGCTACCTCTCTTTAACAAAAAAGTATATTGTTGATTATAGCCATTAAGTATGGCCTCAATTCATCTTATGCCAAAAAGCAAACCTATTAGTTGACGGGACATTGGCCTTGACACCCCTTTTCAGATATTTTAATAAGTAAAATTATTAAAAAAATGATTATTACTTTTTCTATTTGATTTTTCACTTTTTGAATCTTAAAGAATGCCACGGACATCAATTTTAGAGTAAGTTTGTTATACATAAGTTGTGTTCAATTATTCTTCCATATGATCTGATGGAAAAAAGGATGATAAAAACTTGTTTGAGACGGTCGTATAGATTAGACGGAGTACAAATTAACACAAATTAATATTCACAATTCCAAATATAAAGTGTTAAAGTGTTGATTCTCAAATTATGCACCGTCTCATGCAAGTGTGTCACGAAACTGATTGTTCTATAAGTTTAAAGAGGCACACTTGCGTGAGACGATCTCACGGTGAGAAAATCTAATTAATTAGAGCCTTCGAGCTCACACACACGTCTTGGGTTCTATTTCCACTGAAAGCAACTCCACCTATATTAAATTGTTCACTCATGGGTCTCCTCCAAATAATTGAGTAAGAAAATTCAACACACGAGTGAGGGGGTGTATTAAGAAAATTAAATAAACAAATTAATTCCACATTTCTACAAGTTCGAACTTTTATATGAGATAAAATTCTTTCATTTTATCTTATAATATTCATTTCACAAATCGATCAAAACCTATATAATGATATCATACAAATATGCATTGAAAATTAATCACAATATTTAGAGACCTACATAATAGAAGATATAAACCACCATATATATATGCTCCCTTTTTTGATGATTTTCAAAGTGCTTCTTTGACTGTTGTGCAGCTACTAATAATCAATCCTAAAAATGAATCATTCCACGTCTGATTCGTAATATTAAATTATTTTGGGACAAATTTCTATAGTAGTCTCCATAACCCAAAACATTCCTTTATCATCTTTTATATGTTGTAACTACTATTTTAATACACAAGTGTAAGGGTTAGTTCAGATTTGGTACTTTAGCACAAAATCCATCATTCTACCAAAGTAACCAAACCATTGAATATGCTCTATCAATCCCCCAATTAGGCCAAAATCTTAGCCTAAAGAATCTTATTCATTTAATTTGGATATGATTTATTAATTATGTGGGTATGTTTTGTTAGTTTGGGAGGATACTTGTATGTCTGGGGAACTTTTAAAGTAAGATTGGAGCGTCCTTATTTTGATTGGGACTTGTGCATTCTTCATGTCCATGTGATCAAATTTTGTTTTTATAATTACAACCAAAATGAACCGTGATTAAGCCAGGCATTTAGTTTAGTGGAGTCTGATTAAGATAATAATTTTCCACTTCAGTCACATTAGTATTCTCCAAACATATAAATTATGAGACAGACGTGAGACGATCTTGCGATGAGATGAAGTATAAATTTGACATGATACTTTAACATTTTAAAAGGAGTAGATGTTGATTTAGACTAGTTTGCACCTCATCTCATTTATGAGACAACATCAATGAGTTTTTGTCAAAATTATTTATATAAAGAAACTCGTTTGGCAAAATAATATATATATATATATATATATATATATATATTTGAATCTTTAAGTGTAATAATAATTATGTAAGAGTAACAATGTGAAGACCAATCTAATGGGTTATGCATTCGTAAGTTCAAATGCAAACACATCTATGGAATTTGATTTAACTTTATGTTTTTATACTTTTAGTTGTCTTATTTTGTCCGTTTTATTTCTAATAGAAATCAGGATCGCACGATAGCTTTTGCTTTTCTCAAAGATTGTTTTTGTTCAACTCTCAAAATTACTCCAACTCGAAGGATCCTATACTATGTTGCACGGCAATGCAGGTGCGGGTCGAAGTGTCTGAATATACTTATTAGGGTCTTGAGGGATTCGGAGATTTTTAAAATTTTAGGATAAGATACGGCGATGATACGTCAATTTATTTTTATTTAATTATATATAACACTTGTAATAATATCAAAAAATTTACAATAATTATATATAACACCTGTAAAAATACCAAGAGTATTTAAAACACATGTACTAATATCAAGAAATTCATCCCATAATCAAATATCATTAACCTGTGTAGTGTGTGCGTGAATAGTAGGTTTAATTTAGTAAGTTTTAGAGTGTGTCCTTCAAATTATTAGTAAGTAAGTTTTAAAATTTTACAAAAAAACCCCAAAAATTTAATAAATTTTACAAAAAAACCCCGATACGTATCCGATACGCGTATCCTCGGAACAGGATACACGTATTCGATTTTAAAAAAAATAAAAAAAATTGGGATACGCCACGTGACGTATCCGGTGTGAATCCCACCTGAATCGCACCCTCGGCGAATCCGATACTGACATACTGCTGATTTTTTAAGAATCCGTCCATTAGAGGGGAAAAGTAATTGGGATAGTAATTTTTTTTTAATGGGGCTATTTAATAATTGGAGTGTCGTGCATTAAATTTGGGTGTATTTAGTCGTACCCATAAATAGGCTAGTAATAAAATATATTAAATGGCCGAAGTATATAAATGGACCATCTGGACTATTATAAATAAATGGGCCGAATTAGTGGACTAAATATAATTGGGCTGAACTAATGGACTATACATAAATGGGCCAATGTTCTGGAGTATTTATAAATCGGCCAATTCAAAGTCCCATTTGTAACCGAAAACTTCGCGGCTGAGATCGCATCGCATCCCTCTCCCTCAAGTTCTCAACCGGCATTTATCAACGTGAGTGTGGTGGTTTTGCTCTGCGGCTACATTTTTCGAGGCACCTGAGATTTTGGATTCCGGTGAATTAAGAGATTAAGGTTGATTTCTGTTCTGCGCATTTTGATTTTGTTAGTTATTCTCTGTTACGTGATAATTCATGGTTCATTCTACGGATTAGATTGGTTAGCTTCGGAAGGAAGAATGATTTTGATGTGGATTTCAAGGTTGAACATTAAGAAATAATTGAAAATTGGTTTTATGTATTTAAGTTCAATTTTAGGTAAGATACTCCATTATTTGATGATAGAGTTACGGTGTTATGTATGATCATGTTATTATCTCTTTACTTCTGTTGAAACTAAAATTGATTCTCTGTTTTCGCAGAACTTGGTATATTAGCGTATTATATTTGCACTATGAGATAGATGCTGGACTTTTCTTTCTTTTTTTTTTATCGGGCAAAGTTAGTTGTTAGAAGTTAGTACACCAAGCATCCAAATACTCCACGAAATCGTCAATTCACCTTATAACTCCCATAACTCCAATTCGTTCCCAGAGGGAATCGAACATGGGTCTCCCACTCAAATGAAGAGCCCAGTGGCCAGGTGGGCTAAGTCACCTGGTTGCTGGACTTTTCTTTCTAAGCTAGTTTAGACTAAGGTGAAGTTTTTAATCAGTTTCTATTATAGAAAACGTATTCTCCAACCTGTAGTGTGTTTCAAGGCGGATCCAGGATTTCATCCCAAGGGGGGCAAATTTTTCATAATGTAAAATGGGGAAATGTTTGATAATTCAAAGGGAACGAAATGACAAAATTTTACGAATTTGAGGCACATATGCAAATTCTCTCTATATATAGTAAGAAAACTTTAAATACCAAGAGGGTGACTGTCCCCAGCCCCCCCTAGATCGTCCATGGTGTGTGGTGTGGTGTGTTTTAATCTCGTGGCAGTGGTGCATGTCAGGAATAGTGATGATCTCATATTATGCTTATGGCATGTGGAGTGAAAATGCAACACCAAATTAGAACATGATAAGGTGTATTAGGGGGGTGTGTATGAAAATGTGATGATTATATACCTGGTGGAGTACAGTGGATGTAGGATGGAAAGGGAGGTCTGTCAGATTATTTCCTTCAGGAAAAGTTATTGAGTGATAATAGAATTAGATAAAAGCATACCATCTAAAGTTTGGTTGTTTTTCTGTTGAGAGTTTATCATCATATTTGCTGTGTTAATGATTCTCTCATAAAAATTGGACTAATCCTACTGATTGATATTTCATATGGTACAAATCGATAGGATTAATATAAGAACTGGTATTGGTTGCAGTTTTTTACGCTCCCAAAGGTGAGGTAATGACAGACGGAGGAGAGGAGGATATGCCCAAGGATGGAAAGATTATACAGGATTTGTTAAGATCAATGAACGTTGAAGATTACGAACCTCGAGTAGTGCACCAATTCTTACAGCTTTGGTATCGGTACGTTGCAGATGTGTTGACAGATGCACAAATGTACTCCGAACATGCTGAGAAGTCTACAATTGACTCTGATGATGTTAAGCTTGCAATTCAGTCTAAGGTCAATTTTAGTTTCTCGCAGCCTCCACCACGAGAGGTAATCAATTTAGTTTCTTCGATCCCTCTGTTTAGAATAAGTCTCAATGAAAACAGCTAATACTTTTCAGTGAAACCAACTAATACCGTTTAAATAATGCAAGTGAATGCACAATGTACCTGGTGCTTCGTTTATTGTGCAACACTTTGTGTAACATTTTAATCCATTGGTTCTGGATTGTCACCACCTCGTCACAATTTGCACTTTCCAACTTTCAGTTTTTTTGCATATTGTGGTAAATGGTATTGTAATTCGTGGCAACATATTCCTATCATCAGGTGCTGTTGGAGTTGGCTAAAAGCAGAAACAAGGTCCCGTTGCCAAAATCAATATCGAGGCCTGGAATCCCTCTGCCTCCGGAGCAGGATACGTTGATCTTCCCAAATTATCAACTTGCTATCCCGAAGAGACGAAGTAGCCAACCATCTGAAGAAACTGAGGATGATGACGAAGGTACTAATACGAATCCCAATAGGAGCACTTCTCAGAATCAGGGTAATTCTTCCCAAGATACCCCTTAGCCAGCTTGTATATTGTTCCTCATTCAAGATGCCGGTATAATCAGACCTCAGTTCTCAACAGAATACTGGTTTTTGTATTAGCATCTCCTGGTTTTTCCTTCTAGCAACAGAGCTAAATTGTCGCTCTCTAAAATCTGCTCTGTCTAGAGCTTGCTATTTCAGTATTTCGAGTTTTTATACAGGCTACAAACCCTGAACTTTTAAGAATCCGAATTATAGACTTTTAGTTTTAGGTGGTGTTTGCAAACTCTACCCGTCACGACTTTTGAAAATAGTGATTTTGGAAATTATTTTTAGGATTTGAAAACACACCCTAAGTGCATCTCTAGTGGTACCTCATTTTGGAATTTAACTTTAAAATGAAGTACGATTCCTCCTTCAACCGCACTCTATTTTAGAATTTGGAGAAAGAGTTTTGAACAATGAACTCCATATTTGGAGTTTCACTATTCATAACTCTTAACTCTATATTATAAGTATAATTATATCATTAATTGATACAACAGTTACATTTAGAGTTACTTTGTTGTTTAATTAGAATTATATTTAATTAGAGTTACTTTATAATTATAATTTAATCTAAAAAATTTAATAATTAATTTTATTTTACAATTTAATTGTAATTATATTTAATTTTATTTATATTTATAAATATAATTATTTAATTAATTGATAATATAATTACAACGTGAATTTCCATATTGGTTAATAACCTCAAGAGAAAACCCCCATTTTTAGCTCATTTTCATTTAAAAAGTTCTTTTTTATCAAAGTTTTTTATTTCATTCTTTTTTAGCCAAGAGAATAATTTTTTGGGCAATTATACCCTTAATGAAGTCAACAAATTTTTTTTTTTAAAATGGTGGTACGGGCTTCATTAAATGGTGGTACAGGATTAATATATTGTAGTACGAAATTAATAATTGTGGTACAAATTTAAAATTGATGGTACGAGTTGAATTAAATTATGGTACGACTTGAAATGATGGTGGTACAGGGTTAAAGTAAGTGTGGTACGAGACTGATAGTGATACGGAGTTAATAGAATGGTGGTACGGACTTAAACAATATTTACAGATTGAAGTAATTGTGGTACGGAGTTAATTGAAGGGTGGTACGAGCTGAAATAATGTTGGTACGGGATGTATATATGGTGGTACGAACTTAAATAATGAAAGCATAAAATATGGGTAAAGTTGGAAAAAAATATATTCTCTTGGCTAAAAAAGAATGATTATAAATTTTGTGACAAAAAAGAACTTTTATTTTTATGTTAGGATGAGTTTATAAATAGGGGATGAGTTTATAAATAGTCTGTTTATAAATTTTGTGATAAATAGGGGATGAGTTTTTATAAACTCATCCCCTATTTATAAACTCATCCTAACATAAAAATAAAGGAGTTTTATCAATTCAGGGTCTGAAAGATGGTAAAGCTATCAATTTAAGGCCTGAAAGATTTTTTTCTATCGATTCAAGGCCCGGAAGATAGAAAACTATCAATCCAGTGTCTGAAAGATAGAAACTATCAATTCAAGGCTTATAAATTTTAAGGTCATGTTTGACACTAAAACCCTAAACCCTGAACACTAAACTCTAAACCCTAAATGATGAACCCTAAACCCCCCTGAACCGTAAACCTTGAACCGTAAACCCGAAAAATAAAAAAAATAAAAACATGCAATAAAGATATGAAATATAAGTGTCAAACATGGCTTTAAAATGTGTGAACCTTGTTGAGGAATAAGTTGCACATATCTATTCGGGGTGAATATTTAAATACAAATTTAATTCTTTAATTATTACTAGCATGAATTAATCCTATATTAATTCAAATAATAATCCAACAACATATCATGCATATAACAATTCACGTAAAACCTACGCATGCGGAATTCTACGAGTTTACGTGAACATACCTCTTGGGATGGCAACGGTGTGGCTGAATAGACTAACCGTAAGGACTTCCCAAAGTATTCCTTAACCCTCGCTCGACTATCCGTTGGAAGGATTCTTGTGAACGATTTAACAAAAGGAAAATAAAATATGTTGCACCACCTTTTTATGGATTTACTAATTTTTCCAAAGACATGGAATTGTACTTGGGAATGAAAGAACCATCCCCTATTTATAGAGGCCAAGGTGGTCGAAATTTTTGTGCTAAAACAATGTGGGAAAATTCTTTCTTGATCTCCAAGAAATCTTGAATATATCTCTTATATTATTTTTCCCATAATTATAATATTCCACAAAAATCCCACCTTCTCTATTATTATGGATTTTCGAAAATAAGGGTATCAAGATTCCAAGATTTGGATCTTCTTGAATTTATGAGATATTCTTGTATTTCAAGAAATACATATCTTCCATAATATATTTTCAAGAAAATCAAGAAAATCTTTCTTGCACTCTATTTTCAAATTTTCGAAAATTTCATGATAGATAATCATGTGGGAGATTTCTTGAATTTAATGAGATAATCTTGTATTCCAAGAATACATATCTTCATTCCATAACAAAATTCAAAGAAAATCTTTCTCCCAACTTATCTATTATTTTCGAAATTTGTTGGGAAAAATAAGCAACAATATTTATTTTATTTTAATCACATTTTCAGTTAATGGACTATATGTTGGGCTACTCAGGGGGCCTTTAGGAGAATTAAGATTGGACCTTCTAATGGACCTTGAATATCTAATATTGAGCCACAATATAATTCAAGCCCATAAATATTAATTAATCTCACTACATAATTAATATTGCACTATCCATCTTAACCCATATTACAGTTAATATGGCTCCCGGTTATTATTTCCCGTGTTTAAGATTATCTAGCCCATTAATTAATTCAAGCCACTGAAATAGCTTTCCATTAATTAATATCTTTTATTCTTGGTAAAGGAACGGTTCAACATTATTATTCATACAGGAAAACTAGTTCCACTTGCAAGATTTGGTATGATAAAACTTATGAACCTCCTCCCAGGGGCAAATCGAACAAAGCGTCTTTGCACACGATTCTCCGTATTAAATCTTAGCAATCGCATGTGACCAATAATATTGCCCAAGATATAGAGTATTGAATCTCCTTGATTCTCTACCCGTAATAAGTCAAAGCAATAGTTACTAACCACACGCAATCCTATTTAAGGGACGAAGATTAAGAAATAACTAACCACTGAGGTCTAATTCTTCCTTGTTCAGTTCTGAAGAATTTATCCTCCTGTAGGTCCTATTCAATCATCGATCATGCACTAGTGTAATCTCTTGGTCAAGACAAGTCAATCTGAGTTTTACACTTCAACCTTTCACGATGGGTTGTTCATTTCCATCTAGGTCGTGAATAGTGTACTTTTAGTTACAAGGGACTGTTAATTTAATCTTCTGTGATCTGGTATCACTAAATTAACTACAATGTAACACGTACGACTTATTGAACAATTATGCAGTAAATATATGTAACATTCGATAATATTTAAAGCATCAGTGATAAACAATTTATTTCAGTAAATAAGTCTGAAAATTCAGTTTCGATTATACAAAGTAAAAGCATATTTTCCAGTATAATCCCAACAAGCCTTAAATTGGTAGTTTTTATCTTTTAGGCCCTGAATCGATAGTTTTCTATCTTCTAGGCCTTGAATCGATAGAAAAAATCTTTAAGGCCTTAAATTGATAGTTTTGTCATCTTTCAGGCCCTGAATTGACATTTTTCCAAAAATAAAAGTTCTTTTTTGTCAAAAATTTATAATCATTCTTTTTTAGCCAAGAGAATTTTTTTTTTCCAACTGTACCCATTTTTTATGTTTTCATTATTTAAGTTCGTACCACCATATATACATCTCGTACCAACATTATTTCAGCCCGTACCACCCTTCAATTAACTTCGTACCACAATTACTTCAATCCGTAAATATTGTTTCAGTCCGTACCACCATTCTATTAACTTCGTATCACTATCAGTCTCGTACCACATTAACCCCGTACCACCATCATTTCAAGGCGTACCATAATTTAATTCAACTCGTACCATCAATTTTAAATTTGTACCACAATTATTAATTTCGTACTACAACATATTAATCTCGTACCACCATTTAATGAAGCCCGTACCACCATTTTTTTTAAAAAAATTATTGACTTCATTAAAGGTATAATTGCCCAAAAAATTATTCTCTTGGCTAAAAAAGAATGAAATAAAAAATTTTGATAAAAAGAACTTTTTAAATGAAAAGGAGCTAAAAATGGATGAGTTTATAAATAGTCTAACATAAAAATAAAAGTTCTTTTTTGTCACAAAATTTATAATCATTCTTTTTTAGCCAAGAGAATATATTTTTTTCCAACTTTACCAATTTTTTATTTTTTCATTATTTAAGTTCGTACCACCATATATACATCCCGTACCAACCTTCAATTAACTCCGTACCACAATTACTTCAATCCGTAAATTGTTTTTTTCAATCTGCATTTCCATTCTATTAACTCCGCATTTACTATCAATCTCTGCATCACACACTTACTTTAACCTCGTACCACCATCATTTCAAGTCGTACCATAATTTAATTCAACTCGTACCATCAATTTTAAATTTGTACCACAATTATTAATTTCGTACTACAATATATTAATCTCGTACCACCATTTAATGAAGCCCGTACCATCATTTTTTTTTAAAAAAATGTTGACTTCATTAAGGATATAATTGCCCAAAAAAATTATTCTCTTGACTAAAAAAGAATGAAATAAAAAATTTTAATAAAAAAGAACTTTTTAAATGAAAATGAGCTAAAAATTGGGGTTTTCTCAACTTAAGTTTTATATCTTCCAGCAAGTCAAGAAAAGTTAATCAACCTATCGTAGTTCACGAGCTTACTTGAACCTAATCAACCTTGATAGCGATAAATTATGAATTTGTCCATTTAAAAAAAAAAAAGGAAGTGTAATGAATTCCACTTAAATTTGTTTATACCATTCAAACAACAGAACTTTGGAAAAAAAAATCTGTATTTATCTCAAGTAAAATAGAACTGAAAAAATATAAACAATCTATCAAACTTGTAAGCTTTATAACATGCTTCGAGCTAGCAAGTCAAGAAAATTTAGATTCAAGTTTGATACAATAGTTTGGACATTCCACATGAATAGATAACTGATAATTACCCAGACATTGGTCAACGATAGAAGTTCAAGACTGTTAAACTGAATGATTCCCTTCATAACAATAACAATGTAACTTTCTTTACAAATGCTTAATTATGTACATAAAATTACCTATTTCCTGTGTTATTTAAATAAACATTACCAAAGAATGAATTCAACAGATAGTGGTCAGCTTCTCAAGCTACGGACAGATGCATTTGATGTTGCATGACCCCGATTGTACATTCGTTGGATTTCTTCCCGATACTCTGTAAGTGACTTATCCGGTATGGCAGGAGTTAGTTCAACTACGTCTCCCATTTTTAGCTTACACATAGGATCACTGATGGGCTTATGGTTTAGCCGTGGCCTTAATTCCTCCTTAACAGGAAATCCATATGACGTCCATCTACAACTGCCTCGACCCGCTGTTTCCAACAGGTCCATTACCGATGAGTTTGCTGGAAACTCCTGCACAGACATCTGCAAATCCCAAAAATATTGTCAAACTTGGCTTCATGAATTCAATGCAAAAGAGAAAGGGAAAAAGGATCCCTAAACTATCGATCTTTGTCTCGATGTCCCTAAACTAACTTTAGTTTCAAAAAGCCTTTTTATGTATAGAAATTTATTTCAGACACAAAATTGACAGAAGTTTTTTGATTCACCTTAATGGTCTTGTCAAATAATATACATGCCACCTTAATGGTACCCATCACATATATATATATATCAAAAATTTAAATTTAAATCAAAAAATAGTTCAAACGACCAATTAAAACAAAAATTGATAGTTCTCCCAAAAGAAGTCCAAAAGGATGATTCACACAGATTCGAAATTCAGTGAAAACATATGCAAGAGAATAGAGTGAACAAACCTTATCATTCTCAATCATGATTACAAAGATGGGTCCATCACGGCCGCACTGAGGTATGCAAGAAAAGGTGCAGTCCTTAGAATGGGTGGGGAATGTGCAAGGCGGGCTCATAGACTGAATAAAATCAACTGATGTCGTGTCTTTACTAATTGACTCGCACTGCCAGGTCATCACCCAACGTGCCCATTCAACCATCTGAAGGACAAAGGAAGAGTGTTTACAATCTCCTTCTTTGTATCTCCAATGGGCGGCTAACCCATACTCAGCTTGCAGATGCATCTGTTTTGTTCGGATCTGAACTTCAATGGGAACCATACCCTCACCCATGACTACTGTATGTAAAGATTGGTACCTGAAAAGCATTATTATGATATTAGTGCACAATACAACAAACACAATAAGATGGCAACTTCAAATGAGCTTTAGCATACCCGTTAAACTTGGGATGAACAATGTAGTCTTTGGACCTCCCAGGTATTTCATGCCAAAGCTGCTGGACAACTCTTAGAGCTTTATAGCAGTCTTCTTCAGATTCAACAATAAGTCGTAACCCATGAATATCGTGAATTTCATCCATATTCAGCTTCTTCCTGCAACAGATCATTATCACAATCAAAACCACATAGTAAAAACACAAAGGCCAAAACAACCACTATATCAAAAACATCTACACAGAAACATGACTATATAGGTTATTAATGCCTACATACATCTATAAAAATGTAAATATGCTTGTGTACGACATGAGAGATGATGAAGAGAAAAAGGACGTACTTCAACATTTTGGAATAGATGCCGTACAAGCTCTTATTCCTGCCTGAAGCACAGTGGTAAGAGATACCTCCAGCCTTAAGCACTTGCTCAAGCTTATCCAACGAAGAAGTAACCAGAGCCTCATCAAAGGACTTCAAAAGCTTAGAGGACAGTTCTTGATGATGTTCTGGATAAAGATATTTGAAACATAGATCTTCTAGCTGCTCTTTCCAAGTGGAGATACCTAATCTATTTGCAAGAGGAACAAATATTTCCAAAGTTTCCTTAGCAAACCTTTGTTGTTTGTTCAAAGGCAAAGCATCCAAAGTCATCATATTATGCAATCGGTCAGCAAGCTTTATCAGAACAGCCCTTGCATCTGCCATTGCAAGAAACATCGTATGCAATCGATCTGCCTCAACAGTTTTACTGGCTGTGTTGTTATCCCGTGCCAGCTTGCTCAAATGGCTCAGCTTGGAAACCTGCGAGGAAATCGTGAGTTATAATACATCCAGGATACAACTCCAATAAGATGAAAATTCAACACTAACTAGTTCATACATATAAGAGCAGTAGTTCATACATATAAGAGCAGTCAAAACTCAAAAGCATAACTCAACACCCTCTAAAAACCCCGGATCAGTTAACAATCACTAAATAACAATTCTTAATATCCCCCCTTTGACTGATCTCAACACATTCCAACAAGTTAAAAAGTCGATGAAGCAGAATAAAGGTTAACGAAATCAAATTCACTTACCCCCTCTACTAAATCAGCGACTCCCATCCCTAAAGACCTGAAAATGTCCTCAAATGTGAGGAAAGAATCGTCAACCGTGTCGTGCAAAAGCCCTGCCGCAACAACTGTGGAATTGACGCCAATGTTTGCCAGCAAAACCGCCGTTTCCACGCAATGCTGCAAATAAGGATGACCACTAGCTCGTTTCTGCAAACAAAGATCAAAACGTCAGAAATAGTCAAATCTTATGTCAACAAAATTCTTTTATAAGTTACTTTTCACGTTTCAAAAGACAGCTAGCAAAATACCTGGCCTCTATGAGCTTTCTCTGCTTCACAAAAAGCCTTGATAACAAAATCATCCCTAAAGACTGGATGCCTCGATTGCGCATCAGAGAGCAAATCTTTCGCATATGACGGCAATTCCAACCCCATGAAACTATCGTCCATGTTAAAAGGAAGCTCATCCGTTGATAATGCGTTTGAGGATGAAGGCAGATCGAAGTCTTTAACATCCAAAGTAAGCGGCGCCGAATCATAATCAACACACGAACCTAACGCATGCCTCACGAATCCATTAAACATTCCCCCACTCGCTGATCTAATTGAGCTGAAATCCGCACTAATTCTCATGGGAGGGCTTCTAGAAGAAGCCCCAATTGAACTGCCAAGGCCTTGAAGCACCGACACGGGACTCTGGTGAGCCTGATCTCGTTTCATAGACGAGCTTAACGAAGAGTACCGAAAGGAAGACCCCAATTCGTCGGTTCTATCATGCCATAACGAACCCAATTCCTCGGCTCCGGGTGAATAGCTCGCCGATTTAATCGCCGGCGAGGAAAACAGGCACGACAGACCGCCAATTAACGGTTTCTGCGACGGCGATGCGGAGGCCGACGACGTTGACCGGCCGTTAACATCCAAATCGTAAGATGCGTGAGAGCTGATCTGGTGTGCTGCAGAGCACACGCTACTGGGTGGACTGGAATAAAGAGCTATGGTCGAAACCGCCATAAATTGATAATTCCTGGGTTTTCAAACAAATTTAAGCACCAGAAACCCGCAGCTTCAACAATTGGAGTGATTTCGAGCCCTAATTTCCTGTTTTGTGTGCTATACGTACACAATTAAACAGACAGGGGGATTTGGGGATTTTGTGAATAATTTGGAACAAAAAGCAGAAATCCTGTACACGAATATATACACAGATCAGAGAGTAGAAATGTTGACGATTAGTTGAGAAGCAAAAATGGAAAAGTCAAGAAAGTGAGATATCAACAACAAATTGAAGCAATTTTAGAGAGCGAAATTTCTAGGGTTTCTGCTTTATTCTTCCACTCAGATTTTTTCCAAGCTTCTGCAAATGTGTTGCTCTTGTATGTATGCAACGAATACGGTACCAAGAGACGGTACTGCCCTCGAAAGGTGCCTGATATAACGAAAATTGCGAAATTGTGAAGTTTTGCTTTCTTTTATTTTACAAGTACAAAGTAAATACCTCCAATTTATATAAATATAAATTATAAAAAAATGGGATATATGACATCTTGGCGAGCATTATCTTAAACACCTACAATTTGTATAGATATAAATTATCAAATATTGAATTTATATACTGTTGTCACCAGATTTATCATCACGTCAAAGATCACCAGATTTATTTACACGCCGTCGTGAGCATTTAATTATCACCCGTCGTCGGAGCAGACACAAAGACTGAATCGTGACCCAATAATCGCGAGGTCAAGAGTCACACGGAAGATGATTTATCGTGCTTTTACGATATGTTTTGTCATCTTTTATCTTGCACGATTTGTCGTCTTTATACGATTTGTCGTCTTTGGTCTCTTTATATAAAGGGTCTCACCTTTCATTTTAAAAAAAAAACTCTGAAATGTTTCCCTCATTCCACTTATATACCTACATCCACATTTCAGGGAAGAACTACGGTTCTTCCCGCAGTGTTCTTGTTCGATTAATTATTTATTTGGTGGTCAAATTCAACAAGCCACATCAGAATCGTAAAATATTTGACCGTCAACAATTGGCGCTAGAAGGAGGGGTGATGAAAAATTCGTCAAGAACAACGTCGAATTTTTGAATCAAAAATCCAGAAAATCTCAAGAACAAACACTGTCATCTTCGACAAAACCCAAACAAAAAATCCAACCAACAAACCCAAAAAAATTCCTCAAAAATACACACCCATGTATACATACACATATACATACAAACGGAAGAAGAAAGAAAGAGATGAGGGGGATGAAGAAAGGGGTTGTGAAGCCGCCTCACCTCCACCGTCCCGAATCCACAGAGGCCGACATCGCTATTACCCTCGCCACCTTTCGCCATTCCCACTCTGAAATCGATTTTCGCGATACCGTTTTAGGGTCAATTGATTGATTCAAATTCCTCAACCAAATCGATGCCGCCGCCACCACAACCGGTTGCCGCGTGTCACCGAACACCACGATTCACGAGCGTCGAGACACCACTCACTAAGCAAAAAGCGGTCCCGTCTTGGTGCGTGGCGAGCCACCATCGCCACCGGGCTTGGAGGCCACGTCGACCCTCTTCACTTGACGGGCTTGGAAGGGGCTCCATTAGTCCTCGTCGCGCCCAACACCATAGTCGTGGACGCGTCGCCATTTGTTCCCCACCTTGTTCCACGATTTTCATGGCATCGATGTATCTATTGGACGCGTGGGGGCTGGAAGACTTCTGCTGATGGGTTCGATCGATGAGATAAGGTACATGGTCTTTGGGCTCAACCTAATTTTAATTGGTTGGGCTCCTATATCAAGTTTTTGGGCCCGGGTTTAGTTAATATTGGGGCCCAAGTAGTTGGACTGATTAATGTGTGGGGTTGGGCTGACTTCATGAGGGGTGGGCTTGACCAAATTTGAGCTGTTGGGCTGATTACATGAGTTGGGTCCGGTTTTTAATTAATAGTGGGGCTTAAGGGCTGCACTGATTAATTTATGGGCCTGGGCTGTTGGATGATTTATTTATGGGCCCGATTTTTTTCCCAAGTAAAAAAAAAAAAAAAAAAAAAAAAAAGCGGAGTTCGATAAAAGAAAAATGCTCGGGCACCCGGAGTCTCGCGAGCTACTCAAAGAATCTACGGGTAGTCCTTTTACCCACCCCACCAGGTTTATTATGTTTATGTCCTCGTGACTTTTCATTCATTCGTTTATTTTCATTCATTTTGGCTGTGCCTACGAGAGGTCGCACCTAAGCCGGACGACCCGAACAAAGACTAACGAGTCGAAGTTTATGTTCACCGACGAAAACAAACAGATTTAGATACCCGCAAAGAAAGCGAAAGATGGGTACGCAATCAAGAACTAAATAAGACGACTAGTATTACAGATACCCGCAACAAAAGCGAGTGATGAGTACGGGTCGCAAATTTAAATCGATTTACCAGAGAAGAATAGTGATCGCACCTAAATAAGACGATCACGAAACAAGAAATGGGGGGTTGCACATAAGTTAACCCATCTGGTCGCAGCTAAATAAGACGATCAACCTGATTGCACCTCAATAAGACAATAAAAAACCAAAGAAGTCAGGGTGGAACATAGACACAGATCATGTTTGAATTCATTCAGAAGAAAACCAAGACTACCGCCAAATTACAAAAAAAGCCACTTGAGATTATGCCCGCCTTTCCTACCTGCACTACCGCCCTTTTACGACGATTATGCCCTTTACTCGACGAACCTTTAAAATTTTTTCGGCGACGATTATGCCGCCTCCTCGGGCGGTGTGATACCACCCCCGGTGACGATTATGCCAGCCTTTCCTGGCACTACCATGGCGACGATTATGCCCGCCTACTTTCGGGCGAGCAATTACGTCTTTTCGGCGACGATTATGCCCGCCTTTCTACTGCGGCACTACCACCTTTCGTGATGATTATGCCCACGCCTACCGGGCGCGCGCACTATCGCCTTCTCGGCGGCGATTATGCCCCACTCGGTCGCGGCACTACGCCTTTTAAGCGGCGATTATACCCGCTATTAAAGGCGATTATACCGGCGGCGATTATGCCCGCCTCTTGATGCGGCAATACCGCCTCTCGGCGATGATTATGCCCTACTCGCCCGCCTTTAAGGGGCGATTATGCCGCCTTCACCGCCTTCTCGGCGATGATTATGCCCACTCTCGCCATGGCCCTTTCTGGCGATAACCCCTTTGCGGCTGATGACCAGCCCGCCTTCTTGGTGTCGACTTTCCGCTACCTCGGCGATGTCGATCCGCCGTTTTAGCGAAATTCTCCATCTTCTTCGGCGATGAGATCGCCGGTAGCGTGACGACCCGGCCGGCCGTCTTCTCGGCGTCGGCTTCTGCTTCCTACCTCGGTGATGTCCACTCTGCCATTTTAGCGAAGTATTCTCCGCGCCAGGCGATGAGATCGTCGGCCTCTGGCGACGACCAGCCCGCCTTCTCGGTGTTGGCTTTCCGCTACCTCGGCGATGTCGATCAGCCGTTTTAGCCAGTATTATCGTCATGCTGGCGTTGATCTGCCCAGCGCAACTGGCCGCCAGCGTGGCGGCGCGTATTCCATGCGGCGAAGTGCTCCTCGCCATCGAGGCGGCGAATCCCGCAGCCTTTATGGCATTTATCCGCGATTCTGGCGTCGACACCTGCCTTTTGGCGTTGGCTCTTTGTTTGGCGTGACCGTCCGCCTTATCAAGAGCAACTTGCTTCGCTTCATCGACTTCGGTCTTCAGAAGACCGCATACCAATCGATTTATTTAGAAGGGGTAAAGGTCGCAAACCGCTTACCGGCCAAAGTGGGTTTACGGCAGCGCAAATTTACTCCCTATAAATCGTACGCCTAGTAAGAGACGATCCGACAGAGAAAAGTCGCGAATCGCTTTCGGGTTTTGGTGGTCGGCTTATGAGAGCAAACTCTCCTAGCTCCTCATAAGTATCTTTGCTCTCTTCGACGAGCCATTCGTAAGACTCCGCCATCATCCCGAAGCAGATCAATATCCGCCTTCCAACGAGCCAATCTCAAGACCTCGCTTATCCCGGCGGGGATCACATCCGCTCTTCCAATGAGCTAATCTCAAGACTCCGCTTATCCCGAAAGGGATCCCATTCGGCTCTCTCTCGACGAAAATATCTTCGAGACCTGCCATCCCGAGCAGGATCCTATTCGGCTCTCTCGAATTAAATTATCTTCAAGACACCTCATCCCGGCGAGTTCGATCATTTCTCTCTTCCTGAGCCATTTACGAAGATCTGCTTCATCCCGAGCGGGATACCATCCGACTCTCCCCGATGAGCCACTCAAGTCCATTTTCCCACGAACCGCGAGAAAAGACTCAATCGACGGGGCTCCCTCCAGGAACGCGAGCCGCGAAAAAGACCAGACGATGGGGCTCACTAAAATCTGAAAGCACGAAAAGACTCAGATGACGGGGGTCCCTCCGGCAATCTGAAACCGCAGAAAAAAACTTCGTCGATGGGGCTCCCCAAAGTACGAACCTGAAAAAAGACTTCATCTGACCGGGGCTCCTCCTGGCACGAAAGCACCTGAAAAAGGCTTCGTCTGATGGGGCTCATCGGCACGAGCCGCGAAAAAAGACTTCGACGACGGGCTCCCTCAAGTACAAAACCTGAGAAAAAAGACTTCGTCTGTGGGGCTCCCGATGTACAAGCCTGAAAAAAGACTTCGTCTGAAGGGCCTTCCCTCAATCACGAAAGACAGAAAAGACTCAGACGACGGGCTCCTCAAGCACGGCACATATTAAAAAGATTCAGACGACGGCTCCTCAAGTACGAAAGACCGAAAAAGACTCCACGACGGCCCTCGCCAAGTACGAGCATATCAGAAAAGACCGAGCACGACGGCCCCCGGCACGAAAGACAGCAAAAGACTCAGACGAAGCGGCCTTCCACGAAAGACAAAAGACTCAGAGACGACGAGGCCTCTGGCGCACGAGAACAAAAAGACTCGCACGACGGCCTTCCGGCACGAAAGCACAAAAGAGTCAGATGATTGGGCTCCTCCCAAAGACGAAAGCACGTAAAAAGAGTCGCACGACGGGCCTCCCGGCACGAAAGCACGTAAAGATTCAGACGACGGGCTCCCCGGCACGAAAAGCAAAAAGACTGCAGATGACGAGGGCGCACACGCACGAGCAAGCACAAAAGACTCACAGATGACGGCTCAGATCGAAGTACGACTAGATCGACGCCGGCAGAAGGTAAGATCCTCTATGCAGGGCTCATTCTCGAACGATCGAGATCTCATCGGCACCCGAGCAAGCTCGGAGGCAAACAATGTGACTGCAGAAACAACAAAAGATAAAATCTGGTCGAGACATGAAACAAGATCGAGCTCTGAACAACGTCACAGCCCGATCTTGGGGGCTATTGTTGTCACCAGATTTATCACACGTCAGCATCACCAGATTGATCACACGTCAGCAAGACGAATTATCACCCGTCAGCAGGGCCCACAAAGACCTGAATCGACCCGACCCGACAGGAGGTCAAGAGTCACACGGAAGATGATTTATCGTGCTTTACGCATATGTTTTGTCATGCTTTATGCACATGATTTGTCGTGCTTACGATTTGTAGTGCTTAACGATTTGTCGTGCTTATGATTTATCGTGCTGGTCCTCTTCATATAAAGGACCTCACCTTTCATTGTAAAAAAAAACTCTGGAATGTTTCCCTCATTCCACTTATATACCTACACCCACATTTCAGGGAAGAACTACGGTTCTTCCCGCAGTGTTCTTGTTCGATTAATTATTTGTTTGGTGGTCAAATTCAACAAGCCACATCAGAATCGTAAAATATTTGACCGTCAACATATACATGTGCCAAATATTATTTTTAACAGTAATATTTCTATGCACAATGATAATACTTGAAAAAAATATTCACATATGCATCATTTGGATTGGTGGATTTGAAATTCATGCATTTCACCCAAATCACCATTATTTAATGGATTTATAAATATTTAAATTTGAGTAACTAGTCAAAAATTGAGGAATTTCAAATCCTCATCAAAATTTAATCATTTAAAATCTCATCTTCTCCCCCTTCACTTTTTTTTTCTCTCATCTATTAATAATTCATAATTTGAAATATATACATTGTTACATATATTATTTTTTAAATTCATTCACCATCCAAATGGAGTCCTAATTTACTGGAGACTTCATCTTTAGTTAGCATTACAAATTCCCTCAAAAAATATACTCAAGATGTGACATAACAGTGAATATTCCTAAAAATCAGTTCATAAAATAATGCATTATATATTTGTAATTTAAATTGTTTAATGTATAAAATAATATAATTATATATAATATATTAAAATAATATATATATAAAAAATATACTCCTACCCCTTGTATTTTTTTTAATTGGACATAATATTAAACACAAATGAATAAAAAATTGATATCTCAAAACATAAAAAAATTCCAAAATTAATATGAAGGATTGTGTTGGACTAAACAAGTAAAATTGAAAAGTAGGAGGGTGTGTATTACTTATTAAGTACGGGATAGTATGTGTATATGCAGAATTATGAAGTAACAAAATTAATGTATTGGTCGTCCCGGGCCTTTATGTTTATATTATTTTATTATTAGTGTGGAATAATATTTTATCATATCATTGTACGAAAACCAACTCTGATTGAGGTTTGTGAATTTAAATAATGCCTAGTGAGTAGGAAAATAAATGTTGCCTATGGATAAGAATGGAATATCTACCTGGCGTGAAATGATTTTTATTTTAATATAATCAAACATCAAATCATTAACTAATTGAAATTAATAACATAAATGCAGGGGAACAATATTTCTTTTTACGAATATTTCGGGATATATAGCTAAGGATTTCATTTTTGAATCTCATATATCAATTTATAACTTGAAAATAATACCGTCAACACTTTTTGTATAGCAAGACAAGATCATATACATTACATACATATACACGTGCATAGCAAGACAAAATCTGTTACATTTTTTTTAAGACATCTTTTAAATGAGACGGTTTCACGGTGAGATGAACATAATTTAAACATTGATGCTTTAATATTTTAAGAGGAATGAATATTGATTTGTGTTAGATTATACTCATTCTCATTCTCATGTATGAAACCGTCTCATATAAGTTCTTATCATTTTTTTTAAAATCATATGCATACATATACATATTGAGTTGGTATGCCAAAAACATGTTCACCGTAAAATTGATTTATTTTCTACAATTATGATCATACAGTTATCATGGTTAATTATCACTCTTTGTTGTAATATAAATTATATCTTTCAGTGTTATGAGTAATATCCTTTATAGTAAAAAATCATACTCTTCAATTATCACAACTAATATCCTTTAGTAATATAAATCGCACTCATTTACCAGTTTCGCAGATTCTTGTGTGAAATTTGTTCACCCTACACTTTGTCATACATATTTATATATATTCTTACTTTTTACGACATATAATATATATATATATATATTTTTTAATTGGAGTACATTATAATATATTTTGAAATATTATCGGCATGTATAAACTTTACGATATTTAAATTAATATATCTAGCTATATAATTTGCTGAATTGAAAGCAAGTTTTTGCTTTAGTTTTCATTTAAGAAGTGATCTTATTGATCACAAGAAATAAAGTAATACGAAGTACTATCAACTTTAGTTTATATACTTTAATTTTATCATCAATTCATAAACATTGTCTCTTTTTTTACCCAACAAAAAGTCTTACTCATTTGTTTGAGCCCGTCACAAACTATCTTGTAAATCACACTTCGCGTAATTCTTTCTCCAACAATATAAATTATGATTAATATCCACCAATCAATTAATCAATCGTCACTATTTCACTAAACCTTTAATTTTAGTTGATTTTTTTATGTACAATTACTTACAAGTGTCCTTATTTCGGGTGAAAGGCTAATTCCTAACACTATTTTATGATGCAATTGTGTACTTGTCACCATAAGAAGCTTCCCCTAATTGAATATTTACATTTAATGTTAGTAGCTAGGCTTTTATCATAAGTAGATTATAGATATAATTAATTAAGGGATTGTTGAACCAGGGATTCACATTGAGTTTTTCTCTATATATTAATTGCATAAATTAATTAACAAAAATGTATGCATAATTGCCTAGCTATGATTTGAAAAAACGCACACAATCAATAAATTGAGAAGCGGGGGGTACACTTTAATGTAACTTTTTGTTTATACTCCTATATAGCAAAAGAACTTGAATGGAACCGATCTAATGACCAATGAATTTACACCAAGCTATTCTAACAGTAAAAAGAAAGTTTGTTTCATTCATTTCAAGTTTTCAGTGAAATAGAATGTCATATTATGTTTCTAGTTAAAGTTCACATCACTTTTCATTCAAAGTTGGTATTATGTTTCATTTATATGCTCAGTTGCTCGATGAAACTGGTGCATAGAAATTTAAAAAATTTGAATTCATGATTTTTCGGTTTTGATCTAAGGCTTTAGTGGCTCTTTGAAGTCATGCTCCAACAATCAATTTTTTGGATGCTATAAGTAGCACCTCGGTTGAGGATGGAAGGACAACTTGAAAGACAATAGATTGGATATCGTTGAATATTGAGAAACAAATATCCTACGATTCAATAGCACCGAAAATAAATGATATATTTTATTTTAAAAAAATCGTATCTAACACAAACCTCAATTTCTTAATTTTCTATATTTTTCAGTCATTTATGATGCACCGTATCAACCGGTCGTACTAAGAGTGTGTTTTAAAACACTTAAAACAGCTTTCAGAAACACTTATTTTTAAAAGCTATGAAATAAAACTTTAAAAATAAATGCTTCTAAAAGTTGTTTAAGTGTTTTAAAATTCACCTTAATTATTCTTTTATACTACTATTTAAATTTGGTTTCTTTGGCAAGTGGGGATCGCCCTAATGTCAGAAATCCACCCAATGAATCTTGAAAAAGAAAATATCCCCACTGTTTACTCAAAGGGGATATCGTGATTTAGATTTTAGGGTCCACATGAATTATTAGCCAGAAATGAGACGAACTAGGAATATTTTGGTTTATTAAAGTTGAGGGAGAAACTCCATTTTCATTAATTTTGTGAAAACTTTGGTACGCACCTTCTTTTAATCTCAGCTTGCATCTCCATTTATTTTCCCTTTTTCCATAATCTGTCGGCCTAAAATGATATAAGAGTGCCTAAAATTTAGGTATGATTTTTTTTTCCTTTTGGTACGAATTGAAAAAAATAAATTTATCAAATATTGCTTGACTGAGTTCGTTAGTTAGAATTTAAATAAAAAGCTTTTGTTTGATCCTATCAATCTACAGGTTAAATTTTTGGCATGCATTTATGAACAAGTGCTTTCTATAACTTTTTTTTTTTTTGTGATTTGTGCAAGTAAAATAGATGTTTTAATGGCTAAATTAATATTCTTACAATAGTGTATCACTTTACCGTGGCGATAAAATTTAATAAATAGTGACAATATTTTCTATAAAGGTGATTATCACTTCTCACTTAATAGATTTAACAATTTATAACGTGCGGAATTCCTAATAATTTGGTTATATGATAAATAAATGGTTTCATGAAACGTATTTTGAGATGGATAAATCGGCTTCAAAATCGTCCTGTTATAATCCATGAAGTGGAATAGGTTTAATTTTGGACAAAATTATTATACACTACTATTACTACTATTATTTGTAACAATTAATTAACACTTTACAAATAAAATTATATTTAATTCCTATAAATAATAATAATAATAATAAAAATATATGTGCACAACAAGGTGTACATAGTATAAATAATACATTGTTTTAATTTTATTGTTAATGATCAGCGGAAAAAGTGCGGACAGAAACATTCTCGTCTAATTTTCTTATGATAAAATATCAACGCCGCAAAGCAGTAGTGCAAAAATGTGAAGCAGCAGGGGCGTTTTAGTCATTTTGGGCATGGGCAAATTCAATGTATCTATTGTCCACACCACACCCTTGGTCGACGGTATGGAAATTCCTATAATTTTCTAGAGAATCATGATAATGACTGATTTTTATTTAGGTATATTTGAAAATTAATGTATTTTGTTAAATTTGCGTGGAGAAATGCAATAAATTTGGGTGGGTGTACGAAGACACGTTTGTGAGAAGGATGAACACGTGGTCAGTGTCGACGGCATACACTTGTTTCTTGGCCACCATCTCTGACCACTCAATTGGTTCTTTTCTGCTTTTCTTGTTATTGACAATTTACTATTTTCATTTTTTTTAAATTTAAAATAATAACACGTAAACGACTATTTTCTTGGATTACTATCCAAGTAGTAAGCAAGTTCGTCTTAGTAATAATATTCAATAATTTTGTAATGGGGTGGTTTTCATGTCCATTTAAGTGGGCCGTGTACTCATAGTATATTTTATAAATTTTTTTTTGAAACCGAAACAAGGTTACAAGCAGGACTGACAAACGTCAAGAAGACCATCCATAAAGTTCGGAGGCTCGACCCAACAAAACGGTAGACCAAGATATTCGAGCTAAAAATATGCCATTATGTTGGCATTACGATTAATCCACACTATTTTGTATTGTTCCTTATCCGCGAGAATTCTTCTGCACTCATCAATTAGGTCTCCGAACATGGAGGCGTCTGGTAACAACGAGTGTATGTATTTTATAATCGTATAATTTGTTATATTAACAAATACAATATGTTTACACTGAATCATGTAATTATTCTTTCATATTAATAGTTGCACGGTTCAATATAGATAAGGTGCCTCTTTAAATATAACAAATTATATAATTTTAAAATACACTATAAATACATGATACATTTAGATGCATACCAGAATTAGCTTTTATAATTTACGCACTAAATTGTAATTAAGATAGTTTGATTTTACCGTTAGAAAAAAAAAGTGTGATTTTATCTGAGAGTTCATTTGGATTGATGAATTTAAAATCTATAAATTTCATACACAAATCATCACTTTCCAATGGATTTACAAATATTTAGATTTGAGAGTTTAGGGAAGAAGAGAGGAGGGAGGGAAGGGGTAAAGATGAATAAATTTTAAATAATTAGGTTTTGATGAGGATTTGAAATTCCATAATTTTAAACTAGACTCTCAAATTTAAGTATTTGTAAATCTATCGAAGAGTAATGATTTATTTGTGAAATCCATGAATTTCAAATCCATCAATTTAAATGGAGCCTGAAAGTATTTTGTTCTCACTCTTGAGCTGATTGCGTCAATTTAATTAGTTATTTTGTATGCTATGTGAAATCAATTTTTAACATCAATTTTTTAATAATGTAGATGTCGGAATTCAAATAAGTGGAATGACCGTTTGAGAGGTGTGTTGGTGTGTGGGACTCTGAGTACGTATTAGCCTATTAGGGAGGTTGTTATTAAGAGTTGGTTTTGTTCTCTAAATATTCTGAGTATGTTCTGTAGTTTTAGCTTAGTCAGATTTTTCACATAATAAAAGAATATTAAAAGGTTCGGAGTTCAGCAAGAGGTGGAGAAATAATATGTTAAATGTTTCAAGTGCGATGAAGTTTGATGTGGAGAAATTTGATGGAAGAATCAACTTTAGATTGTGGCAAGTTCAAGTTAAGGATGTGCTGATACAATCTGGTGTACACAAGACTCTGAAAGGAAGGTTATGTTCGTCTTAAAGTACAAACAAAAAGGATTCTGGTGTGAGTGATGAAGATTGAGAGGATTTGGATCTGAGGGCTACAAGCACTCTATGCTTTACAAAGAATGTTCTTGCAAATATACACGGGATTTTAAGTGCCAATGAATTCTGGGAAGAGCTAGAGGCTCTGATATCACTTATTGTGAATTGAGACTTTATTTCCCAATAGTGGTAGTATCTGGGAAGAGTCAAATATACAATATAGATGACTTGTAAAGTTATAATAAACGGTAAAGTCTTCAATTATAGTTTGACTCATCGTGTGTGGGACTATGAGTATTAGGGGGTGGCCGGTGGTAGTAAAATTATAATTTGACTCGTCGTTTTGCTTGGGCTTTTGGATCATTATAAATTTTTATTGTTTGATAGAGTCTTCAATTGTCGTGAATAATCTCTTTGATAATTATTGTTCTTGCATTTAAGTTACAAAAATTCTTTTGTTTAAATAAAATGTTTTATAATAAACTTATAAATGAATCTGAAACTAAAGTAAACTCCATTGATAACAATTGAAGGATTGAATACAAAATTGTTTAGTGAAGATGAATCTTGATAATACAAGATGAATACATTGAGAGAGAGATGAAGAGATGGTGTAGCCGTCTAACTGGAAGGATTCTAAGTAATTAAATAGAGAAGAGAAAAGAGCTTCTATTTATACATTGTGCTCTCAACTTAAGTTACAAGAAGTAATTAATACCTTTACCAAGATCAACTAATACTATAAGCTAAAAGGGCTTCTATTTATGTTGCACTTCATGTTGACTCCCTTTTTATGTTTAAAATATATATATATATATATGTAGAATGAGACATATGAAGCAACCAAAAGCTAGCATTACAAAATAATTTAATGTAAAACGATACAGCATATGTATTATGGACAATTAATTTTTTATGATAAGAAAGTATAATTTTAGATGCACCTCCATTGTATGTCGAATAATGTTCAATTTCTAATTAATGAACCCTATTAGATTACGTATTCTATTTTTAAAAAATAATATTATATATGTGGGACTTCCAAAAAATTTATATATGTCCTAAAAGTAAGTGGAATAAATGATTAGGCAACACAGAGTTTGTCGTGTTTACCATTTTTCGTTGATTTAATTAACGATTAGGCAACACAATGTCTATCGTGTTTACTATTTTTGTTGATTTATTACTTTCTATATTCTAGTCAATTTCATGCAAAAATATATATATATATATCTTCCTCCCATGATAAACTTTATATTTTGTTATTTTTATATTTTAATTTTTTTTTTAAATTGTAATCCCACTCTTCTTAACATTTATTTCTAATTTTACTTAAAATTACATACATAAATTGACAATCGGTTAATATTAAGATAAAATATGTGCCCATATGTTATAGCACAAATTATCCTGAATATGTGCCCATAATCCGACATGTCAGCAGGGTCCACCTAGACCCAAATCAACCCTACCCGACAAGAGATCAGGTACCCAAAAATACGCAGGTCCGATAAGATCAAGAGTCAACATCAACTTTAAAAGACAAGACAAGAACATTCAATGTAATATAGATATAGTTTTAACGTTTTGATCTACGATTGTAATAAAATCCTAAAATAAAGAGTTGAAATGACTCAATAATGTTTTTAGCTTTTAGGGTTGATCCTCTATAAATAGAGGACCACAACCCTCATTGTAGAAGGCTCCCACTCTCACTCTCTCTCTCCCAATGTTTCCCTCATTCTTCATATATACAAAAACTAAATTTAAGGGAAAAATTAAAGAGTTCTTCCCGCAGTGTTCTTGTTCGATTATTTACTTATTTGTGTTAACAAAATCATAAGTCACAATTCAATACTCTATCCCCGATTTTTGTTACACAACACACAAATATTCTCTTTCTCTATCCACCTTTATACTTTTTTTTTCTTCTTGCCAATTAATAATACATTTAATACTATATTCTTTAAAATATGTCTTTCAAAAAAAAAAAAAAAGTACTCCTTAATTCATGTGTTAATCTAAAAAATGTAAAGCTTACCTGAGTTACCGTAGGAAGAATGTATTATATTTTAGTCAATTTCATTCTTACCGATGTAACTTAATAAAGCACCATTGGATTATACTCCCTCCTTCACCCTGATTTGAGATCTTAAATAAAGGAAAAGACATTTTATGCAAAAAGTAATAATATATGGGTAAATAAATGTATTTTTTTATAGGTGAGAGTTGTGTAAAAGGTGTCTATTTTGAAGTGTGAAAATTGATATGGAAAAACCAAAAAAGAAAGTGTGAAAACTGATGCGGGACGAAGGAGTAGTTAGACGTCCCAAAATTTAATGCAACAATTAAATTAATGACTTGACGTCACTTGAGTGGCAAAATGAGACACCATCATATTAATTTAAGTTTTAAAGCAAATACAATTAATTAAATATCATCTTTGAACAAACAATTTGTTAAGATAGAATTAAATAATTTGTTAAGATAGAATTAAAATTATTCTTTCAAAAGTTATTGGACTCAATAGAAAAATTAAATTTTCGTGGGACTAAAATCGTCGATACTCAATAGTTATGAGATCAAATTTATATTTTACACTTTTTAATACACTCTCTCATTCATTGGTCCATATTTTGATATTTATGAGTCCCATTATAAACTAATTCACTTCATTTATATTCATATTAACTTAAAAAATTAAAATTGTTCATTCACATGATCCACATTTTGCATTTCACTTGGTGTTTCACTTTCAACACATGAATTCATTGTTTGATGATATGTGAAATATTTTTTATTATTTTATTTATTATTCATCTATATCATGAACATAAATGTATAACATTAAATAAAAATTCCAAAATATTTTGGAATAAATCCACTCTCTCCCTCCCATTTAAAGGGGTGCCACAATATTTAACATCATTTTCTTTCATTTAACTAATAATTACATTGTCTATTAAATTACAATGTAGGTGTTTTTAGAGCACCCTCAGCAATGCGCCAGAGAAGCGTTTTGCGCTATGCTACCCCCTCCAGCAGATACTTTAAAGTGGCGCTACAATAGAGTTTTGCTCTATGATGCATAGATTCTTCTAAAAAAATCACAAAGGTCTTGATTCGGATACTCCACTTGCAAAAGGCTTGGTCTTGGTGCGATTCACAATTCGGATCGCCACGTGGCAAATCCGTGAGTAATTTTTTAAAAAAGAATTCGAATACGCGTATCCGGTGCGGGAAGGGTGCGTGAATGATTATTTTTTTAGAAAAAATATTTTTTTAAATTTTTTTTGTTTATTTTTGCAATTTTACAAGACAAAAATCCATATGGTCATGTTATTAAGTACTAAATGTGTTATTTGAATTGGACATTATTATGTAATATAATTTAAATATAAAATATATCACTTGTTTTTTTTTATTGAATTCCTTAGTATAACTTATTTATTGAACTGATGTTATTTGAATTAATGTTTGTTATTTAATTACATTAAATTAATAAAAATGCTTAAGTTTTATGTGAATTACATACATTTGATATACTAATTTTAAATTTTCATATATCTTATAAGTCTTATATATAATAAAATATAAATAACAGACGTATCCTTGCGGTATCGCATCCTAATTTTTTTGAAAATCTGTATCCCCATATACTTATCTTATTGCCCCCGCACCCGCACCTATGCAACATAGGTTTTGCTCTATATTAGAGCAATCCAACACCAATATATAATGCTGCTTTAAAGTAGCACAATAGGTATATTTCTGTTTTTTTTTATTCTTTAATTTAATTTTATAATTTGTTGGTAGTGCATTCTTTTTACTTATGTAATATTATGAAACATTATTATTTCAATTTTTTTTTTAACATTAGCATTTTAATTTTAAATTATAGTTATTTCTTTTTATAGGTATTTTAATTAATAAAAAATAAATTAGCATTGCAATTTTAAATTATAAAGTAATTTAAACAATAATGTGCAATAAAATAGCATTGTAGTGTATTGTAGTCTTTTTTTATTCTTTAATTTAATTTTATAATTTGTTGGTAGTGCATTTTGTTTTAGTGCAAAAAGTAGTGCAAACGACTGCAGATATGATACTGATAATATAATAAAATAGTGCTTAAATGACTTCAGAATAGTCCAACTGATGGAAATGGTCTTAGTGCCTCTGGCAAGTTAAATTCACTTCATTGGTTGGCTTTTAAACTAAAATAAATGCAATAAAATAAAATTTCCTAAACGGAAACGTAGATACAAACCATGGAGTTGTTCTTTTTACCCCAACCCCAACCAAATAAAGTGGGGATTTTGAAATTTCAAATCAACAAAAAGAAGTTGATTGAAATTATTATAATTAATGCTTGAGGATGTAATATCCAGCTCGTTAGATCCTACTAACCAAAATTTAATCTGAACAATGGAGAAATTTAATCGTCAAGGCTACATATTTAAATATATATTCTTTAGTGTACACATGTTAATGATTATCCAACTACCTACAATCATTTGAATGTCCGTGTTATGAATGAGTCCTCACGCTAAGATCCATCGATATTCAGAGATTCATAAATAAGATTTTAATCAATTAATTTATTATATTGAAAAATAAAACTTATTTACACGATTTTAAAATGCATTATGAATGTACGATACTTTTGAATGTATACAAGATTTAACCCTGTTTTTTGTTAGGCAAACCCCAATTTTCTAATGTTCTTTGAAATAAATAATACCCCGTCAATTCATATTTTTCAATTGAAAATGTAAGTAAACGTTAAATTTGTTGAGAGGCAAAGTCGACCTAAATTTCAGGTCCCAAAAACTTGGAGCTATCACTGCACATGTGAAATGTTTTTGTTTAAAATCAAGTTTTTCATCCTTCAATTTCTATTGAAGTATACAAACTATGTCGTTTTATGTAAAAACTACAACTGTAGTCATATTACACTACAAATTATTTTCTTTTTGTTAGGTGAACAGTTTAATTTGTACCGTTCATGTCAAGTCAAAATTTTGTTTTATTTTAACTTTTTCTTAAATTTTCAAATTTGGCCAGCTTAGCCACTTGCGAGGATACTTTTCACATGTACGATGTATGATCTTGGGATGAAAGGGAGATTTTGAGAAGTGTTTTTAAAAATCGGATGAATCGGTCGAACCGTGAACCGCTCATGTCATCGGTCTAATTACTTCTTAAAAACGGTTATTCCGATTTTATTATTTTTTATTATTTATTAAATCACTTTTCTTTTTTTTTTTTTTATTTTATTCTAAATCTCTCAATGTAATGTTATTATTTTTATCTCAGTATTATTTCATCTCTCATAAATTCATTCACAAGTCATCAACTTCATTTAATCTCTTTATCGCCGTCACACAGGGTGGAATTAATCCACAATACCATCATCTCTAGTCTCCAAACTCTATTGTATTTATTTTAATATAAAACTTATAAGTTATAAATTAGTATAATTTTAATTTTTTATAAATAAATATTTATTTTTTAATGTAACATACAAAATATAAAAGAAATATGCATAAATCATTTTAGCGGTTGAACCGGTCCAACCGGTTGGATCGGCAATCGATGCCCATACCGGTTTGGTCGTGATTCGGTTATGAAAACACTGATTTTGAGCACGTTGAATTTGAAGCGTGAAGAATAAATTCCTAATATTATTATAACTAGTATATCACCCGTGCGTTGCACGATTTGTGAGTATAAAATGAACATAATATAAAATGTATTTATTTTTGTGTTAAATAAATTATAAAAAAATATTTTACTTATAATAATAATAATAAGAATATTTTTTTCATTTTTTAAAATATTTTTTTTATTTAGATGCAACGCACAATTTATAAACATATTTTGCTTTTGCAATCATGCATGGGAAATGGGTGGCGCTCCAACTGCTTAAAAAATTTATACTATTAAATAATGCAAATTTAAAGGTTTTTTTTAATAATTTTAATTTTTTTTTTTTCTAAACCACTTTGATTGTCACCTATTATCGTCTTCCCAATTTTCATTGCATGTCAAAATTTTCAAATTGTCTCCTTTAGTTACTCTGAACATGATAACATATAACTACCCATGATTGAAATTTATTTACTTAAGAAAGTCCAAGATTTTTAATAATTGTCTATAATTCTTATTAATAATCACACCACAAGACATCATTAGTCAAAATTATATTTCTAAGACGTTAAAGAGAGTCTACTATCTGATGACGACATTGTCATTCACGAAATCAACACTCTTTGTCCTAAGTTAGTCTCGATTAGTATTTTTTTTATAAAAAATGGGTACCAAGCTTCGTCACAACCAACCCAGTATCGTTTTACAATCCAAGATCTAATGTCAATTGTACATACAACTAATTCATAGTAATTGGACTCAATGATGGGAAAGGATTCTGTGTTGTACAGGAGGGTGTTGTGCATCCTCCCCACCATGGATTACACACACTCGCACGGTGTGTGTGTGTGTGTTCATGTATGATTCAATGGTGTGTGTGTACAGGAGGGTGTTGTACAACACCAGATCTGATTTCCTCAATGATCACTTGTAGGTCCCGAACGGGTTTAGTGAGGGTTGAAGTCTAGAGGTGGTGAATAGACTTCAAAACTTTTTAGTGGATCAGGTGTGATTTGCAAGTATGCCTGATCAGAGTGTGATGTGAATCAGTTTGGACTGATATCCGACTTACTGATCTGGCAGGCAGATCAGTTCGGCGTCTATCAGTTTAACTGATGGTGCGAAAGATTAGTTAACCCGTGTGAAAACCAATTTTACTCAAACAAAGATTCTGACCAATCTGGTTGAATCAGATAACTGAAGTGTTAAGCTGATCAGATCAGTAGCTTGATGCTAATCTGATCCAGGTACAAAATATGCATGCAGATAACAAGAGTAGTGTGCAAGTATGTGTAAAGCAGATTAAAGGCACACAAATTTATAGTGGTTTGGACAACTTGTCCTACGTCCACTCTTCCCTATCAGCAGGGCCACCAACTTAACCAACTGGACTTAGTTTAATGTGTTAGTCTAACACAGTACAACCAACAGATATTTAACGAGTTCTCACTCAACCAATCCCAGAAATCTAATCTAGAAACCCTAGACAGAAATCTTGCTATAACAAGCATAACCTAACTTTTGTTTGGGTATAAGATTTGTGTTGTTCCAACTGGGATACTATTCTATCTTTTAAGTAGCCTAAAGCTAGAGGATAAGTATTCTATGCTAAGAACTATGGGATGAACACTTAAGAATAAATCTTGAATTTGTGTTCTTCGTGCGTAAATCTTGAGAGCTTGAGCTTGAGTAATATTTTTGTAACGTTACTATGAGGTTTGATCTCATATTTATAGGCACGAAATCGAAGTAGTTGTTGGAGAGCAATTCAAATTTTGGTCTATTTAAGGTAGGTTTGCACACTTGATTTGATGCACTCAGAGACGGCATGACCGAAAGCATGCAACATTGTCCTTTCTAGCCGTTTGACTCTGAAGCACCTCGTCCTACAATGTTAGCTTCGTACATACGTGTCATACTCTCATTAGTTATCAAGTACACTTATTCAGTGTTTGATTTACTAACTTTAGTTGACATTCTTTGTGTCAGCTGAGCGTATATGACTTGTAATCTTCTTGTGGTAGTCATACTAAAGCTGATCTGATCATGCCAGCTAATCAGTCTACCTTATTTAGTCTTCTGATGCAGGTTGTCTTAGCACAACTTGCAAACTTTTCTTCTACCTTAGGATATGGGTCTTCTGATCTTCTGATCTTCTGATCTTCTGATCTTCTGATCTATACATATTGAGTTCCCCCTCAATATGTGACCTATCTTGTTACATCAGCTGTCTATACATCTTAGTTGGTCATCCTAGTCTAATATCTAAATCATCAGTCAGCTAACAGGTCTGACTGGTCCTATTACATTATCTGTTTTGGAACTTCCATCGAAACTACAAATTTCCCAACAATTTCCCCCTTTTTGATGGAACCAAAACAGATAAATCAGAAAAATGGATAAACAGAAAGAAAGTAAAGACAAGAACACAAGAAATTTGAAGACATTGAGATGATGTCTTAGGATCAGAAAACAGGTAATCCATTTCATTGAGAGTTTTGTATCTTACAAGTACAGAAATGAATTGCAATATTACCTAACATTCTGTCCTAAGACCCAGTCTTCTGCTTACTTCTTGTCCCTCAAGCCTTCAGGAATTTGGAATATATCGTACATCCTTTTAAGTACTTCCTTCTGGCGATCCTCTTCAATAATGTTTCCTCTTTCCAGTGCATCGATATAAGCTTGTCTGAACGAAACTGGATCGAATATGTTTCTTTTTAGAGGAGGTATCAGAAATTCATATCTTGGAGCAGAAGGTTTCATTGTCATAATCTGTCCTTCTCTCATGACCTCATGATAGAAAGCGGGATACTTCGCTTCCAGCCAGTCCAGAAAGATTTCATCAAAAAGCAAGTCATCTTTCTCTTCTGGAACTCGCTGTATCATAAAGACATCACATAACCAATCTGTCTTTATGACCCTCCATGGTTCGTGAAGATCTTCTTTGAAAATAAGCACATCATCCATGCTGGCAGGAAGGGCTCGTTCAATCCACTTCTCATCAGTTTCAGCACAAGTCACAACAACCTTCTTCTGTTTCCTTTTGAAGGCTCTGTCCAGACCTCCCGCTTCACGTAATTTCTTCCTTCTGATAGCCTCTTCTATGACCTTTCTTCTCTTGATCTGATCTTGTTGTTCTTTGATCTGCTTAGATGAGAGTAGTAGTTCAGATCTGGTCACTACCGTCTTTTTCTTGGGTTCCTTCACTTGCTTTTCTTTCTGCGTCTTCTTTCTTTCAGCAATTGCTTCTGCTGACTCAGAAGCAAATTCCTCTTCTAACTTCCTGGCTAACTCCAGATTTTTTGCTTCTTCTTCTGTTTGTATCTGTTTCTGAACATTTGAAGAAAATTCTTCAATTCTGTCGACTCTTGAAGTCAGATCCACCATGGTAGCTTTCTGTTCAGAAATGGCTTTGTCTTGAATATCAAGCTGCTTAGTGTGCTCTTCAATAGTTGAAAACAACTCAGCTAACTCAGTTTCTGCCAACTCCGTAGCCTGAGTTGGTGCAGCAGCAGTTACAATAGTTAGCTGACCCTGACCTTGTTGGAGTTTTTTTGATGTTTCAGCTTTGTCCTTTCCTTCCCCCTTTTTGGATGCATCAAAAAGGAGTCGGACATTCTTCTCCAAGGTCTGGAAGAGGGATTGCATTTCCTTCTTCAGGTCCTTTGCCTCCATAGACTGAATACATACAGTTGAAGAAGATGAAGGTGCAGGTCCAAGCATTTTTGAAACTGCTTCTTCCAAAGCTTTCTTTGCGACTGAGACAGAGACCTCAAATTTTCTGCGGATGCTTCAAAACTAGAATCCGCATACATTAGAGATTTATATGCTTCCTCCAGTAGGACTCTGACCGTTTTTCAAGAGTGACCTTGGTGTATGCCTATAAATACTTGTGACCCTCTACATTGAAGGTTACGGGAAATTTGTAAGCAACTCAAGAGCTCAAACTTATTATTGCAAGTTGAAGCACTCGAAAAACCAAGAATTTCCCAAGTGCTTTATTTCGAAGAGAGCTCATTCCACTAAGCCTAGCTTGATAAGATATATCCAAAGCTTAGTCGAGATATCCTAGCCTTTGCATTGTTCTTAATTGTAAATGATATCTCATCCTAGTTGGAAACCAACCAAGAAAACCCAAACCCTTTGTAAGGTAGTTTGAGTGTGATTGTTGGTGAGATTGGAGTTGTAAAGAGTTAGTAAACTACATTGAGGTAGTCAGAAAGCTCTAGAGAAGAAGTGAGTAATCTATCTTGGATAGACATAAAGCTTGTGTGTGTTTTGAGTTAGTAAACTACAGAGGTAGTCAGAAAACCTTAGGAAGTGATTAGTGAATTTCTCTGAAGAGATTAGGGAGAGTGGACGTAGGAGCATGAGTCTCTGAACCACTATAACTTGCTGTGTTCTTTGCTTTCTGTTTTGCTTTGATTAACTGTTGCATATCTTTAAACTGAAAGCATATTTTCACTGATATTCAGTTGGAATCAATCCACTGAAGTTGCATCTAAACTGAATCACAGCCTAATCACCGTTCCATTAAAAAAGGTTTTCAGCAAAGCTTAAAACGAGTATAAACTAAGGGACAACCATTCCGCACATCTGAGTAGCTAGAACAGATAGTTACCAAAGTGAACTTACTCTTACGAGGGTTCATGAAGTTAGTTATCCGATCCAGCGACTCAGGATCTCTGGCTTCGGGATCGGTTGGGATTATCCGAGGTATCTGAAAGCGACTCAGATCACTGCCTCGAGTAGACTTTGACTCGAGTGATTTGTGCTTCTCGGGACCAAATCATCGACAACAACCCGACCCAAAGTGACCTCGAAGAAAAAAAGTTTTAAAAACACTGAACACGTGTATTCCCCCCCATACACGTGTAAGACTCGTTTACACCGGGACCAACAAGTGGTATCATCTTATACGAGATATCATTAAGAGATGAGATATAAATGTGGCAAAGATAGCGTCAGAAGACAACCTAGCAGATCCATTCACAAAGGGTCTGCCTCTGAATACATTCGAGAGACATGTGGAAGGAATGGGTGTCAAGACCGTTGCCAATCTGCTTTTAGTATAAGTGGGAGAAATTATTAGGTTCGTGTAGGTGACATTAGATGTCACGTATTAGGAACTACACGAGACATGTTGTAGTATACTTAAAAGCAGACTTTGAGTATAAGTGGGAGATTGTTGGGATTATACTGGAAAGTATGTTTTTACTTTGTATAATCAAAACTGAATTTCGGACTTATTTACTGAAATAAATTGTTTATCACTAATGCTTTAAATATCATCGAATGTTACATATATTTACTGCATAACTGTTCAATAAATCGTACGTGTTACATTGTAGTTAATTTAGTGATACCAGATCACAGAAGATTAAATTAACAGTCCCTTGTAACTAAAAGTACGCCATTCACGACCTAGATGGAAATGAACAATCCATCGTGAAAGGTTGAAGTGTAAGGATCGGATTGGCTTGTCTTGACAAAGAGATTACACTGGTGCATGACTGATGCACTAAATAGGACCTACAGGAGGACAAATTCTTCTGAACTGAACAAGGAAGAATTAGACCTCAGTGGTTCGTTATTTCTTAATCTTCGCTCCTAAATAGGATCACGTGTGGTTGGTAACTATTGCTTTGACTTATCATGGGTAGAGAATCAACGAGATTCAATACTTTTTATCTTGGACAATATTATTGGTCACATGTGATTGCTAAGATTTAATATGGAGAATCGTGTGCAAATACGCTTTGTTCGACGGCCCCTTGGGAGGTACATAAGCTTTATCATACCAAATCTTGCAAGTGGAACTAGTTTCCTGTATGGATAATAATGTTGAACCTTTCCTTAACCAAGGACAAAAAATATTAATTAACGGAAAGCTATTTCAAATGGCTTGAATTAATTAATGGGCTAGATAATCTTAAACACGGAAATAATAACCGGAGCCATATTGACCGTAATATGGGTTAAGATGGATAGTGCAATATTAATTATGTAGTGGGATTAATTAATATTTATGGGCTTGAATAATATTGTGGCTCAATATTGATAATTCAAGATCCATTGGAAGGTCCAATCTTAATTCTCCTAAAGGCCCCCTAAGTAGCCCAACATAAAGTCCAATAACTGAAAAAGGTGTTTAAAATAAAATAAATATTGTTGCCTTATTTTTCCTAATATTTTCGAAATTTATGGATTAAAAGTGGAGAAAGATTTTCTTTGAATTTTGTGATGGAATGAAGATATGTATTCTTGGAATACAAGATTATCTCATTGAATTCAAGAAATCTCCCACTTAGTCATCCATATAGTATATTTCGAAATTTTTGAGAAAAAATGGGAAAGAAAGATTTTCTTGATTTTCTTGAAAAGATATTATGAAAGATATGTATTTCTTGAAATACAAGAATATCTCATAAATTCAAGAAGATCCAAATCTTGGATTCTTGCCCTATATTTTTCGAAAATACTCCATAACAAAGAGTAGGTGGGATTTTGTGGAATATTATAATTATGGGAAAAAGAATATAGGAGATATATTCAAGATTTCATGGAGATCAAGAAAAGATTTTCCCACATTGTTTTTGCCCTAAAAATTCGACCACCTCTACTCTATAAATAGGGGATGATTCTTTCATTCCCAAGTACAATTCCATGTGCTGGAAAAATTAGTAAATCCACAAAGGTGGTGCAACAAAATTTATTTTCCTTTTGTTAATTGTTCGCAAGTGTCCTACCACCGGATAGTCGAGCAAGGATTAAGGGAATACTTGGGAAGTTCTTTTGGTGTGTCTAATCAACAAGACCATTGCCATCCCAAGAGGTATGTTCACGTAAACTCGTAGAATTTCCGCATGCGTAGGATTTACGTGAATTGATTATATGCATGATTTGTTGTTGGATTATTATTTGAATTAATATAGGATTAATTCATGCTAGTAATAATTATAAGAATTAAATTTGTATTTAAATATTTATCCCGAATAGATCCGTGCAACTTATTCCCCAACAGTATCCACATTAGATAGTTTTCTCTCATCTGCATCCATCAGAGAGGGGCTCTTTCTGATTCTTGCTCCAACTGATTGTGTAGGATCTCGTCCTGCTTCAGCTGGGTTAAAGTGATAGATGATAATCGGTCCTATCTCAAGAATCTCATCTAATCTGTTGCTAATCACTCCCAGATGGTCTCTCATGTCGATGGACCAATCGGCATACTCATCAACAGAAAACATGGGTAGATTATGATGCATACCTGAAGTATTATCCATGCTTGTGGTGATTTTGAAAGAATATGAGTTTTGAAAAACGGTTTTCAAAGATCAGTTCAAGTGACCACAAAGGTTCTTCCTCAAGAACCAATGATATTCAAAACCAGTGGTCGGAAGAACCTTGCTCTGATACCACTTGTAGGTCCCGAACGGGTTTAGTGAGGGTTGAAGTCTAGAGGGGAGGGGTGAATAGACTTAAAAACTTTTTAGTAGATCAGGTGTGATTTGCAAGTATGCCTGATCAGAGTGCGATGTGAATCAGTTTGGACTGATATCCGACTTACTGATCTGGCAGGCAGATCAGTTCGGCATCTATCAGTTTAACTGATGGTGCGGAAGATTAGTTAACCCGTGTGAAAATCAGTTTTACTCAAACAAAGATTCTGACCAATCTGGTTGAATCAGATAACTGAAGTGTTAAGCTGATTAGATCAGTAGCTTGATGCTAATCTGATCCAGGTACAGAATATGCATGCATATAACAAGAGTAGTGTGCAAGTATGTGTAAAGCAGATTAAAGGCACACAGATTTATAGTGGTTCGGACAACTTGTCCTACGTCCACTCTTCCCTATCAGCAGGGGCACCAACTTAACCAACTGGACTTAGTTTAATGTGTTAGTCCAACATAGTACCACCAACAGATATTTAACGAGTTCTCACTCAACCAATCCCAGAAATCTAATCTAGAAACCTTAGACGGAAATCTTGCTATAACAAACTTAACCTAACTTTTGTTTGGGTATAAGATTTGTGTTGTTCCAACTGGGATACTATCCTATCTTTTAAGTAGCCTAAAGCTAGATGATAAGTATTCTATGCTAAGAACTATGAGATGAACACTTAAGAATAAATCTTGAATTTGTGTTCTTCGTGCGAAAATCTTGAGAGCTTGAGCTTGAGTAATATTTTCGTAACGTTACTATGAGGTTTGATCTCATATTTATAGGCACGAAATCGAAGTAGCTATTGGAGAGCAATTCAAATTTCGGTTTATTTAAGGTAGGTTTGCAGACTTGATTTGATGCGCTCAGAGACGGCATGGCCGAAAGCATGCAAGCTTGTCCTTTCTAGCCGTTTGACTCTGAAGCACCTCGTCCTACAATGTCAGCTTCGTACATACGTGTCATGCTCTCATTAGTTATCAAGTACACTTATTCAGTGTTTGATTTACTAACTTTGGTTGACATTCTTTGTGTCAGCTGAGCGTATATGACTTGTAATCTTCTTGTGGTAGCCATACTAAAGCTGATCTGATCAGGCCAGTTGATCAGTCTACCTTATTTAGTCTTCTGATGCAGGTTGTCTTAGCATAACTTGCAGACTCTTCTTCTACCTTAGGATGTGGGTCTTCTGATCTTCTGATCTATACATATTGAGTTCCCCCTCTATATGTGACATATCTTGTTACATCAGTTGTCTATACATCTCAGCTGGTCATCCTAGTATGATATCTAGATCATCAGTCAACTAACATGTCTGACTTGTCCTATTACATTATTTGTTTTGGAACTTCCATCGAAACTACAAATTTCCCAACAATGGACCTGCATGTCCTATGTTGGGATCACGTGCCCCCATATTTTTTTAAGTATATGTTATATATATATATATATTAATTATTAGGAGTAATATTTATATTATATGTATATAATGACTTAAATGAGTTTTTAAAAGTGTCATAATTAGTTAATCATGCAAATATTTCATCTAAAATTTTTTGTAGATCTGTTATATATATGCACTATCACTATTTAAAAAATCAAATATTTTTTAAGATAGTAATAGTGTATAATTGTATATGCATAATAATGACACTAAAAAAATAGAGTTCACGTGAACCGGGGTTCACAGGAAAGTCTACTTGTTATATTATTTATTTTTGTGCCCTAGTTTTCTGGATCCGTCCATGATTGGAATAATCAATTTAAATATTATATCCTATAAAATAATCATACAAATAAGTAAACAAATCGAGTTTTATCACAACCAACCTAGTGTCATTTTACAATTGAACTAATAACGTCAACTAAATAATTTAATTAAAAATTATTCAACTAACAATTTAAGTCTAATATCAATAGCTCATGCAACTAATTTATGGTAATTGGACTAATCAATTTAAATTCAATATCATGTAATATTATCATACAAATAAGTATATAAATTATACATTTTCATATATACAATACTTCTCGTCTTTTTTAGATTGCTCAAAATCCAAAAAGTCAATCTTTTATCACATACTTAAAATAGCAATAAAGTAATTATAGAGTTCATGCTACCCCTTACAAACATCATTAAATTACATCATATGTCACTAATAATTACATAAAAAATTAACTTATTTTTTATCTTATTCATTAAAATTGACAAAATACTCTTATAAAAAAACTATATTATTACCTTCAAATATTAATAAAAATTTTCCTCATCAAAACCCGTGTCAAAATCAAGTGAGCAATATAAAAAGAAGATGGAAGGAGTAACTGGTTTTTTTTAAAAATATATCCATATCAACTACAAAATATGACATTTTATATTATTAATCATTAATGTGCCACTTTTAAAATTTTATGATAAATTTGTAATAATTTTTTGTTGAATTTTCTTCTTTTTTGGTATAATACTACCTCCGTCCCATAAAATCGTGCACACCACCTTTATTATCGAGTTTTAGTGAGCGAGTTGTTTACTAGTATCTCAAATGATAAAATGATTTTTAAGGAGGAGTATTATAGATTTACCTCTCATCTTTTATATGCATCTTTAAAAATTACTTTATCATTTCAAATACTAATAAAAAACTCGCTCGCAAAAACACGTGAAAACAGTAAACGTGCACGCTTTTATGGGACAGAGGGAGTATTTTGTTATTATATATGAATAAATCTATCTAGTTCAAAAATAATATTAATAATTTAAAAAATATTTAAAAAATAATTAATATATATGTGTGGTAGATATGGGGAATTGAACCTTGTACTCTGGCATACAAAGAAGATAAAAAATATTTGTTATATCATTTGAGCTACATCAAATTTGTTATGATGATTAAAATTTTATTAGAAAATTAAAAAAAAAATTTGGCCCAACTTTTGACCCAACATTTTGTTATTAGATATGTATAGTGTTACTTAGGGTGAAAAGAAAGCGTTTGCAATTTCTCCTTCCTAATGTTAATAATTACTACAAATTTAGTAAATAAGAGCACTCGTACTTTTGGATGATATTCATACAAACATACTATGTTTAAGAAATATTACTATAATAAATGGTATTTTACACTTGTACATTTCAGTGATATTTCATATTGTGTTTACGTTTGCACACAATTAATAGCTTCTGTAATCACATTTTCTCAAATGCAGTAACAAAACCAAAGTCACTTATTTTTTTAAAAGTTGAGGGTGTTTTTCAATTTCTGAAAAAAAAAATCAGAATTATCTCACAATTGAAAAAGAAGAAGATTCTAAAGTTGTCTTCTTAAATTTGAAAGTAAAAAACTTGTATAGATTTGGTTCATGCTATAAACTTTGTTTTTAATTCATGACATTTGATCCTAATTTAGGGGAGAAAAATTTGTATAGACCTGATTCATGCTATGAATCTTGTTTTTAATTCATGTCATTTGACTCAACCCAGAGTATAATACGGGTCAAGTTTAATGGTTTAGAAAAATGTGTTGAAAAAATGAGTAAAATAATCAAAGTTCATATCATAGACCTGATTCATGGAAAACTAACTCAACTCAGGGTATAATACAGATCAAATTGAGTGATTTAAAAAAATATATTAAAAATAAGTAAAATTAATCAAATAACTCAAATTTATAGGATAGACCTAATTAATGGAAGACAAACTCATTTAAAAATACACCCTAATCTTGCAGTTTCTAAATAAAGTGATCCTGGACTCTGGAGTAATTTAAAACAAGGCTGAACCTGTCATGGCTTTTTATTGTTAGCAAACGCCCCACATATACTTGTAAATTCAAAATTCTTTAGTTACAGTGGGTGTTTTCAAAAACTTATAAGTGATTATAGTCACTTAGAATTGTGTGTAAAATTAATTTGGAGTGTTTTATTTCTCTTTTAGTAGCTTAAATAAATTCTCATAACCTATAAGTTATAAGATTTAAAGAGGCTGCTTTTAGTAGCTTATTAATTTTTTAAAACAACTTTTAATTTTTTTTGCAAACACTATCAACTTTTTTTAAATTTTCTTACAAACACTATCAACTTCTACTATTAATCACTTTTCCCATAATCTCTAATTTTAATAACTTCTTTAAAATCATAAGTTTTTGCAAACACCCCCAGTATATCCTTAAACTAGAATGTAGCTAAAATGCGGTATGAAACAAAAAAAAAATTATATTATTACTTTTAAATGAAATATTTTAAAGTTAAAAGTTTCTTTTATTTAATTCTACTCTAATCACCTTTTTTTTTTTTTTAATATTTATAAATGCAATATGCAAGTTTTACGATTCAAAAATGATAAATTGTCAGATATTATATTTTTAAAAAATGTATTATAAATGATTGTATCAAAGATACATGTGGGTGGTAGTAATTTTATGCACACCTAATATTATAAATTAATTGATATTATTGTTTTAAGTATAGTATTAAAATAATTTTATTTGAAATTCTATATTTCAATTCTATGTTTTGAGGTGTATATAGAGATTGGATGTGCGAGGATAACACTATGTAAAATAAGAACCTAAAGTAAGAACTTAAAAAACTAAAATCCTCAGAGCAACACATAAATTAAGCATCTTATATGAAATACAAATATCAAGAATACCATATAAGTATATCTTAAATAAAATAGATCTGCAAGCAAAATAAATCATTAAACCAACACAAATTGTGTAACAATTAAATAAATTAACATGAATTACTATAAGGTTGATATACAATGAATAATTATTTCACCAAATTATTAGATGTAAAATACGAACCTTCAAAATAAAAAACCTGAAAAAAAAATCATGCAAAAAATAAAAATAAAAAAACCGGATATCAAAAGCATAAAATATTATTTTGTGAATAAGAAAAAGAAATAGACGCAAGAAATGATATATTAAAATATGAGAATTGTAAAATAAGAAGTAGACAAAAGAAGAAAATAAAATTATGCTTATAAAATTAAAATTTATAGAACCTAAAATTTAAAATGTATGATTGAAATTAATATATTTTAAAAAAATTAGATGTAGAATTAAGATTAAGTAAGATATTTGATGAAGATTTACCAACATAATCATTACATATAAAATAAGAATGTGGAAAACAAAAACCTCAAAGCAAAAACACGAAAATCCTGCAAAATGAACATCTAAAAGAAAAAAAAATTATCATGTGAAGCAAAGAAGAGTAGGACAAAAAATTAAGAATTTAAAAAATAATTAATAGACGAAAAAAGATAATGAAATAATAATAGTGATTATAAAATTAAAATTTATAAAAATTATGAAATAATTATATATAGGATTTGATTATTAACATTATATATAAGATTTGATTATTAGCCTACCCTTTATGATTGATTATCTTATTAGAAAATCTATAATATTTCATGTAATGTAGAGCAGAGAATAAAAAATATAAGTGTACGGTTGATAGTAAATTTAAAATTAAAGTTATTGAGATTAGAGAGATTTTGAAATAAAGTGATTTGATTTTACCTAAAAATTTATCTTTATATATAGTAGATGTAGAGAAATAATTAAATAATACTCCATCCGTCCTATTTTTTATTATCCGGTTACTGTAGACACGGAGATTAAGAAAAAATAGGAGATAATAATATTAAATGGTGTAAAGTGGGTAAAGTGAGTTTGGTGGAGAGAAATAATAATATTAAATGGTGTAAAGTGAGTTTGGTGGAGAGAAATAATAGTACTCCCTTCGTCCCAAACTTAACCTTACAGTTTCCGTTTTGGGCGTCCCATACTTAACTGAGAACTTCCTTAAATGGAAATATCCACTTTATCACATAAAATACTAATAAACAATTCCTTCTACCCCCAACTATTCATCATTTTATCGCTTTATCACATAAAATACTAATAAATAACTCTTTCTACCCCCAACACTTTATCACTTTATCACTTTTTCTTAAAATCCGCGATACAGTAACCGTAAGGTTAACTTCGGGACGGAGATAGTATTAAATAGTATTGAAAGTTGCTTTATTTCCTTTTTAGGAAATGGTCAAATAAAATTAGGACGGCTATTTACGAAAAGTGGACAATCAAAATTTGGATAGAGTGAGTAAATGAGACCGTCTCATATGAGTTTTTGTGAATTAAATATAGATTGATGGTTTGAGTAAATAAATTATGCCCAATTAAATTTGTTTTATAAGTGTTAAAACAAAGTGGGCATGATTCTTATAGCCCACAATTGAGGCCAATTAAGCATTGAAGCCCAGTTCAGCAAACCTTGGATCCTTTTACAGTCGCAAACAAATAATGACACACGAAAGCTGCTCTTTTATTCATATAAAATCTCCGTGAAACTTGTTTACCACATGAGATTGATTTTATTAAACTTATAAATTAATAATACTATTTTTATAAATTAATATCAATAATATTTAATAATATAATTTAAATTTATAAATGTAGTAGTATTGACAAATATAGCAGTGTTAATTTATAAATGAAACGATATAACTATAAATAAATTTAATATAAATTTAATTGGAGAACTATTCTTTTCTTTTCATTTTATTATTATTATTTTAATATTTATTTTGTGGGGGAATGTGAAGGTTCTCCGTAATCTTAGGAGCTAGGGTTTTCTCTTGTGGAGAATAGAGTTAGGGTTTTTGGGCCCTCGGCAGCCGTTTTCGCTTGATCTTTCTCTCGTTTTCGTTGCTTCTTTGCTTTTCGTTGTGCTTTCCGTCTGGTTTTCTTTCATTCTCTCGTTCTGTTGTTTTTCTTTCGTGTCGCGGTTTGGTCACTTTTCGATTCCAAAACGGCGTTGCTAACTTCTTCACTCTCTCTAGTGTTTGTGTTTCGCAGGTTTCTAGGGCAATCCGACCATATCCAGGTTACCGATTTTCGGCAATGGCGTCGGGAAGTACTATGGGGGATGGGGGGGATACTCTGGATTTAGGGTTGTTAAGTTCTGAGGCGAGAAAGGAAAGGACGGCGGCGCCCGTCTGTTTGGTGGGTAGAATCATCACTGACAAACAGCCAAACCCCCATGTTCTGATTGATGTTATGAAAAAGACGTTTAGGGTGAAAGGGAAAATCATGGCTAGAGAGTGGGAGTATGGTCTGATTATCTTTTCATTTGAGAGGGAGGCGGACCGTGATTGGGTAATCAATAATCAACCCTGGCACTTCGACAACAATCTATTTGCAATCAAGCGTTTGTCGGGTGTTGAGCAGCCTTCTACTATCGAGATATCCCGGGCCAGTTTCTGGGTGAGAGTTCATGATGTTCCTCTTATGTATAGGACTGGGGGCATTATCAAATGCATTGCACGCAAGGTTGGTGTTGGAGATGTATGAGATGACTTTGGAGGATGACCCTGGGGAATACATTAGATTTAAGGTCAAGATTGATGTTACGTGCCCATTGATTCCGGGACTGTCAGTCTAGTTTGAAGATGATAACGCATGGCTACCGATATCGTATGAAGCACTACCTATGATATGCTATAATTGTGGACGACTCGGGCATTTCTTCAGGTCGTTCCCATCTTTCGATAGAAAAACAGAGGGGAAACTGGCCTTTGACGCGTCTATTAAGGCGGTGACGGGAAAAAACACGAGAACCCAGAAATCTGTGATTGTGGAGGTCCAAAAATGTCCACCCAAGGCCTATGCAATAATTAAACCTCTTAGCCAAACCAAAATCCAAGACAAAATCCAAAACCCCTTGCCCGATAGCCGAAACACCGTACTTACACTTTTACTGCATCAGAAACCATCAACCTGTTGGGGTTATACTGGAAAGTATGCTTTTTACTTTGTATAACCAAACTGAATTTCTTATTTATTTACAGAAATAAATTATTTATCACTGTTGCATTAAATGTGATTGAATGTTATATATATTTGTTGCAAACCTGTTTAATAAATAGTACGTGTTACGTTGTAGTTAATTTGGTGATACCAGATCACGGAAGATCAAATTAACAGTTCCTCGTAACTAAGTACAAATTCACAACCCAGATGGAAATGAACAATCCATCGTGAAAGGTTGAAGTGTAAGGCTCAAATTGACTTGTCTTGACCAAGGGATTACACTAGTGCATTATGATGCGCTGAATAGGACCTACAAGAGGATAAATTCTTCGGTACTGAATATACAAGAATTAGACCTCAGTGGTTCGTTATTTCTTAATCTCTGTCCCTTAAATAGGATCGTGTGAAATTAATAACTATTGCATTGACTTATGATGGGAAGAGAATCAACGGGATTCGATACCTTATATCTTGGGCAATATTATTAGTTACATGACGATTGCTAAGATTTAATACGGAGAATCGTGTGCAAGTACGACTTGCTGGATTTGTCCCCTTGGTGGGCTCAGAAGCTTTATCATACCAAATCTTGCAAGTGAAAATTTATTTCCAGTATGGATAATAACATTGAGCTGTCTTTACTCCAAGGACAAAGATATTAATTAATATAAAGCTTGTTCAGTGGCTTAATTAATTAATGGACTAGATAATCTTAAACACGGGAAATAATAACCGGGAGCCAAATTATTGTGAGATCGTAATATGGGTTAAGATGGATAGTTCAATATTAATTTTATAGTGGAATAAATTAATATTAATGGACTTGAATAATATTTGGGTTAATATTAAAGATTCATAGCCCATTGAAGGTCCAATCTTAATTGTCCTAAAGACCCCTCAAATAGCCCAATTAAAGTTCAATTAATGAAAATGAGAAGAAAATATTATTGCCTATTTTTCCTAATTATTTTCGAAAAAAATGAGTAGCAGAGAGAAAAAGATTTTCTTGATTTTCTTGAAAATATTTTATGGAATAAGTATTCTTGATATACAAGTTTATCCCATAAATTCAAGAAAGGTAAAAGATCTTATTTTTTTCCTATTTTATTTGATAATTTTCAAAAATAATGGACAAGAAGGGAGGAGAAGATTTTGTTGGGAGATATTTTGGGAAATAGAATATATTGGATATATTCAAGATTGTATCTTGAGGAAGAAGCAAGAAAATTTCTCAATGACCCAATTAGGTCAAAATTTTCGCCCCCTTAGTCCTATAAATAGGGGATGAATTTTTCATCCCCAATGCAATTTCATGTGTTGGAAAAATTAGAAATCCACAAAGGTGGTGGCAAATATTTTCAGTTTTTCTCCTTTATTAAAATCGTTCGTGAGAATCCTCTCACCGGATTACATTCGTGGACTTGAGACATATTTGAGAAGGCACTTTGGGTTGATCCATCGTCTCAACGGTTGTCTCTACAAGAGGTATGTAATCTCGTAACTCCTAGATTCCGCATGCTTAGGATTTACGTGAATTACGTGTACGCATGTTGCTAATTGCTTGTTTAATTATTATGTTAAATTGATTTAGGATTAATTCATGTTAGTAATTAATTGAATAATTTAAATATGTATTTAAATACATCTCGAATAGATCCGGGCACCCCGTATTTCCCAACACAACCAACACCCTAATACCACATAACACCCATCCACCCTTACCAAACACTAGCCTAATCTATCCCATAACCCTTGACCAGGTCTTTGCTACCCTCACGCATGGGCTATCCATCTCAGAGATAAACCCTCTTAGCCGAAACACCTTCACAACCATTACGGTTGCTTCGTCCCTCTTACTGAGCTCTCTTTAATCCAACACCACCAGCCATAACCTACCTTTGTCCGAACCCTTAACCAGTAACACAACTACCAAATTGTCGCTCATTGGAGCGGGGGATGCAGTGGAAGTGAGCCCGCTGGGGCAGAGTGTGGAGAACCCTCCACGACGGGTGAAAAAGCCGTGGAAGAGGCTGGCTCGGGCGGCTGGGGTTGGTGACAGAGGGGTCAGTGTTCCGATGGACATTAGGAAGAGTGGAAAGAGGGGACTCCATTTGGTGGATGAGGATGGGAGTGGGGAAGAAGACGTTTTTTCGAAAAAATTAAAGATGGCATCAACGGCGGGGGCTGCAACGGAGCAGCACCGCCGAACTCAATGAGTTGTCTAGTATGGAATCAGTGGGCTTGGGATCCCACGGAAAGTTCCAGCACTAATGAAGGAGATTTCCTTGAAAGGTCCCAGTTTTTTTTTTTTGTGAAACTCGGTTAGTGGCGGCTTAGTTGCGTCGGGTTGCATTTAAATTAGGTTTTGATCATTATTTTGGGGTGGATTGTTTGTTCTCTAGGGGTGGGGGTCGTAGCGGTGGGCTGGGTTTTCTTTGGAAAGGGGATGGTGCGGTGGAGTTGAGATCATTTTCCCTCAATCATATTGATGTGAATATTGGGGAGGTTGACAGGTGGAGGTTTACGGGGGTTTATGGCTATCCGGAGGACAATCAGAAGTGGAAAACATGGAGGTTGCTCGAGGAGTTGGCAGGGAATTGTCAGGTCACATGGCTTTGTGCGGGGGATTTTAATGAGATCTTATTTGATCACGAAAAGGTGGGGGGAACCTGAGGCGGGATGATAGGGTGAGGGATTTCAGATATTGCCTGGAGGGATGTGGTCTGGCTGACCTGGGGTTTGTTGGACACCGCTTTACGTGGACGAACAAGTAGGCTGGGGCTGACAATATACAGGAGAGGTTGGATCGGGGGCTGGCAAACGATAGATGGATGGAGAAATTCCCTAAAACGGAGGTGACTCATCTGACTAGAGTGTTGTCTGACCATTGCCCGGTATTCATAAAATGGTCCGGGAATTCTCGAAAGCGTGGTCTGGCGAATAGGGTGAGGTTGTTTTGGTTTGAGGTAATGTGGCTCCAGGAGGAGAAATGTGGGGAAATTGTGAAGGAAAGGTGGCCAAGCACGGGTGTAATATCCGCGCGTCTTAATATTAATCTTTTGTTAATATATTTCATGCACTTCGTGTATTTTATATTATTTACGTGTTAATGTTATTTTTATACTATTTGTGATTCTGCATTATCTATCTTGCGTCGAAATTCTTTTTAAATATCGAGTTTCCATTATGCTCTTACCCGTTTAGCAGCAAGAAAATTTTAGTATAATTTATCGAGTTTCATTAAAGTAACTCTCATAAATAATTTAGTTCTTTGCAGTGTTAAATCAAATAGAGAACAATAAATAATAGATCTATAGAATTAGTTAATGACAATTAGATAGATGCATATAGATGATATATTAATTTATGTTATAAGGTGCTTGATTTATATAAGTATTAGTAAACTAATACACACGTGTATATATGTTACCATGTGTGCATAAATACTCACTAAGTCATAATATAAAATATAATAATAATAATATAAAACTTAACAACCAAAAATCTATGTATGTATGTCGGTATGTGTACGTATGCAGGCCATCAAATTAAGTAATATGCTAATATTATTAATAGAATTAAAGAGAAGCTTAATTAGTAAGCAAATAAGGCGGTGGAAGGATATGTATATGCACACGCCTCGAACTGTTGAGGTAAGAAGAAAAATAGAAAGGTTAAAGCCGGTGGTTCGACGAAGTAAAAGAAGGAAAAAAAAAAGAGAGATAGAGGCAGAGAGAAGGAAGGAGGAGAGGTCAAGCAGGTAGACGCTAAGGCCGTGCAATCAACTTAGGTATCTATATAAATCTTAATTTTATGAATATTTATATAGTTAGGGTTTTGTACACTAATTTCGAAGAAAATAACCACCTAGTTAAATTTATGATCTCAGGGGCATTTTTATATGTTAGTTAACAATTTTACCTGACAATTGTAAAGATTTAATTCCCTTGATATATGTTGTATTGAGTTGTTAAACCCCGAGTATAATTAGAGCGTGATTAAGATTTCTTGTAGGGACATAAATTATAGAAGAAATAATATTATGTGATTTATTTGTGATTAATTGACAATACGTGAATAATATGTGGATTGTGAGGTTTGATTGACATTTAGTAATAATTGCGGAAAGAGTTGGTGAGCTCGATATTTGATGAAAATTGGGTATGTGATATTTGAAACTTGTGAGTTAATTGGTGCGGCATTGCATTGCATCATGCATATCATGCATTAATATGAAAGTTGTTTTTATCAAATGATGTGTTTGGCCACTGATTATACACCGAAGGCGGAAGGGGAAACCTGGGAGCGGCGGTAACCAGGAAAAGCCTGGCGGCTGCCCAGCGTAGGCCACCGTCTTTTGATTACACGGAAGGGGCGACTTGGGAGCGGTGGTAACCAGGAAAAGCCTGGCGGCTGCCCAGCGTAGGCCACCGTCTTATATGATTATGTGGGTGCTTCCGTGGGGGGGACTTCTTGAGCGGACATGGGATCAAGTTTGGTGATGGATCTCGCTAGGCCGCTGGAGGGTAGATCCCTGGATTGCACCATTATGAGTCGGCGTGGTGGGATGACTTCCTGGTGGACATGAGGGGCGCAATGGGGGGGACCCTTGATGGGCCACAGGAGGATGGGGCCCCACGTCGGATCATACTTATGTGGCCACTTGATTATTGGTATATTGATTGAGTTATGCCTGTGTATAACAGTGAGTTTGGGGCCCTGCGAGTGTTTCATAAATAAATTGATGATTTCAAAAGAGAGTGTATGAGAAGGATTTTCAAAGGTTCACAACATCATGCATAATTTCTACTTACTGAGATTTATATGTCTCCCATAGTTTATGCATTGTAGGTAATTTAGATGAGATGTGATGAGCTGGCCTTACTGGACGAGCTGTGGAGCTTCAACAGGTTTTGAGTGGCCGTGTACATAGATGACGATCTGTTGGGCATACCGTGACATATTTTGCTTCTGTTATTTTATATTTTATCATTTTGGGATATTTACTATGTTGGGTTATAAATTCTAGTACGTACATATATATATATATATATATATGAAAGCAAACAGAATATGTCTAGCGTGAAATCAGGTTTTGTTGGTGTGTGGGGTGATGTGTACGTCATAATGCTCGGAAAAAAAAAGTTATAACAGGTTTATAGACTAAATTGTGGTTATGTTCATATTAAATGGGGTTAAATGAGGATGGTCGTGACAACGGGGGTTGACTCCGCAAAGTTATCTGGGAGTATTTCAAGTTGTGGGGTTGCTTTGGCTAGTTGGAATGATAAGTACTTCGGGGACCTACCGAAGGAGATTAAAAAGTGCAAGGATGAACTGGGAAAGCTGCAAAGTTTGTATCAATCTTAGGAAGTGGTGGAAAAATCCCGAAGTATGGAGAATATATTGGGGGCCCTAATGAGGAAGGAGGAGGTATACTGGTTGCAGAGGTCGATGGTGAGCTGGATGAGGGAGGGGGATAGGAATACGGGGGTCACAAAACAGCAAGTGGAAGGAAGAAAAGAAACCGGGTTGAAAAAATTGTGGATGAGTTTGGGAGGGAGTTCTTGGATGAGGAGGAGATTCAGAAAGTTTTTTGTGGAGTACTTCTCGGTCAAGCATTTCTGAAAGAGTAACTGGATATGGAGGAAGTTACCGAAGTCGGATCGCAGATTCTCGGACGAGATGTTGGGAACGTTATCCTCACCGTTTACGGTGGAGAAGGTGACAAATGCGTTTTTCCAAATGCATCCTTGTTAGGCTCCGGGGCCCAATGGTATGTCCGCTATCTTTTTTCATAAGTTTTGGTCGGTTGTTGGTAAAAGTGTTGTTAATTCCTCTCTTGATATTCTTAATTTTGGGGCGTCCCCTGCTGTGTTGAATCATACTTTTATTGCCCTCATCCCAAAAATTAAGAGTCCTAAGTGTCCTGCTGATTTTCGTCCTATAAGTTTATGCAATGTTGTTTTCAAAGTTATCACGAAAACAATTGAGAATAGGCTTAAGGAATTTTTACCTTCTGTCGTGGACCCTGCTCAATCGGCCTTTTTTTCGGGCCGATTCATCACGGATAACGCGTTATTGGCTTATGAGATTTTCCACTCTATGAAGCACAATAAGGCGATATCTAAGGGGTCTTTTGCTTTTAAGCTGGATATGAGTAAAACGTAAGATAGGGTGGAGTGGATTTTTTGGAAGGTGTGATGTTAAAAATGGGGGTGGGGAGTCCATTGGTGAGTACTATTATGAGATGTGTTCGGTCGGTTACTTTTGCGGTTCTTATTAATGGTCAACCTTCACAGTCCTTTCGTCTGTCTAGGGGACTCCACCAAGGGGACCCCTTGTCCCCTTACCTGTTTCTTTTATGCGCAGAGGCCCTTTCGACACTTGTCAGGAGAAATGTTGAGAGGGGAAGCTTGCATGTGATCCGAATATACAAGAGAGGTCCGGTGGTTTCTAGACTTTTCTTTGCAGATGACACGATTATTTTTGGTCGTGCATCCGAGATAGAGTGATGTGGAACAAAACCGAGTTTGAAGGGTCGTTTGACCACTTTTCCTCTTTTTTAGCAATGGTCCTTTAGTTTTCTTGAATTAAGTTTATCCATCTTTTCATTTTCCTTTCTTTAAATAGCAGAATTGAAATCAAATTATGGACTTCAGAACTTTTTTAAAACTATCAATATATCATTTCCCTTCTCGTTTAAGATTGCTTATCTCTTTTCTTAATTGCTTCCGTGTCGGGCCGCATCGAGCTCAGGTTTCTCCTCGCAATGGCTAACAACGGTGAACCTTCCTCGCCGATGTTCTCGAGAGGTTCAGCAAATACGGCCAGCTTCAAAATTTATCCACCCGTGTTGAACGAATGTACAGGATTGCAAGTCGGCAAGGCAACCTTCGGCGATGAGGAGGCCAGAGAATCGCACACCTCCATCAAGCCAATCGTAGGGTTCCCCATCAACCCCTTGGGATCCAGTCCAGAAGATGAATCGTCCGACGGAAGAGGAAGAAATTCTCGGTGAAATCTTAATCCTAGAGAATCGAATTTTATCGGCAAAGATGAATTCGTTTGAAGCGGATCTTCCTTCCTTCAATGGGAATTTCAATATTGAGGAATTCCTCGACCGGATGGGCGTATTTTTTCAAATACGCGGAGATACCCGATCATAAACAAGTGAAGTTGGTGGCTTATCGATTGAAAGGGGCCTCATCGCAAGGGAACAGATGCAGATACAACGAAGACGCTTGGGGAAACAACCGTCGATTGTGGCCAAAAATGAAAAGAATGTTGATGGCTCGATTTCTTCCTCTAGATTATGATCAATTCCTATTTCATCAATATCAAACATTAATACAAGGGGCAAAATTTGTATCCGAGTATACTACGAATTTCCCCGAGACTATCTTCGCAGAATAATCTCATGGAGATGTAGGCGGCCCAGTTGCGAGGTATCTTCATGGATTGAAGCCAACAATCTGTGAAAAGATAGGGTGTTAAGTCATTCTCACCCTTAGTGAAGCCCGCATATGGCGCGAAACGGCGTAATCAATGGGGTTTCTACGACACGGACGGGAGGAGACGCCAAAAAATATCGTTGAACCATCAAAATCGGACCAAACCCAATATGGAAGGCACTTTCGAATCTCGAAAAGCGTCCTTCAAGAAACCTCGCTAATAATCCTTACACAAAGCCTCATCGGAGATAAATGTTATCGGTGCGGCGAGTTTGGGCATCGATCAAACAATTGCCCATAACAGCGTGTGGTGAATATGGTGATTCTTAGTGAGCACGAAGATGAAGAAGAAGGGATTTCGGACGGATGGGGATGAGGACGATGTCAAAAGATACTTTAGAGGTTCGAAAAAAATTTTATTGGCACCACGAAAGGATGACTCGCAGAGAAATGCATTATTCAACCAAAGTGCATTTATTTCAAATCGCATTTTTGAATTAATCATTGATAGTGGCGGTTGAAAAATATCATTTCTAACCCTGGTTAATACTTTGAAACTACATGCCGAAAACATCCCGAACCTTATAGTATCGCCGGATTACGAATGGTGAAGGAATTAAGGTGACGGAGAGAGGTGTCGTGTTCCTTTGACCATTGGTAAGTACTATAAGGATGAAATCTTGTGTGATGTCGTAGATATGGATGCTTGCCAATTATTATTTGGTAGACCATGGCAGTTTGATCTTGGTACTACTCACGATGGGCGTAAGAATACCTATCATTTTTCAAAAGATGGCAAGAAGATAACCCTGTTACCGTTGGGTTTTAAACAGAGGGTTGAACCACATCGAGTAGAGAATTTCCCGACATTTACTCGCTTCAGATTCAGATTTATTGGAGGGTGCTCGGCGGACCAAGGAAATTCATGCTTTGGTCGTGAAGGCCGTGTGTTTGTCGTCGGCAATCGAATCGGGCGAGCCGATACCGGATCCTATTCATGCCTTACTTAAGGAATTCCGAGAGTTGGTACCGAGGAGTCGCCATCCGAATCCGACCACCACAACGAAGAAAATCCAACATGCTATTGATTTGGTTCCCGAGCCACATTACCAAATCTCCCACATTATCGGATGAGTCCGAAAAGAGCGGGATACTTCAACAAATGGTGGAGGATTTGTTAAGCAAAGGACGGATACGAGAGAGCATGAGTCCTTCGCAGACTATTGCTTAATCGAAGAAAGATGGAACATGGCGTATGTGTGTGGGACGGCGCCATAAACAAGATCACGGTGCGATACCGGTTTCCTATTCCGCGATCGAGGATATGCTAGATAACCTCGATGGAGCAAGAATTTTAGCAAAATTGATTTGCGGAGCGGATATCATCAAATCTGCATCGACGGAGACGAGTGGAAGATAGCTTTCAAGACGAAGGAAGGTCTCAGATGAATGGCTCGTTATGCCATTCGGATTATCAAATGCTCCAAGCACCTTCATGCGATTGATGAATGAGGTGTTGAAACCCTTTTTCGTAAATTTGTGGTAGTTTATTTTGATGATATTTTAATATATAGTGATAATGAAGACGAGCACTTGGAGCATTTGTAGAAGGTCCTAGTTGTGTTACAGTTAATAAACTCTATATTAAACGGAAGAAATGTAGCTTCCTCTGATCCCCAAATTTGTATTTTTAGGCTTTGTTGTGGGTGGCGATGGGATTCACGTGACGAAGAAAAAGTTAAAGGCGATTCGAGAGTGGCCCAATCCGAAATCATGATTTTAAGTTCATAGCTTCCATGGGCTTGCTACTTTCTCTGGTGATTTATTCAAATTTTAGTACCATTGTCGCACCTTTGACCGATTGTTTGAAGAAAGGAAAATTCCATTAAGTGCCGAAAAGGCGCCAAGTTTCGAAAGTTAATCAAGGAGAAGTTATGCACGCCCCCAGACTTGTTCTTCCCGTTTTGAGAAATTATTTGTAGTGGAATGTGATGCGTGTGGAGTGGAATTGGTCTTTGTTATATCTCGGGAAGGAAAACCAATTGCATATTTAAGCGAGAAGCTAAGTGGCCACGAACGTAAAATGGTCGACGACGATCAAGAATTTTATGCTATTTTTCGAGCCTTGAAGCATTGGGAGCATTACCTTCCGGGATCGGTTAAGGTTATATATCTTGATCATCGCTTTGAAATACATAAACAACCGTAAGAATATTAGTAAGATGCATGCAAGGTGGGTTGCATATCTACAACAATTTCCATTCACTTTGAAACACAACTCGAGTGCAAAATAAACCTCCGATGCATTAAGTAGGCGTCTACTTTTCTTTGGTAACAATGAGTCATGAAGTTCTGGGTTTTTGAAATTTTTTCGTGAGCTATACAATGAAGATGAGGATTTTGGTGATATATGGAGCAAACTTCCTTTTTGAAGATTTTTATAAACATGATGGGTATCTCTTTAAGAAATCGTTTGTGCATTCCACGACTTTTTAAGGGACAAGGAGTTCGCGATCTCCATTGGGGTGGCTTTGAGTGGACATCTTGGTAGGGAGAAAACCATTGCCAAGGAGCGATACTATTGGCCACAATTGAAGAGGGAAGTGAGAAAATTTGTGAGTCGATGCCATGTCCGCCAGACGCCAAGGGACGTGCTCAAAATACCGGGTCTCTATACTCACACTGCTTCGAGAAATAATTTGGGAGGATCTCTCTATGGACTTCGCCTTGGCACGCCTTTAACTCAATTGATTCCGGCTCTTCATGGTGGTGGACGTTTTTTCCAAGATGGTACATTTCATATACCTTGAAGAAGACGTGGATGCTTCGATATCGCCTCGACTATTTTTCCGGGAAGTTGTTCATTTGCACGGATGCCCAAATCCATTACCTCGGATCGTGATACCAAGTTCCCGAGTCATTTTTTTGATGATTTTGTGGAAGATGTTCGATACATCTTTGAATTTCAAAGAAGACTTTGCACACCCACAAACAGATGGATGATTTTAGGTAGTAAATCGTACCCTTGGGAATCTGGTTCGTTGCATTTGTGGAGATCGTCCAAAGCAATGGGACTTTGCCTTACCACAAGCTGAATTTGCCTTCAATATTGTTGTTCATAGCTCGACGGGAAGGTCACCTTTTGCCGTCGTTTATCAACGTACATCACGTCACGTTGTTGATCTAGTAAAGCTGCCCCAGATGCCTGGAAATAGTGTAGTAGTTGCGAAGTTGGCCAAAGACTAGTTAGATGTGCAGACTGAGGTTAGAGAGAAGCTGCTAGAGACTAACAAAAGATTTAAAGAAGCAGCCGATAAACATCATCGAGTTAATTTGTTTGAGGTTGGTGATGACGTGATGATTTTCCTCCGTCGAGAGCATTTCCCAGCTGGTACGTATCACAAGTTGCAGCCGAAGAAGCATGGTCCGTATAAAATTGTGCATAAGATTAATGATAATGCTTATGTTGTGGACTTGCCTGAATCCATGGGCATTTCACGAACATTCAATGTTTCTGATTTGTCTCGATATTTTCCTACTGAGCCATCTATTTATCCGGATCTCTCGGGGTCGAGCTCTTTTCAAGTGGGGAGGACTGATGTGGAACAAAACCGAGTTTGAAGGGTCGTTTGACCACTTTTCCTCTTTTTTAGCAATGGTCCTTTAGTTTATCCATCTTTTCATTTTCCTTTCTTTAAATAGCATAATTGAAATCAAATTATGGACTTCAGAACTTTTTTTAAACTATCAATATATCATTTCCCTTCTCGTTTAAGATTGCTTGTCTTTTACGAATTGCTTCCGTGTCATAGAGTTGGCCCGTGTTCGTGATATATTGGCAAGTTATGAGGCAGCTTCTGGACAGACCATTAACTTGAATAAATTGGAGATCATGTTCAGTGGAGGAATTACGGTGGAGAGAGGGGAGAGTTGGCCGAGCTTATTGGGGTTCGTCGAGTAGATCAACATGCGGTCTATCTGGGGATCCCCACCAAGGTTGGTCGTTCTCGAAGTGCTATCTTTAGGATGCTGGTGAGTAGAATCGAGAAAAAGTTAAAGGATTGAAAGAGTAGGATGCTTTCACTGTTGGGAAAAATATGGGTGCCCGGATCTATTCGAGATGATTTTAAATACATATTTAAATTAATAAATTAATTACTAACATGAATTAATCCTAAATCAATTCAACATAATAATTAAACAAGCAATAAGCATCATGCGTACACGTAATCCACGTAAATCCTAAGTATGCGGAATCTAAGAGTTACGAGATTACATACCTCTTGTAGAGACAACAGTTGAGACGTTGGATCAACCCAAAGAGTCTTCCCAAATATGTCTCAAGTCCACGAACGTAATCCGGTGGGAGGATTCTCACGAACGGTTTTAACAAGAGAGAAAACCAAAAATATTTTGCCACCACCTTTATGGATTTCTAATATTTTCAACACATGGAATTGCAGCTGGGAATGAAAAATTCATCCCCTATTTATAGGACTAAGGGGGCCGATTTTTCAATAAAAAAATAAGGGAGAAAATCTTTTTCTTGATCTCCAAGAAATCTTGAATATATCTCCTATATTCTTTTCTCCTTAATTAAATTTTTTCATAAAAATCTTATTCCCCTCTATCCCTAATTTTCAAAAAATACAAGGAGGAAAGAATCAAGATTTGACTTCTTGAATTTATGTGATAATTATGTATTCCAAGAATACTTTTCTTTTTCCATAAAATCGTTTCAAGAAAATCAAGAAAATCTTTCTTCTCTATTTTCCTACAATTTTAAAAAAAATATAGAAATATTAGGCAAGAATATTTTCTTCTCTTTTTCATTAATTGGACTTTATTTTGGGCTATTTGAGTGGCCTTTAGGAGAATTAAGATTGGACCTCCAATGGACTATGAAGCTATAATATTGGGCCAAATATTATTCAAGTCCATTAATATTAATTTACTCCACTATAAAATTAATATTGAACTATCCATCTTAACCCATATTACAACTTTACTATAATATGACTCCCGGTCATTATTTCCCGTGTTTAAGATTATCTTAGTCCATTAATTAATTAAGCCACTGAACAAGCTTTATATTAATTAATATCTTTGTCCTTGGAGTAAAGACAACTCAACATTATTATCCATACCGGAAATAAATTTTCACTTGCAAGATTTGGTATGATAAAGATTCTGAGCCCACCAAGGGGACAAATCAAGCAAGACGTACTTGCACACGATTCTCCATATTAAATGTCAGCAATCGTCATGTAATTAATAATATTGCCCAAGATATAAGGTATCGAATCACAATGACTATCTTCCTATCATAAGTCAAAGCAATAGTTATTAATTTTACACGATCCTATTTAAGGGATAGAGATTAAAAATAACACACCACTGAGGTCTAATTCTTGTATATTCAGTACCGAAGAATTTATCCTCTTGTAGCTCCTTATTCAGTGCATCCAATTGCACTAGTATAATCTCTTGGTCAAGACAAGTCAATCTGAGCCTTATACATCAACATTTCATGATGGTTTGTTCATTTCCATCTAGGTTGTGAATTTGTACTTAATTACGAGGGGCTGTTAATTTGATCTTCTGTGATCTGGTATCACCAAATTAACTACAACGTAAGACGTACTAGACTTATTGAACGGGTTTGCAATAAATATATATAACATTCATTCATATTTAATGCAACAGTGATTAATATTTTATTTCAGTAAATAAATAAGAAAATTCAGTTTGGTTATACAAAGTAAAAGCATACTTTTCAGTATAACCCCAATATTCACAAGCTGGAAAACTCGTTTAATCAAGTCTGTTGCTCAAGCGATCCCAACATATTTGATGAGTTGTTTCAAAATCCCTCAGGGGACGTTAGATAGAATTCGAGCGGCGATTATGCGTTTTTGGTGGGGGCAAAAAAGGGAATGAGAAACGTACACACTGGGTTGGGTGGAAGGAGTTATGCAAGCCTAAATGGGAAGGGGAGTTGGGGATTCAGGATTTGGAAGCTTTTAACAAGGCGCTTTTGGCGAAGCAGGGATGACGTTTGATTCAGGACAGTGACTCATTGTTGGCTCGGACGTTGAAGGCAAGATATTACCCCAGTGGGAATTTTATGACAGCCAATATGGGGTACAACTCAAGCTATACGTGGCAAAGTGTGCTAGAGGGGAGAAAATGTGTTGGAGGTCGGCCTAGTGTGGGCTATTGGGAACGGGAGAAGTATCAAAATTTGGAAGGATCCTTGGCTACTTGGGAGTTCAAATGTTTGGGTGAAGAGTGGCCAGCAAGACTTGGATGAGGAGGCTATTGTCAGGGATCTTATGAGGGGCGATTATGGGGGTTGGGACATTCCGTTGGTTAGACAAATCTTTTCAGAGGCCGAGGTAATGGGGATAACCCACTTGCCATTTTCTTCGACTCGGCCGGACAGAATGCTGTGGATGCATGAAAAGAATGGGGTGTACTCTACAAAGTCGGGTTACGTTGAGTGGATGAGAAAGGAGAATCGGGCCTATGCAGTGGCGGGAGATGCCCGATGGAAGTGGGTTTGGTGCCTTGATTGTTGGGATAACATATGCTAGGATCTCTCTGGATGACCTCATAAACACAAATTTATGTCAACAATTATTACTAGCATGAATTAACCTAAGTGGATTCAAATAATAATTAATCCAACAACGACAAGCAAATAAAATTTCACGTAAAAGATCATAGCATGCGGAATTTCTAGGAGTTTACGTAAACGTACTCGTTGGAGAGACGGTCTGAGACAGACATGATCAAGTATCTGGATACCCACCAAAAGTCCTTCTCAAGTATTCCCAAGTCCTCGTTCAATAACTCGGGTGGAAGGTTCTCCAATGAACAATTTATAAAACAAAGAAAAAATAAATAATTATTACGCCACCTTTGTGGATTTTTAATATTTTCAACACATGAAACTGTGGGGGATGAAAAAATTCATCCCCTTATTTATAGAGGGGGTTGGACGAAAAATTGAGTCAAAATAGGGTTAGGAAAGATATTTTCTTGATCTCCAAGAAATCTTGAATATATCACATATATTCTTCTTTCCATGTGTATTCTTCCACAAAAATCTCACACCCTTATTTAGCCTAATTTTTCGAAAATAATAAGGGGATATTTCAAGATTGGATCTTTCTTGAATTTATGAGATATTCTTGTATTCCTAGAATACATATCTTTTTCCATAAAATCTTTTCAAGAAAATCAAGAAAATCATTCTTCCTATTATTCCTCCATAAATTTTTAAAATCTCAATTAAAGAAACAAGGTGGGAGATTTCTTGAATTTATGGGATACTCTTGTATTCCAAGAATACTTATCTCCTTTCCGTAAAGATCTTTTCAAGAAAATCCTTCTCCCTCTTCTTCTTCAATATTTTCGAAAAAAACAAGGAAGATATAAGCAACAATAATTTAATTTATTTTAAGCACCTTTTATTTAATGGACTTTAATTGGGCTACTTGAGGGGCCTTTAGGAGAATTAAGATGTACCTTCCAATGGGCTACTGAATTTCAATATTGAGCCACAATATAATTTAGCCCATTAATATTAATTAATACCACTATATAATTAATATTGCACTATCCAACTTAACTCATATTACGGTAATATGGCTCCCGGTTATTATTTCTCGTGTTTAAGATTATTTAGTCAATTAATTAATTAAGCCACTGAAAAACCTTATATTAATTAATATATTTATCCTTGGAGTAAAGACATCCCGACTTTATTATCCATACCGGAAAATTAATTCCACTTGCAAGATTTGGTATGATAAAGGTTCCGAGCCACCAAGGGGACCAATCACGCAAGACGTTGCAAGCACACGATTCTCTGTATTAATTTAGCAACTGTCGTGCAATTAATATTATTGCCCAAGATATAGAGTATCGAAGTCGCAATGATTCGCTTCTCATTTATAAGTCAAAGCAATAACTACTAATCACACGCAATCCTTATTAAGTGAAAGAGATTAAGAAATCAACAACCACTAAGGTCTAACTCTTCATCTCTTAAGTCAGTGCGAATGAGTTTATCCTCTCTGCAGGTCCGCTTCAGCGCATCGAATGCACTAGTGTGATCTCTTGGTCAAGACAAGCCAATTTGAGCCTTACACATCAACTTCTACCAATAGATTGTTCGGATCTATCTAAGTTGTGAAATGCGCACTTGTTTACAAGGGACTGTTAACGTGATCTTCTGTGATCTGGTATCACCACGTTAACTACAATGTAACGCGTGCTCTTATATGAACGATTTGCAATAAATATATATAACATTCAATCATATTTAAAACAACAGTGATAAATAATTTATTTCAGTAAATAAGTGTTTTAATACATAGGCTATACAAAGTAAAAACATATTTTCACGTATAAACCCAACATTAATGTCACGCCGAAAATCCGCCTATTTCTTTGGAGGGTTATGAGGGGTATTCTCCCGACTAACCTGAATCTTATCATGAAATTTGTAAATGTGGAGCCGATGTGCAAGAGATGCGAGCTAGAGTTTGAGTCGATAGAACATGTGAATCGGGACTGCTCGCAGATAACAGATGCTGGGGACTGATGCACGCTGTCATACCGACCCCGACGGCGGACGAGGCCATTGATGAGTGGCTCTGGCGCTGTAAACAGACGATGGGTGTGGCCGAGATGGAGTTGATTGTTTCTATTCCCTGGGCTGTGTGGACGGGCAGAAATGAGGGCATTTTTCAGCGAGCTTTTCCGGCTCCGGTTACGATGGTGGCCTAAGCTTGACGACACTTGGCGGACTACAAAGCTGCAGCGATCAAGAGGTCTGCACCACTGAGACGTACCGGGAATGACAGATTGGTGCCTCCTTCAGCTGGCTACTTAAAGCTTAATGTTGATGAGTCCTGCGTGACGGGGACGAGACAGGACATGTGATGTGGGTGTTTGCAAGAAATGCCGCTGAGGTGATGCAGATCGAGGTAGCTGAAGCACAAGGCGTCCTCTTGGGTGTGCACTGTGCGCTCGAGAGGAATGTGTCAAAAGTGATTATTGAGGTTGACTCCCAAGTTGTTTATTTTGCTCTGATGAGGAAAACTCTTGATCTCTCATACTTTGGAAGGATTATTTCGGACGTCTTGGAAGCGTGCAAAGCTTTTGAGGATGTTTCTTTTATTTGGGTTCGTAGAACTGGTAAGTCTGTTGCTCATTGTTTAACTCGTTTTCTCGTTTTGCTTTCATGTATAATTCGCTCTACATATCATCCTCTATTCCGGAGACAATTGTGAGCTCTTTGGATGCCGACTCTTTGGCACTTGATTAATATATTTCTTTCCTGTCAAAAAAAAAAAAAATATATATATATATATTTTATTTTGTGGGGGCGTTTTTATTCAAATGAAAGTAGAGTATCTAAATTGTTCAGATCGACCACAAATATGCATATGATTGTTTTATAATATGTTTTTGGAAAGTTTTTTTTTTTTTTATTAAGATGTTTTTGTTTTTGGAAACTTAACTAATGTTTTCACATTGAATATTTGATTCCAAGGGATTCAATATGATTTTTTTTCATGTATCATAAAATAATAAAAAAAAAATCCATTCTCGTTCCTAATTTTTCTCGGTTGAACCGTAAAAATAATTTTTGAGAGGTATTCAGACGATTTCATAGTCGGTTCCCGGTTCAATCCGATTCTGAAAATGTTGGTATTTTCTAATTTATGAATATAAGTCCTATATATATTAAGAAGAAAAACTTTTAGGGCCCGCTTGGTAATAGGTATCATTGAGGGTCAATCACCAAGGGTTATTGATTGTTTTATTATTGCTTGGTTAGAGCATAAACAATGGGTATCATGTGAGGTAGGTTGAGTGAGTGGAGATAATCAATTGCTTACTTCTGTTCCCATTACTTGTATATATCAAAACTACCAAACAACATCAATAGAAGTGATTTTCATTACCCACTTCCATTACCTCCAACCAAGCGGGCTCTTAACTTGCAAAAATTTTCTTGTGAAACTTGTTTATACTATATATTTGATATTAATACACTTATAAATTGATACCACTATTGTTGTAACACAAATTATCCTGAATATGTGCCCATAATCCGACACGTTAGCAGGATCCACATAAGCCCGAATCCACTCGGCTCGACAGGAGATCGGGTACACAAAGATACGCAGATCCGAAGAGATCAAGAGTCGACATCAACTTTACGAGACAAGACAAGAACATTTAATGTAAAATAAATATAGTTTTAATGTTTAGATGAATAGTTGTAATAAAATCATAAAATAAAGAGTTGTGATTGATTTTTAATATTTTTTAGCTCTTAAAGGCGTCCCTCTATAAATAGGGGAAGGGGCCCCATTTGCTCTCATTTCCTCATATATACAAAATCAAATTTAACTAAAAAACTCAAGAGTTTTTCCCGCAGCGTTTTTGTTCGATTATTTACTTGTTTGTGTTATCAAGATCATAAGCCACAATTCAATACTCCAATCTCAATATTTTGGTACTTATGAACTAATATCTATAACACTTATTGTTAAAATCTAAAGAGTGGGTCTTATCTTGATCCAGGGTCAAGACGTCTTAAGACTCATAAATAAGATTTTAGAATCATGCAACTTGATATACTGAAAGATGCAATTTGTTTACATTAAACCATGCAACTATTTTTTTATATTAATAATTACACGGGTTTAGTGTAAATAAATTGCATTTTTCAGTATAATAACTTGTTATACTAAAAGATGCAATTTGTTTACACGGAACCATGCAATTTTTTTTCATATTAATAGTTACATGGTTCAGTGTAAATAAGTTGCATGATTCTCAAGTCTTGACTATGAAAAAGAGTCTTGCCACTGAATGACATACATGACTTAAAATCCAAATTATCAATTTATAAAATTAATAAATATTATGATACTATTACCTCCGGCCCCAAAGAAGCTTAAGACAACTACTTTTTTTTTTCGTGTTTTTTGCGTGCGAGTTGTTTATTAAGATTTGAAATAATAAAGTGAATTTTTTAAGGTGGGGATGATCTTCTCCTCTATCATACACATTTTTAAAATTACTTTATCATTTCAAATAAGAATAAAAATCGACTTCTTAAAAATACTTGTTTTAATAAGAATAATAAGCTAAAAGTCTTCCCCTTTTAGGAATATTATTTAATAAATGTAATAATACAAATTTCTATGAATAAACTTCAATGGACATCTAATCTTTACTTGTTTTGGAATTTAATTTGATAAAAAATAAGATTATTGGAATAGGGATGCAATCTCCATTTCCCCTTTGATCTCCATTTCCCCTCTGGGCCGCCTGGCATGTGGGTGCTATAAATTACCATCCCTTGAAAAACCTCCATCCTCTTTTTTCTCTCTCTGTCACTCCAGCTCTTAAAAAATACCCATTGCCACCCTATATTCTCTCTAAAAATCGCAAAGATACGCGTATATATGATTCACATCGTCTAATACTAAGCTCTAAAACCCTAATCACAATTGGAATCAGATTACAACCTCTACACGATTCACGCCACTGCTGAATCCCCACCCAAAACCCAAGCTCTGTAAAATATAAAGGTACGGAGATTTTATTCATTCGATCAATTCAATAAAGAAGTGAGGAATTAGTTTTATTTGATAATCTTTCATGGTTTGAGGTTTAGAACTCCATAAACTGGGCAATCGAGATTGATATTCTCATATTCTTTGTTTTTTAGGGTTTAGGGCTTTCGGAGAACAATGGATGGTCTCGAAAGGGCTATCCTGATAAGCTTTGATCAATCTGGTCAATTTGATTCGCTGTTAAAGTCGCAAGCTGCAGATTATATTAAGCAAATAAAAGAAACCCAATCAATTTGCAGCATATGTATAGAAAGGCTATGTTCTTCGCAGCTGGTTCAGGTTCAGTTTTGGTGTTTGCAGTGTCTCCATGAGATTCTTCAAGTTAATTACTCGTCAATGAGTTCGGAAGAGAAATCTTTTATTAGGAAATCTGTGTTTGCAATGGCATGTGGTGAACCTGTCCATGCTAATGACAATAACTTGGCGAAATTATTGGAGAGCCCTGCATTTGTAAAGAATAAGCTTGCTCAGGTTGTTGTGACATTGATTTATTTTGAGTATCCATTGATTTGGCCATCGATTTTTGTTGATTTACTGCCAAAATTAGCTAAAGGGGCTGCTATAATCGATATGTTTTGTCGGGTTTTGAATGTGCTGGATGATGAACTAATTAGCTTAGACTATCCACGTAGTGGAAATGATGTGGCTGTTTCTGGGAGGATTAAGGATGCAATGAGGGCGCAGTGTGTGCCTCAGATTGTTAAAGCCTGGTATGACATTGTTACTACGTATAAGAATTCAGAACCTGAGATGTGTTCTGGGGTTTTGGATTCTATGGGGAGGTATATTTCATGGATCGATATTGGGTTGATTGCTAATGATGCATTTACTGGGTTGTTATTTGAATTGATCTTGGTGGATGGGTTGCTGGATCAGCTTCGAGCTGCTGCAGCTGGTGTTGTTCTTGCTGTGGTTTCTAAAAGGATGGATTTTAAATCAAAGCTTGGTCTTTTGCAAAGCCTTCAGATCAGAAGGATTTTTGGGTTGGTTGGAAGTGAAAGTGATTCAGATTTGGCTGCCAGTGTGGCCTCACTTCTCACTGGTTATGCCACCGAAGCTTTGGAATGTTCCAAGCGACTGAACTTAGATGATGGTAAGGAAGTTTCGTTAGAACTCCTAAATGAGGTTCTGCCATCAGTCTTTTACATCATCCAAAATGGTGACGATGATCAAGCATTCAACATCGTGCAGTTTCTTTCAGTTTATGTTGGCACAATGAAGAGCCTTTCAGGATTGACGGAGACACAGCTACGTCATGTGAGCCAAATATTGGAAGTGATTCGTACGCAGATACAGTTCAATCCCATGTACCGTAATAATCTGGATGTTTTGGACAAGATAGGACAAGAAGAAGAAGATAGGATGGTGGAATTTCGGAAGGATTTATTTGTATTGCTTCGTAATGTAGGCCGTGTTGCACCTGATCTGACTCATCTATTTATAAAGAACTCACTGGGAAATGCTATTTCATCTTCAGAAGATAGAAACATCGAAGAAGTAGAAGCTTCTCTGTCCTTATTTTATGCACTTGGAGAATCACTTAGTGATGATGTAATGAGGTCAGGTAATGGTCTACTTGGAGAGCTGGTCCCAATGCTTTTATCAACACGATTTCCTTGTCACTCCAGCAGACTCGTTGCACTTGTGTATTTGGATACAATAACAAGATACGTGAAGTTTGTATCTGAGAATACACAATATATTCCATTAGCATTGGGTGCTTTTCTTGATGAGAGAGGAATACACCATCCTAATGTGAATGTGAGCAGAAGGGCCAGCTATCTTTTTATGAGGGTTGTGAAATTGCTAAAATCAAAGCTGGTGCCCTACATTGAGACAATCTTGCAGGTAACATTTACGTTCTTTTTAATACTCCTTTTTTCTAGAGCATGTACTTAAGACAAATGCTAATTCATGTTTTGATCATGTTTGTATATGGATTAACAGAGTTTACAGGATACAGTTGCCCAATTTACCAGAATGGGCAATGCCTCAAATGGAATTTCAGGGCCTGAAGATGGCAGTCATATTTTTGAGGTATATTTTATACATGGAAGTATTTTTTAATCATATTTTAGATGCTTCCATCTGAGGGTGTACTTTTTCTTTCAGGCAATTGGCTTGCTGATCGGAATGGAAGATGTGCCTCTTGAGAAGCAGTCAGATTATCTTTCAGCACTGCTAACTCCACTTTGTCAGCAGGTCAATACTGCGTCTTTTGGTTACCTAGTGTAGGAGAATGACTGAATAATTTTACTATTGCTAGGTTGTGGTAGAGAAACTAAACCAAATTGGAAATTTATATGCTTTTGCAGGTGGAGTCAGCCCTCTTAAATGCCAAATCTCATAACCCCGCGGATTCTCTTCCACAGATTGAAAGTATCCAACAGATAGTTATGGCCATTAATGCTCTTAGCAAGGTGCTTAAGATCCCAAATCTCCTATCTGAAGTTGTAAATTGTAGTTGGTTTAGTTTCCCATTTTTCTGCTATGATTGTAATCGCATTCTTTTTTTATTTTCCCTATTTGAATCGGTGAAAGGAAATTATAATATCAAAGAATGCAAAGGGATGTTACTTTATTTGTTTTCAATACAATTACTTATAACCATTTTTACAAGAAGAAACATATGTTTGGCTTATCCCATTTCGATTGCTGGTTTCTCTCAGTTTGAGTCTGCAAATATTTTATCTATTAACAGTTCTGCATACATATTTACTATGTACATATGAATTTTGTGTGATCAGGGCTTCAGCGAGCGTCTCGTAACTACTACCCGGCCCGGAATCGGCCTCATGTTCAAAAAGGTAACCTCAAGCCTCTGTTTAGTTACTAATTGTTTTTCTTTTTACGTTTTTTCATTTTTTTCATTTTAGTTGCATAACAATCTAATACTTGATTTATTGATGTAGACTTTGGATATTCTCCTGCAAACACTTGTTGTCTTCCCAAAAATAGAGCCCCTGCGGTGTAAGGTATGAGTGCTACTGATCTTACTACATGATTGCTACATTTCGACTCTGTCCAATGACACTTTGTTTTTCTAGGTGATATCCTTCGTTCATCGTATGGTGGACACATTAGGACCTTCAATATTTCCTTATCTTCCAAATGTACTGGGCCAGTTGCTGACAGAAAGCGAGGTATAAAGATTTGCCTCTCAATCATTGTATCACATGCTTTAATTATTGAACTTTGTATTTTTTTTAATGGTCAGTGAACTAGTAGGCATACTGAGAGCTTGTCATGAATGGCTCATATTAGTATTTACTTTTTCGTCTTCATTGTTTAAATTTTGCATCGAGTCCATTTTTTGTTTTATCTGTTTGTGATTTTTATTCGGTTGACATACTACATCTGCAACTAGCACAAAATTTCAGTAAAATATGTTTGCTAGGACAGAAATGCATTATGTGGACTATGATTTCAGACATTTCTTTTCTTTTGCTCATGTGAAAACTACACCATAAACCGGGCTATTGACACGTGGTTTTTATTTAATATTTTATTTATTTACTTTTATGTGAGGTTATGGGTAATAAATGAGGCTTACTCTATCTATTTACTTTGTTGATTATTGATAATTCCTTCAATAGAAGTCATGTCCATATTCATCTTTTGTCTCTCTCCATCGTTGTAAAATGACGCTATATTTTTTTTGTAATGCTGATTTGCAGCCCAAGGAATTGGTGGGGTTTCTTGTACTGTTAAACCAGCTTATCTGCAAATTTGGTGCTGAGGTCCGTGATATATTGGAAGTTGTATACCCCGTTATTGCAAGTAGGGCATTCAATATTCTCCCAAGGACAGAAATCCAGACAGGACAAGGCAGCTGTCCTGAGGTATGCAAACTTGTTTGTGGTTATTTGTGGTGATCACGTTGGATTACTTTTCATAATTGGGCTCTGCAAGATTTAATTTACTGTTATGACCCTGTTAGTATATATGATAAAACAATATTATACACCCTCCATCCCATTTAAAGTTGCACACTTTCCATTTCGATCCGTCCCATATCAAGTTGCACACTCCAAATATGGAAAAGAATCTTACAATCTCCACCCCACAATCTCCACCCTCCATCCCCTTTAAAAAAGTCAACAAAGCCACTTTTTCTTAATATGTGTGCCGGTCAAAGTGTGAAGGTTCAAATGGGACGGAGGGAGTATATATTATATAAAGTAGAATTTGTTTCGAAGAAGAATTTGGACTACCTTGATGTTTTTAATTATGTACTCTCTTATTGAAACTGTAAGGATTACGCTCGAGAAAGCCACACACATAATGTCATTTCGTTTACTCTTTTAACTTTAGGTTTATTGTTTCTTGTTGTAATTTCTTTTTAATTTTTTTAAGTTTTTTTTTTTCATTTTTCTTTATTGGTTATGGAGATATTTCCGTGGCCTGCGCCTAATTTAGCTTGGTTCCAATGATATTATATATTAATTCAGCGTGTTGTCTATAAAAAGTTAATCATGCTAATTAGTAATTATTAGACAGATGTTTTCTTTTAATGCAAATTTCTATGTTCAGCTGATAATCAGCTATGTCATGAATCTCGCATATATAATTTCAGGAAATTCGCGAATTGCAAGAGCTTCAGAAAACATTTTTTGTATTTCTGAATGTTATTGCTACACACGAACTCTCGTCGGTGTTTCTGTTGCCCAAAAGTATTGGATACCTGGAATCAATGATGCAGTTTCTTCTGTACAACAGTTGTAATCATAAGGATATAAATATAAGAAAGGTGCATTTCTAGAAACTTCATCTCCAAAAAATGTATGCCTTCGATCTGTTATTGATTGGGTGATGTAATATGGGGCTAATATTGGTACATTCTCTACCATTCAGGCTTGTGTTCAGATATTCATCAGGCTAATCAAAGATTGGTGCACTGGTCCTAATGACGAAAAGGTATCTTACTTGGTATACTAATACTGCAGGGTCAATTTCTTAGAAATACTGAAAGTAATTTTACTTTTCAGGTATCCGGTTTCCGGAATTTCATGGTTGAAGCATTTGCAATGAATTGTTGTCTGTACAGTGTGCTAGATAAATCCTTTGAGTTTCGTGATGCAAATACTGTAAGTTCATTGCTCAGACAAGAATTTTTTACTTTATGCACATACATCCCTCACTCGGCTCTGATAATGAATTTGATTATTCCTTTGCAAGGCAATCTTTTTAAGTTTAAACTAATTCGTAGAAAAACATGTCTCATGACCATTACTTAAATTTTACTACTAGTGTTTATTTTAGTTGGATTGTTGATTAGGAGAATTGAGATCTTTAAGATTATTTTTTCCTAGGATCTCAACAGGATCCGTATAAATCATAAGTGTGTCCCATTAGTTTTTTATTATTGTTCTTTTGTCTTCTTTTTTTTGCTTTTTAATGCCATACCTTTAATAATAATCTTTTTATTTTTGGGTTGCTCTCGTCACAGGTACTTTTGTTTGGCGAAATAGTAACCGCCCAAAAGGTCATGTATGAGAAATTTGGCAATGATTTTCTTTTGAGTTTTGTTTCAAGAGGTTTTATAAATAATCATTGCCCACCAGACCTGGCAGAGGAATATTGTCAAAAACTACAGGTATAATACGAGGTTATCAGTTTTTTCTCTCAAAATGATAACTTAACTGAAAGGCTGCTACCTTATTTCAATATGGGTGTGAATGTGATCAATACGAGCAACATGTTTAATGTGTCTTTTATATGTTTTCAGGGTAATGATTTTAAGGCATTAAAATCGTTCTATCAGTCTCTCATAGAAAGGTTGAGACCATTACACAATGGCAGCGTAGTTTTCAGATAACAAATACAACCCTTTCATTTTGTCTCCATACGATGCTATAGCTCCAACTCTTGTAGCTGTTGCTGTTCAATATTTGTCCGTCCGCAGGTTCGCCTTGATTATTTTCATATGTAATTATGACCCAGACAATTTAATTTGGAAGAGATCTTGTACCTATTTTGTGCTAATTATTTGGAAAAATTGCAGGTTTCTTCTTGTGTAAATATTACATGTTTGCCTGTTGTGGACAGTGAGGTAATTACATTTTTGTTTTTGTTTTTTTTGCCTTTAAGATGAAGAAATTAGAATCTCCTCAAGATGGCTAATGTAATCTTTTTTCCACAGGTTTAAATTTGCGGAAAATTCAGTGTTTTCATATGAATTTCTTTCCGTTAATTTTTTTTCGATCGTCGTGTCATTACATCATCAACGATGACCGTTATGAATGCTAGTACTCTTGAGCTCTCTTTTTTTCCATCAGGTTGTGAGGAAACCAAATTAAAAATAGCAGTTTTGTTGAAAAAAACATAAAAGAAATTCTAGTTTTGGTTTTCGTTGTTGATCTTAGAACAATTTATGGAACACGATCCTGTTACGTTTACTTTCATTTAATTAATTATTTATTATGTGTATTTGTAGTATGTCCATTGAATAATGTGATTGTCCTTTCCCTAATACTGGTTTTGTGTATATTAGAGTGAAAGCTCAATTGAAAACTCTTCTGTATTCTCTCTCAAGTTAAAAACTTATATAGACATGTTTTATGCTATAAACCTCGTTTTTAATTCATGTGCATTTAAATCTATTCAGGATAAGATACAGGTTCAGTTTAGTAGGTTAGAAAAATATGTTGGAATGGGTGAAATGAGTCGAATAATCCAAATTCGTAATATAAACCTGGTTCATAGAAGACAAACTCTTCTCTCAAATGGTCTCAATTATTTTTGGATACCGAGCGAGTGTTTGCAAACATAATTCTGCTTTCTTAAGGTATGTTTGTTTTGGGGCTCACCCGGATGGACTTAGGATTTTGAAAACCACATCCCATTATAGTTTGAGATTTAAAATTAGACTTCAGAATTCCCTCCTATATAGTATATCTACGCCCTTATTTTTTATAAAATTTAATACAATTACATCACTACTTTTCTTACTCTCAACACAATATAATAATATCACATCAATCACTATTAAACATTGATTTGATATAAAATAAAATATCATCCTATCAAAATCTCAAAACCAGTATTTTTACTATTCACAAAAACTTTCAAATCCATATGATTTCGAAGTAATGACTTCCCCGCACACCTAAATCCCGAAACAACACACCCTTAGGTATTTTTAAAGCTGCATTTTTAGGGTTTTTGAAATTTAGAAGTGATTTTCAGCATTGACGACCGATTGTGAACACCTAAGCCTTCTCAATTCCTACAAGTTCAATTCTGATGCATTCTGACATAATAATTAATAGACGTTCTCTATAATAAAAACAAAATATCAATCGTTGCACTGTTGCAGAATGTTTGTAAATGTTGATAAATTAAATTTGTAACTGGTCTATTAAATTTTGATATTTAGCATTTCGAAAGTTTTACTCTACTTTTTTCGTACAATAAGCAAAAAGGAAATAGAACAAGAGCACCACTCTTTAACTGTTTAACACGCAAGTCATATATTACATCTTTCTCATGATGAAGTAGACAATAGTAGTACTTAAGTATATAGAATGCCACTAAACACACCCAAATATCCTTCATTCACACCCCATTATTTTTTAGATAAAAATAGACATATATGAAATGACCATTCTATCGTACATAAATGCACGCACAAAAAAAGAAAAAAAAAAGATTTTAGATACATAACCCCATTATTTCTTCCAGTCGAATGGTTGGGGCAAGCTGCACAATGTGATGATTGAACACCCCTGAGATTGTGCATCACTTTTTGGCCGAACAGAGAGGTTTTTCTTCGTCTTTGCTTTAGTTTCTTAGGAGGCGAGGTTGAAAGACATTAGCATTTTAGCAGCTTGTTATTATATTCTGTTTTTTAATATTTAAATTTGTCATTTTGTGCATAAATCGAACGAAAATAAATTTGTTTTTGGAGGAAAAATGAACGGATTCTCTGTTTTTCTATAAGAGACGATCTCTTTTGAGGGCGAGGGGAATACAAGAGTAATTTTATGTTTTGACGGGAAGGGATAGAATTGTAATGAAATGAGGTGTGTTTAGTAATAGTGATTTAATTTGTAAACTCTAATGGGGTGTGTTTAGTAAATGAGGTATGAATGGAGGATATTGGAATGTGTTTAGTGGCTACCGAGTATATATTATGTGAGACATTTTTCCCATTTAAATTTGGGCCTACCTATTAAGCCCATATTCATACGTAAAGCCCATTTATCCAAATACAAGCCCATTTGAACCATCCATATACTACTTTGGGCGCCAATGCCCTAATTTTCTTGCCGCTTTCTTTTCATATTTCTTCACTTTGTTTCTTCAATTTTCGAGTGTCAGTCAGAAACTAAATTCCCGGAAGAATCACAAGAACTAGCCAAATTCTTGAGCAAACCGTGCGCGATCTTCAAGGCAAGCCTCTCTCTTTCACTTTTCTTTATCACGATTTTGTTTATTTTTCCCTAAATTTGCCTAGTTATGGTAATTTTACCCCAAGTAGGAAAAGGTATAGAGAAAATTTTAGTCAATCCTCCAGTTTCAAATTTCTAGATGAACTGGCATCATTCACAACTCACAAGTAATTGATAATCAAATATGAGAATTAGTGGAGTGTACTTGGAATTTAAAGTAGAGGTAATAAAAAATTTGCAACTTTATATTCATGTTCAATAATTTTATCAATTGCAGCCTAAACTTTATTTTTGCTCAATTTTTTTAGTATAGATTGCAAATGGATAAAAAAAAAAGTTGTTGCGAATTGATATCAACCATTTGAGTAGTTCTAATGGGAACAAGTTTTATAGTATGGAATTTATACCATTACACTTACAAATTAATCCCACAACATTTATCAACGGATACTATTACACTTATCAACTGATATCCTAGTATTAAATGCTATGAGTATTAGTTTATAGGAGTCACGATATCAAATTATAAATGGAACAGTACTAATTTCATACTATGAATAAGTTTTACAAGAGAATTTGTGCAACCGTTTAATTCATTAAATGCTAATAGCTTAAAACTGTCAGTTGCATAAATTTGTTACAAACATGAGCTATTGTTCACTAAAGATGATAGAAATCTGTTTAGGTATGAGAAAGATATGAGGAGACATCGTGTCGACAAAAAACACAATACTCTGTCGAGCAGCAGAGACCGTATCCCGCTTCTCCGCTGTCGACAACGGCTCCTCCCCCGCCGTCTCATTGTACTTGCAGCGCACCGGCGATGCCTTCCACCACTTGGTTCATTTCCACCACAACCCCCCAAATTAAAAAAATTGCATAGTAGCCCCATAGTTGCATATTAATGTGGCGGAGAAGAGGGCGAAGATTCGGAAAGGATAAGAAGAGCAGCAGGAAAAAGAAGAGAAAAGATGAAGCAGTTGTTGATTTATAGGGATGGTTTTGTAGCATGTTGCTGAACTAGTTAATTTCATGTCATGCAGCGCCTAGGCGCTAGGCGGTCATAAAACGCCCGACTTCCGTTCTGACTTCTGCACCCTTGGTACTAAAAACTCAAGTGCCAAGCTTAATATTTTTTTGCTTGTGAGCACGCCCTGTCTCTGCTTTGGAAAAAAATAGGTGATTTTTATAATAATTTGTAAATAAATATTGATAAAAACTCATACTAGACTGTATTATATATGATATAGGGCACTGTTTTCAAAACCGGGTTGAACCGGTTGAACCGGCCGGTAACCCGGTTAAAAAATACTATATAATCGGATTTCAGGTTGAACCGGGTTGAACCGGTCAAAACCCGGTTCAACCGAAAATAACCAGTTTTTTTTTTTTTTTTTTTAAATTAAATTATTAATTTATATTAAATATTTAAAATTTTAAATTTATATTCCTCTCACATTTTTCTCCAACACTTTCGATGTGGGATAAATGTATGAGGTGGACAAAATTTATAAAATATGATATGAAAAGTTATAAAATATATATTAAAATTTTTGTAGGTGTATACTTATTTTATTTTTTTAACTAAATATAGAAAACGGTTGAACCGCCGGTTGAACCGGTCCGACCGGTTGAACCGCTGACCGGTGGTCTGTCCGGTTCGATCACCGGTTCGGTTATGAAAACATTGATATAGGGTACAAATCAATATAATTTTTTTTCAAAGTATTAAATCAAAATGTTTAAATTACGCTTCTTTGTCTCATATAAATGTGTCTCAATTATAGTATATGTCTTGAAAAAATTACTAATAGTTACAAAATTTGAAATCAACTTACTAATAGGTACAAAATGGATTACGGGTGTTTTTTGAACCACTAAAAATAGCTTTCAGAAACACTTAATTTTCAAAAGCTGTGAGAGGGAGCTTTGAAAATAAGTGTTTCAAAACACGCCTTACATATGCAGTCAAAGCTGCACATGAAAGTGCAAATGTACATACACATGTGCAATTATTTTGTATCTATTAACAATTTTCAATTTTAAAATGTATTTATTAGTAAGTTTTCCTCCATTTCGTATATATTAGGAAGTTACAATCTTAAAAGGGATTAAGTTTTTTATAGTCCTGTAACTTTGCATCGTTTTGAAATTGGTTCCGCATGTTTTGACTTTTTGATTTTGGTCCTGTAAGTTTTTAAAAATTTTATAATTGGTCATTTCACCTGCTATAGCATGTCACCAATCAGGTAACAACCATCTATGTAATTTTTTTTTATTTTAATTTTGAAATACCACATAAACTTTTTTAATCCTAATAATTTTATGTCGGGATTTTTGGCGTGTTTTTTTAGTAGGAATAGTGATTTTCTGCATATTTTGGTTTTTTTTTTTTTTTTTTGGTCAGTTTAGACCCAACAAACTGACCTGATTTGCTTTGTGTTTTAATATACAAATTATTTTTAAACCCGATCAAAAATCTGGCTAAGATTATTATGATTAAAAAAGTTCAAGTGACACTTCGAAATTAAAGGGAATAACAAAATAATTACATATGTAGCGGTTACCTACTTGGTAACCTGTTGTAGTAGGTGAAAATGATCAATTTAAAAAAATTTAGAAACATACAGGACCAAAATCAAAAAGTCAAAACGTACGAGACCAATTTCAAAATAAAGAAAAGTTATAGAACTACAAAAAATTTAATCTCATCTTAAAATGTATCTATTAGTAAGGGGGTGTTTGGCAGTATAAGCTCTTTAAAACATAGCTTATAAGTTCATTAATTTTTTTTTGGTAAAATAAGATGTTTAACATCTTATAAGATCTAAAAATAAGCTCTTTAGAGCTTATAAGCTCAAAAAAAAAATTTGGGATATCCCAACTTATTTTACAAAAATTAAATAAGTTCTTTCATGTCTCAACCCATCCCGGGCCAAACTCGACTGAATTCAATCCAACCCGGCCCGTTTTTTGTTTTCGCAAAAAAAAAAAAAAACTTAAAATAATTATTTTCTGAAAAAAAAAATCTGAAAAAATATATCTATTTTCGAAAAAAATATTTTTGATTATTTTTTCAAAAAAATTATTTTGAAAAAATATATTTTTCAAAAAAAAATTATTTATTTTCCAAAAAAAATTGATTTTTTTTTCTGAAAAAAATATTTATTGATTTTTTTCTGAAAAAAATATTTATTTTCGAAAAAATTATTTTCTGGAAAAAAAATTTATTAAAAAAATTGAAAAAAAATACTATTTGTTTTCGAAAAAATATTTTCTGGAAAAAAATATTATTAAAAAAATCGAAAAAAAATATTTATTTGGAAAAAATATAGTATTTATTTTCATAAAAATATTAATAAAAAAATCAAAAAAATTATATTAATTTTAAAATAAAAAAATAGTTTTAAAAAAATTACTATTAAAGAACTTATAAGTTTTATTAGTCAAACACTTTAACAACTTATAAATTACTTAAAAATTACATTTTATAAACTCTCAAAACAACTTATAAGCTGCGCTAAAAAAAAGAAAAAAAAAATTATAAAATGTTAGAGCTTATAAGATTTTTAAAATAAATTTAGCCAAATGGACCCTAAGTCTCTTCCATCTTACTTGAGATGTGAGGCTTTGTTCTCATAAAATGTGGGCTCGGCCCAAATTTCTCTAAACCGCAAGTTTGTATGTAAAGCCCATTTGACCCATCCAAATATTCATTGGGCGCGAATGCCCTAATTTTTCTAGCCCCTTCTTTATTCATCTTTCTTTGCTTGTTACTCTGGTTTTTCTTCAATTTTCGACTGAGATTCCGTGCAGAATCTCAAGAACTGAGCAAATTCGACAGCAAACCGTCCGCCATTGAAGGTAAGTCTCTTTCTCTCCTTCCTTTTTCTTTTCTCTGTCGCTGTTATCTTGTTTATTTTTCTTCAAACTTGCTTAGTCACAGTATTTTGACTAGAAGTAGGAATCCAATGTTAGGTTTGATTGATTAAGTTGTTTTCAATTTAATTCTGATTAGCTTGCAATCTAATTAGTATAGAGAAAGGTGAGAAAATGTTGGAGCACGAATCCGTTTCAAATCCCGCTCATACCCATAGCAAGACGACCGGCCTTCCTCGCAAGCGTTTCTATCGCGCGCGAGCTCACAGCAATCCTTTAAGCGATTCACATTTCCCAGTCCCAATTTGCCCAGCTCAATTCGACTGCACCTCACATTTCCCCCAATTTCCCAACAAAAAGATCGAATTCGCAGACATTGGATGTGGATTCGGCGGCCTTTTAATCAGCCTATCCACTCTGTTTCCCCAAACCCTAATGATCGGAATGGAATTGAGGGACAAAGTCACAGAATACGTCAAGGAGAGAATCCTAGCATTGAGGGTTTCTAATCCAGGAAACTACGAGAATGTGTCTGTTGTTCGGACTAATTCGATGAAGTATATCCCAAATTATTTTGAGAAATCACAGCTCACGAAGATGTTTTTTCTGTTTCCTGATCCTCACTTCAAAGAGAAGAATCATAGGCGCAGGGTGATTAGCCCGCATTTGTTGGATGAGTACGCGTATGTGCTTAAAGCTGGTGGGATTATATATACGATTACTGATGTGGAGGAGCTCGGGGAGTGGATGAAGGCTTGTTTGGATGGGCACCCGCTGTTCGAGCCCGTTTCTGAGGAAGAGCTTGAAGCTGACCCGGTTGTGGAGCTTTTGAGCAGTGCTACTGAGGAAGGGATCAAAGTTGCGAGGAATGAGGGCCAGACGTTTCGAGCTGTTTATCGACGGGTATCATCCTCTTGAACCCTATTTATCGAGAATTTTGAAATATAATCGAGTTTAGATTTTCTTGATTATGAAGTTTAGTTGTTTTTTATTTACTTGCTACATGTTCCTGCATTTGTTGTTGCTCTAGATTCTGGATATTTGTAGTTATGCCGTTTTGGGTGAAATTGAGTAGAGTATTTGGTTTCTTCATTGAGAAATTAGAGTTTTCCGATCATCGGATATCTTCTGCAAATATGGATACCAAACTGCTTGCAAACTTTTGTATTAGAGCAGATGATATATCTACATATTTTACAGGTTTTATGTGAGATCATTGTGCGGTGAGACAATAATACACTTATGTTTTGAAAGTTATATGAGAGTTTCTGTAACATAGGTACGATCCCGATCCAGATACACATGTAGGAACTGTTTGTAATTTGGATCACTCTCGGCTCTTTTTTCTTTCTTTCCTTCGGGTTGAGAGGGAATCAAATGTTGAAAAGTAGCAGTTTATCTGTGTTGATGAAATATAGAAGAAAGTCTAGTTTTGGTATTCTTCTATAATCTTTGAGGTTATGTTGGATAGTGAGGATTTGAAATAAATGGATTTGAAAAATAATAAATGTAAGAATATATATATTTCAAATCATGAATTGTTAAGAGATGAGAGAGAAGGGAAGAGAGTGAAGGGGGGAGAGAGAGGATGAGATTTCAAATGACATGATTTTGATGAGGATTTGAAATCCCTCAATTTTAAACTAGACTCAAATCTAAGTATTTGTAAATTCATTTAACTAAAGGGGAGAGGGTTGTGATTTGTGTGTGAAATCCACGAATTTCAAATTCATCTATCCAAACGGAGCCTGAATGTTTTTGGAACGGAATTCATGTATTTGTTAAAAATCAAGTGTTAAATCTACTATATTTTTGCTTGTGAGCTTGCTGAATAATGTGATTGACTTGTGTGTTAAAGTGAAAGCTCAAAAGATCATTCTCTCAAATGGTTACTTACAATTATTCTTGGATACTAAGTGAGTGTTTGTAAACACACCTACAAGGGCCAGAACCATTTTTTGAAGTTGTCCTCTAATGAATAGAGGTATCCAAACTGTTCAAACCGGATGCTCTGGTTTTGGACAGTATGTTTCGATTGTAACCACCGATTTTAACTAACAAGTAATATTATCCATCAATCTCGAACAACAATTAAATATGACCGTTAAAAAAACCAGCATTGAACTGGCGGTTTCGATTTGAAATTGCTGGTTACAATTTGTAAATGCATGGATTCAAAATTCAACAGTCCAATTTCCGGTTCTGATTACCCAACAGTTCCAGTTACACTGGAAATTGGCGGTTCCGATTCCGGTTAGGAATCATTTAAGCAACTCTATTCACATTTTCTGTAATTTAAAAGTTACATTTAAGCAACTCTATTCACATTTTCTGTAATTTAAAAGTTATTCTCCCTATTGACAAGTGGGTAACACACATAACGGTCTCACGATTAGACAAAGTCTATACATATCTAATAACAAAATGTTGGGCAAAAAAATTGTTATAATTTTCTAATAAAATTTTAAACATCTTAACAAATTTGATGTAGCTCAAATGATATAACAAATATTTTTTATCATCTTTGTATGGAAGAGTACAATGTTCAATTCTCCATATCTACCACATATATATATATATTAATTATTTTTTGAATATTTTTTAAATTATTAATATTATTTTTGAAATAGATATATTTATACATATATAATAACAAAATATTATATCAAAAAAAAAAAATTCAACAAAAAAATTATTATAAAATTTTGAACTAAATCTATTTATACATATATAATAACAAAATATTATACCAAAAAAGAAAAAAATTAAACAAAAAATCATTATAAATTTATCATAAAATTTTAAAAGTGACATATTAATAATTAATAATATAAAATGTTATATTTTGTAGTTGATATGGATATATTTTTTTAAAAAACTCAGTTACTCCTTCCATCTTTTTTTTAGATTACTCACTTTATTTTAACACGGGTTTTGATGAGAAAATTCTTTATGAATATTTGAAGGTAATAAAATAGTTTTTGATAAGAATATTTTGTCAATTTTAGTGAATAAGATAAAAAATAAGTTAATTTTGTATGTAATTATTAGTGACGTGTAATGAAATTTAGTGATGTTTGTAAGGGGTAGCATGAATTGTATAGTTACTTTATTGCTATTTTGAGTATGTGATAAAAGATTGATTTTTTGGATTTTGGACAATCTAAAAAAGACGAGAAGTATTGTATATATGAAAATGTATAATTTATATACTTATTTGTATGATAATATTACATGATATTGGATTTAAATTGATTAGTCCAATTACCATAAATTAGTTGCATGAACTATTGACATTAGATTTAAATTTTTAGTTGAATAATTTTTAATTAAATTATTAGTTGACGTTATTAGTTGAATGTAAAATGACACTAGGTTGGTTGTGATAAAACTCGATTTGTTTACTTATTTATATGATATAATATTTAAATTAATTAATCCAATCATGGACGGATCCAGAAAATAATCATGACGGACACAAAAATAAATAATATAACAAGTAGATTTTCATGTGAACCCGGGTTCACTTGAATTATATTTTTTAGTGTCATGATTATGCATAGACATTATACATTATCACTATCTTAAAAAATATTTGATTTTTTAAATAGTGATAGTGCATATACATAACAGATCTACAAAATTTTTTAGATGAAATATTTGCATGATTAACTAATTATAACACTTTTAAAAACTCATTTAAGTCATTATATACATATAATATAAATATTGCTCCTAATAGTTAATACCTCCGTTCCATTCTTTAAGAGTTTCTGACTGTTCATAAGGATTTATTGAAATACTAATAAAGTGATAAAGTGATAAAGTAGAAAGGGTTGTTTATTAGTATTTTATGTGATAAAGTGATAAAGTGATAAAGTGATGGGTAGTTGGGAGTAGAATGAATTGTTTATTAGTATTTTATGTGATAAAGTGATAAAAGCGAAAATAATTATTTATTAGTATTTTAAAAAGTTTCTCTTAAAGATTGAGACAAAAAAAATGGCAAGTTTCTCTTAAAGAATAGGACAGAGGGGGTATAATATATATAACATATACTTAAAAAAAATATGGGGGCACGTGATCCCAACATAGGACATGTAGGTCCATCATTGAATCAAATTACTATGAATTAGTTTGCATGTACAATTGACGTTAGACCTTGGATTGTAAAACGATATTGGGTTGGTTGTGATGAAGCTCGATACCCATATTTTTAATAGAAAATACTAATCAAGACTAACTTAGGACAAAGATCGTTGATTTCGGGAATGACACTGTCTTCATCAGATAGTAGACTCTCTTTAACATCTTAGAAAGATAATTTTGTCTAGTGATATGTTATGGTGTGATCATTAATAAGAATTATAGAAAATTATTAAAACTCTTGGACTTTCTTAAGGAGATCAATTTCTATCATGGGTAGTTATATGTTATCATATTCAAAGTAACTAAAGGGGACAATTTGAAAATTTTGACATGCAATGGGAATTGAGAAGACGATAATAGGTGATAATCAAAGTGGTTTAGAAGGAAATAATTTAAAATTGTAAGAAAAAAAATACTTTTAAAGTTGCATTATTTTACAATGTAAATTTTTTAAGCAATTGGAGCGTCACTCATTTCTCATGTCTGATTGCAAAAACAAAATATGTTAATAAATCGTGAGTTGCATCTAAATAAAAAAATATATTTAAAAAAATAATTTTTTTTTATTATTATTATAAGTAAAATATTTTTTTATAATTTATTTAACACAAAAATAAATACATTTTATATTATGTTCATTTTATACTCACTAGTGTGAAAATTTTCATGTATGAAAATATATAAAATTGCCCTAAATCAACCATTTACACCCTAAACACTAAATAATGAATTTTAAATTATGACCTATTTGGGCCGGGTGAACAATGAATCACTTGGGCAGAGTGAACCATGAACCACTCAATTTTATCTTACTTTAACTAATTATAGAATTGATTATAAATTAAAGTTTTTTCATGTATGAAAATTTTCATACTAGACTTTGTCTTGATAAAATGATTGAGGGATCAAATATTCTACAATTGTGGTAGAATGTTTTTGAATGTTGATAATGTAAGTGCGCAACTGGTTTGAATAATCGAGCTTAAGTTATCAAAGTTAAGTGGAACTTAAGCTTTTGTTTTGTGAATCACGTTTAATCATTAACTAATGCTCTCTCCATCCCAAAGAAACGTGCATATTTACTGTTTTCACGTGTTTTTGCGAGCGTGTTTTTTATTAATGTTTGAAATGATAAAATAATTTTTAAAGATGCATGCAATAGATGAGAGATAGATCTATAATACACCTCTTTAAAAATTACTTTATCATTTGAAATACTAATAAACAACTCGCTCACAAAAACTCGATAATAAACTAGGTGTGCAAGTTTTTCCGAGACGGAGGTAGTACTTATCTGAAATTTCTTAATTATTCTTTAGTACTCCTTTCATCCCTTTTTTATTTGATCATTTATTTAAAAGTTTTATCCAAAATTTAATTGAATATTTTTATAAATAACAATAAAATAATTTTTACCTTTTATTTATACGCCTCAAACAATTCAATATTATATCAGTGATATTATTTTTTCCACAAAAAAGTAATATCACATTCAATTTACATATATATAATTATTTTATCTTTTAACTACAAAAAAAAAAAAAAAAAATTATCCCCTTAAGTACTAAAAAATAATTTTTAGTTGAGTCAGTCTCGTGTCTGGATAGGGGCCCTCTTGTGAGTTGTGACTGAGAATGTGTGCTTTTGTGCTCGAGTCTACGCAGATGCCTTTACTTTCTAAAGTCTCCAGTCTACTAATTTCTTTTTCTTATTCTTTGTCTATGTTTAGACTATATTTAAATTACACGATTTTGGATTTTGTCCCATACTCCCTCCATCCCCAAAAATACAATAAATATGGTCAGATGATTGAAACAGATTTTATGAAAGTGTAGATTAAGTTATTTATAAATAACATAATTAATTGTAAGTAAAATATAATAATAACTTGAATAATTATGTGATTATTGGACGATTAAGATAAAAAAAATTGTGTCTATAGATGTACTTAGTCTACCTTTCCGTAAAACGTATTTCAACTCTCTGAGTATACTTTGGGGGATAGAGAGAGTAATATATTAGAGACAAAAATGTGTATGAAGTTGTTCACAAATTAACACAAATTTACACTAACCCCTTTTAAAATGAAGTGAATCTTCTGTACACCAAGTGTATCGTGTGTATGTTGTATTTTAAAAATTTACAATTTATTGCACTAAAATTTGCGATTTGTTATACTGAAACGTGCAATTCGTATTCGTACGTTTCAATATAACAAGTTACAAGTTTTAATGCAATAAATTGTAAATTATAAAAATATAATATGAAGTGCACGGTGCACTTAGTGCATACAAGACCTAGCCTTCAAAGTGTTATAGTGTTATTCTCAAATTAATTAGACAATCCTACGTAAGATTTACTCTATTAATTTGAATCATTATTGTTTTTTTAATTTCTTTTACCTTATCATTTATTTTGATTGAACCAATGAAGTGAATATGTTTCATGACCATGAAAAAAATAAATAAATTTTTTGCTAAAATATCACATAACTTGCGCAAAGAGACGCGTGCATTAGATTGAGATTCTATTAAAATTTAACATTAAAAACCTGAATAAGACGTACTTGGGACTTCAAAATTAAAATTCTAGACTTAAAAATTCCAAAACAAATACGTGTTTGTCATGTTGTGTGTTGGAATCCAGCTGATATACAACTTGTTATAATTTGTTTAATTTTTTATTTCCTATTAATATTTAAATGATATATATTATTTTGACATAAGGTGGTTGAAAATGGTGCATCAGAGTTAGCGGTAATGATGAAGGGGAATCCATTCCAACATGTGTTGGAAATTAATATGTTATTCCACGAATTTGTTTCAAAATTGGAGACTTAACGGAGCCGTGTTACGGCGTTTGATTCTCTTTCTTCCGACCCCTCGTCATAATTGACGACGCGTTCCGACTTTGCCCCCACCGTTAATGTGTGGGTATTTCTTGTTTTTGTAGGGACTAAACTTTCTGAATTTTATTTAATCAAATCAAATGATCGACATTTGTTTAACACTTATTTAAGCACCCTGAGATCGTGTGAAATAATAATGTTACTTCACGCAACATGACCCTCTTGTGACGTGTGCATAATAAAATTTATCCATTATATATATTAATAAAAAGAAAAGCGGAAGGGAATATAGTAGTAAGTGAATAGTAACACATTTTCTTTCAAATAATAATAACAATATCACATTTAATTAAATTTTAAAAGTAATACTTTGCATTTCATCACTAATTCTTTTAAATAAAATATAATATAGGGTCACTCTAGTTTACGAATCTTGTGAGGTTTTACATAAAGTTTTTGCATTGACCTCGTAATCTCTGTGAATGAGATGTTAATATTTTGTTTTGAAGTTATACTTTTTAAACATAAAATTATCTTTTTTTCTCGCCATGGAGTATATAGGCAGTATTTTTAATTCAAAAAATAAAAAGGATATTATATACTAGAACATATTTTGATTGATATTCCAACAGATCGAAACTTATATAATAATAATCTTGTAAAATTGAAAAACCGGACAAATTTAAATTAGTGCGTTTAGACGATTCAATTAACTTTGGTTTTCTGAAAGCAAGATTCAATAAATTATTAATGCTCAAGAAGGGATTTCCACAATGTAACAAATTAATTTTGGCATGTTTTATGACTCATTATTTAAAAACATATTATTTTTCAATGAGTCATTTATCTTTTTCTTTCTTCTAATAATATACCTAAGATATTGAAGTATGTGAGATTGTGATACTTTTTAAATATTTTTGTGATATTTTTAAAATTTGAGCATCATTAAATTAAAATATATATGAACATCACGTCTCACGTATGAAACCGTTTAGCATAAATTTTTGTGCATAGTTATTGTTTGAGTCGGTAGACACATGTAGTGAACATTTTCTCTAAATGTGAAGTAGTATATTTGATCATTTCGATTAAACCTTCGACTATTGACTTTTCTAGTATTATTTAATAGAAAATCTAAAACATGTTGAAAAAAGAAAAGAACAAATTGGAGAAAAATAATAATTGCTCGACATACTTATAAAAGTTCATGTTGACCCTTTAAAAGATAAAACTCCAAAGAAATGATTGCCATTTATACCAAATTTCTTAAATTAGAACAGTTAAGATTTTTTTTATAAATCATTTTCTAAATTAATAATAAAAAGTCAATTAATCAAACGAGCAAGTACGCTAATTAATATTAGCAATACCATCTATAAAACCTGGAGCTCAAAACAAGACGATCAATCTTTTAGTAATTTTGTGAACCAGAATATCAAGGTGATCACCTCTACGAGTTGAACAAAATATAAATAATTTATCTTCATATGTTTGATTTTAATTGTATAAAGACTTGGACCGATATAATTTAAATTTCTGAATGTTTATGTAGTGCAATGGTAAACGTATAAAACCACCCGCCAAAATAAAATCTGCTTGAGATTTTCCACTATAAGTTTGTTTCCTACCTACCATTTTTATAATAATTGATTACAATTAATGAGAATTATTAGTCAATAAAATTCACCTAAGTTGTGACAATTATTTGAATTAATCTTAGCTGTATCGCAATCTATACACATTTAATATTTTGTGTCAAATAAACCAGTTTGAGTTTCATATTGTTTTCAAATGAACTATTGGAAAGATTCACTATCCATAAGAACTGAACGTAGTTATGTAATGCCATATTAATTAATTATTAATTATGATTATTCAATGTTTAAATCAATAAACAATTAACGAGAGGACGTCATCTGAATTCTTGATTGATTCACCAAATAAACAGCTTGATCGGAATTATTTTGTTTGAGTCATTATAATTATGAATCAAATAATTAGGTTTCGAAGTTGATCAAACTGATTTTTTTTTATTTCGATATGTTTTTTTAAGGGAAAAACCAGTGACATTAGAGAGTTGAAAGATCGCCTCTACAGTAACAACAACATTGTTCGGAAAATGAACAAAAAGGAAAACATAATCACGATGGGCCACACAAATTCCAACAACCATGGTCCAAACAAACTTAACTCTGTCAAACACCTCCATCAGCTCCAGAATATCAATAATCGCACGACCCATATAGCTCAAGTCCTTTATTGGATGAAGAAAAACATAAATGACAAGAGCTCAGTGACACACACACCAATTGTGCAACATCTCTCACTAAAACATCACTGCACTCTCCCCTCCGAATCACGAAGAACACCACCAATACTAGCACTCCACCCAACCCTGATTGAAGCATCAATGTTAAGCTTCAACCGTCTGCTCCAGAGTCCTCCACCTTATTCCTCCATCTCGTACTGATTTTTTCACAGCCACATCAGGCTCTGGATATTGATGCAGCACGTCTGCTCGAGTCCTCCACCTTACTCCTCTATCCCGTATTGATGCAGCACAGAAGAGATGATACAATGAACAAGGTTAAACCTCTTAAGAACAATCTTGTTTTTTTATTAATAATCAAAAGTTCTCTTACAATGTTCTTGAGACTCCTATTTATAATAGAATATTAAGGTTTAAAGAGGGTAAGTCTTAAAAGCCTAACCCACTAATAATTACTTAAAACATAAATAAAATCATAAAATATAAATATAAAATGCAATCTTACCTCTAGATATAAAAGTGAAATTATCGAATACGATTTAATTGTAATCAAAGTAAATTTAGAAGCTAATCCAACGTTAGATTTCTCATAAATAGTCCGACTTCAGCACATGTTCCTCGTATTATATTATAAGATACAATAAATTATATATAATGAAGTTGACTCCATAATTTTTATATATGTATGATATGAAAGTAAAGTATTGGATTCTATGTAAAAAGCGATTTCAACATAAATTATTAGTAGCTTATGTGTTTGACATTAACATTATTAGTGAAAGAAAATGTAATCAGAAAATTAGTGAGTTGCTGAAATGGGACATGCCTCTTTTTTCAAAAATTGTGGATTAACATTTCTTTCCCACTAATATAATATTCGCGAATGACAATGCAACTCATTTTGACGGGTGTGTTAAGTCTGCATATGGAGCAATATATTCCTTCACAAATTTTTTTTTTTAAAAAAAGGTTATGAAAATGAATATTTAAATATTTCTTATTTACATTTAAACTTCAAAATATGGATCTTGGATCAAATTTGTTAAGGATTTTAATTAAATCTACACCTATCTAATAACAAAATGTTGGGCCAAAAGTTGGGCAAAAAAATTATTATAATTATCTAATAAAATTTTAAACACCTTAATAAATTTAATGTAGCTCAAATGGTATAATAAATATTTTTTATCTTTGTTGCAAGAGTACAAGGTTCAATTTTTCCATATTTACCACACATATATATTAATTATTTTTTTAATATTTTCTAAATTAATAATATAATTTTTGAATTTTTGAACAAGATCTATTCATACATATAATAACAAAATATTATACCAAAAAAGAAAAAAAAATTCAACAAAAAAATTATTACAAAAATTTGAACTAAATCTATTTATTCATATATAATAACAAAATATTATACCAAAAAAAAAAATCAACAAAAAATCATTACAAATTTATCATAAAATTTCAAAAGTGGCACATTAGTGATTAATAATATAAAATGTTATATTTTGTAGTTGATATAAATATATATATTTTTTTAAAATTAGTTACTCCTTCCATCTTTTTTTAGATTGCTCATTTAATTTTGACATGAGTTTTGATGAGAAAAATTCTTTATTAATATTTGAAGGTAATAAAATAGTTTTTTGATAAGGGTATTTTGTCAATTTTAGTGAATAAGATAAAAAATAAGTTAATGTTGTATGTAGTTATTAGTGATATGTGATGTAATTCAGTGATGTTTGTAAGGGGTAGCATGAACTGTATAGTTACTTTATTGCTATTTTGAGTATGTGATAAATATTACATGAAATTTATTTAAATTGATTAGTCCAAATACCATAAATTAGTTACATGAGCTATTGTGATTAGACTTAAATTGTTAGTTGAATAATTTTTAATTAAATTATTAGTTGGCGTTATTAGTTTAATTGTAAAATGACACTAAGTTGATTGTGATAAAGCTCGATTTGTTTACTTTATTTTGTATGATTCTTTTGTAGGATAAAATATTTAAATTGATTAGTCCAATCATGGGCGGATCCATGAAAACTTTCATAATGGGGGCACAAAAATAAATAATATAACAAATAGATTTTCCTGTATACCCGGGTTCACGTGAATTCTATTTTTTTAGTGTCACGATTATGCATATACAGTTATAAACTATTACTATCTTAAAAAATATTTAATTTTTTAAATAGTGATGGTACATATACATAACAGATCAACAAATTTTTTTTAGATGAAATATTTGCACTATTAACTAATTATAACACGATAGTGGGTTGGTTGTGATGAAGCTCGATAACCATATTTTTAAAAGAAAATACTAATCGAGACTAACTTAGGACAAAGAGTGTTGATTTCGGGAATGACACTGTCATCATCAGATAGTAGACTCTCTATAATATCTTAGAAAGATAATTTTGACTAATGATATCTTATGGTGTGATCATTAATAAGAATTATAAACAAGTATTAAAAATCTTGGACTTTATTAAGGAGATTAATTTCAATCATGGGTAGTTATATGTTATCATGTTCAGAATAACTAAATGGGACAATTTAAAAATTTTGACAAGCAATGAGAATTGGGGACAATTTGAAATTTTGACATGCGAAATTGGGACAATTTGAAATTTTGACATGCAATGGGAATTGAGAAGACAATAATAGATGACAATCAAAGTGGTTTAGAAGAAAATTATTTAAAATTATAAGAAAAAAATACATTTAAAGTTGCATTATTAAACAATGTAAAAATTTTAAGCAGTTGGAGTGCCACACATTTTTCATGCCTGATTGCAAAAGTAAAATATGTTCATAAATCATGCTTTACATCTAAATAAAAAATATATATTTAATTTTTTTTAAAAAAGATTATATGTAAAATATTATTTTATAATTTATTTAACACAAAAATGAATACATTTTATATTATGTTCATTTTATACTCACAAACCGTGCAACGCGCGGGTTATATACTAGTAATTTATAATAAGAAAAACCTAACGAAACACTAATCCAAATTAATACACCTTTTGCCAAATGTTTGATATAGAATTTAAAACAGTTCTGGAATTTGAAAATCCAAAAATAAATCTATTTCAAGAATGAGTAAGACTTGTGTGGAACTTTCTCTGAGTATAAAATAAAAATGATATTTAGGAGTAAGTGTTAATTTGTGCTAATTTGTGTACTGTTTTATTGTGAGTTCGTCTTACTCAAATTTAAATATATCCCAACAAACACCGAACATTCATATTTTATACTTTTCATTATTTTTCTATTTTCCTATGTTCTTAATATATTTAAATCATCAATTCACATCACTCAATTATTATTATTACATGGAACAACAATATAATAACTCTCCTTTTATACCATTAAGATAGACTTTGACAACTTTTCACACATTAAAAAATATATCTAATTTTTTTATAATTGTAATATTTTTCACATTCTTTCAATTTCATCCTTGAACAAAATAAACTATATATATAATTTAACTTTTAATTTTTCAACAATTTTTGAACATTTCCTCCTAAAATTATTCAAATCTGGAAAGGGCATAACCTGAGCAGCAATGGAGCAGTCTGTCTAGCCTTGTCAAACATTTCACCAACATTAGCTTGACTCTTCCCCGATTATATTTTAAAATAAAGTGTAATCTAAATTTATATTGGAATTTATCGTATATGACACAAGACTCCGTCATTTTTAATATTAAAGGGTTAATATTAATTGGCAAACATATACGATGTTTTTATATTGAGTAAGGCTCCAGTGAACCAGGTCTATACATAAACTTTATTACCGTTATGTTAAATATTATCACTTATATACAAAAAACTTTTTTTTTTTAAATAAAACATTTTTAAACCGTACTTGTAGTTTCTGTGCATGATAACGATAATTTTTATACATAAAAATAATACTAAAAAAATCGAGTTCATACGATGAACTCGAAGTTCACACAAATTTTTATTTTTTCTATTCGATTGCAACCTTAAATATACTATATTACGATATATCCATTTCTTGAGGTCACCGATATCGATGGAGAACAATATTTTCTTGATATTTATAAAAAATTAAAAATATTGATATCGGATATTTTTTTTGCACAAATTGAGCTTAATATCGGTAACATATAAAAAATATCGAAAAAATATCAACAAATTTAAAAAAAATCAATAAATAGCATATGAGATAGACAAAAACCCATATGAGATGGAGTACAACTTATCACAAATAACACTCACTCTTCTCAAAGTGTCAAAAGCGCCGATGCCCAACTTATGCTCCATTTCACCGTGAGACCATCTAATTCAAGTGTACCTTTATGAGATAAATGCATATATTATATTTTATGTATATTTATCACAAATATAAAATTTGTTCAAATTCTTTTATTATGTTTATGAATTAAAAGTTTGTCATAAAAAATTATAAATTTTAAAGTTTACCATTATCAATATATATATATCGATATTTTCATAAATTTAAGATGTTAATATTTATACCGATATTTTCAACCTTAATTGCACGTACTGTGACGCACATGGGAGTCCCTATTTGCAGTTACAAAACATAGGAGACCGCAACACAAAGTGTTGAAAGTACATGGAAACCCAGTTTAGGCTTTATGAGGCATAAAGTAGAGCCTGACTTTCAACCAGCGGTATTACGAACATTCATACTTCCTTTCTATCTCCTCAATTAAAGCACCTCTTTACTTATAATAATATTCCAATTTCCAAGTCAAGCCAAGAATTGATATTTCCCATTTTACAAAAAGACACATTACTCCCTCCCCACCCAATATATATACCCACTCATTCAAACCCACAAACAACCACCTTCATCATTTCACCCCAAATAAAATCTCTCAAGTTCAAACCCATAAAAAAAACATGATCAACTTGGAATGGATTTTTCCTTCGTGTTTCAAGGAAAGAGTCCATGTTTGTGCTCAAAATTCGACGTCGACGAGGATTTCACTTTCGGATATAAGCGATCCGGGTTCACCTCTTTGTGTTAGTGATCTTTCGAATTCGAAATTTGCATCAAATTTGCATATTTTCACATTATCGGAGCTCAAAGTGATGACAAGTGATTTTTCATCGATTAATTTTCTTGGTGAGGGTGGGTTTGGGCCGGTCCATAAGGGGTTCGTTGATGATAGCTGCAGGCCCGGTTTGACGGCCCAGCCCGTTGCTGTGAAGTGCCTTGATGTGGGTGGCGATCAGGGGCCCAGAGAATGGCTGGTTAGCACTCACACCAAAATAAATAAATAAAAAGAATTGTTGTATATGTTTTTTTTTTTTAAAAATTGACATTTTTTTTTTGTTGAATTTGCAGACAGAAGTGGTTCTTCTTGGACAATTGAGGCATCCACATCTTGTGAAGTTGATTGGGTATTGCTGTGAAGAAGCGTATAGGCTTCTTGTTTATGAGTACATGGCTAGGGGCAATTTGGAGAATCACTTATTTGGAAGTAAGAAACTCATTTCAATTTCATTTCATTGCATCCTATATATCGAGTGTTTAAGAGCTTTAAGCTATTTATTTATTTATTTATTCAGCTTTTATATTGGAGAATGTATTTTTGGTGTTTCTGAATTGTATATTATTGCTTAAGTTATCAACTAAAATTTAAAATTTATAAAGCGATAATTATATACTTCTAGCTGGTTCTGCTTTTGTTCTAATATTTACTTATTTTATGCAAATTTTGCAAACCCTTATTACTTTCACAATTAAACAGATTTTCTTACAATCACTAAATTAAACTCCTTTCTCAAAAGTATAATTTTTTTACAAACACCCCCAATATGTTTTTAATTTATTACATGATATATAATTGATATTGTTGATGATTATTTTTCAGGACATAGTTGTTCATTGTCATGGCAAACAAGGATGAAAATTGCAATAGGAGCAGCGAAAGGTCTGGCTTTCTTGCACGGAGAAGAGAAACCAGTGATTTATCGCGATTTCAAGGCTTCAAATATACTAGTCGATTCTGTAATACCCTCTGCATCATATATTGTACTCTTCGTGCAATAAAATAAAATGCTAATGTTATAAATTTAATTTATCAGGATTATAGTGCCAAGCTTTGTGATTTCGGGCTAGCAAAAGACGGTCCAGAGGGGGACGACACGCACGTGTCTCGACTCGTGTAATGGGCACACATGGCTACGCCGCCCCTGAATATATCCTGACAGGTAAAAAATTCAAATTCTAGTAATGACGGATCCACAATTTTAAAACGATAATTGTAGCAAAAGTATTGTTGTTCTACTATAAAACGATAATTACAAGCAAGTTGTACAGTAAAATTGTTTTACATAAGACTAACTCATTAGTTATGTCTCACGTATCCCTCTGAATCCACTCCTATGTTGGGATATGAATACAATAACTAACTTTTACTATAAAAATGTTATCATTTTAGGTCATTTGACAACAAAGAGTGACGTATACAGCTTTGGAGTTGTCTTATTAGAGCTACTCACGGGAAAACGAGCATGGGACAAGAAACGTCCTTCTAGAGAGCAAAACCTATTCGAATGGGCTAAGCCGCTTTTGAAGGATCACCACAAGCTCGATAGATTGATGGATTCAAGACTCGAGGGCCAATACTCGACCGAGGGTGCTAAGAAAGTGGCTGCATTAACCCTTCAATGCATGAGCCACAACCCAAAATCGAGACCAAATATGAACCACGTGGTTAAAATCTTGGACCAGATTTTGGAGTTTAAGGATGTCCCATCCGGGCCCTTCGTCTACATTGTGCCAACGGAACAAAAAATCGATACGAAGATAAGTTGTGATCATAAACAAGAGGAGACTAAGCCGACGGGAAATGAAGATCAAGGAAACGAGAACGAGACGAGACGAAAGAAGAAAGGTTATCGACATAAACATCCGATTAAGAATTGTGCCGTTTATACGGATACAGATTTGTATACAACCTTGAAGAATCAAAAAAGAATTCCAATGATCCAAGGGAGATAGCTAGATGAGAGAATAAGTAGGAAGAACAAGTTTTGATCGATCAAAGTAAGTGTACATCCAATGTTTTTTTCTTTAATTTGTTGTTTATTTGTTTCTCATACTAAAGTTACCATTTTCTTTCACTACAACTTTTTTTTAGATCCATTTTTGTGTTTTATATAATGTGTGTTTGTTTAGAGACATGTTTCTTTCACACAATATTAATATAATCTAATATATAGAATACAAGATAGAACATCAACATCAAAGTTTTTTTCTCATCCACTAACCTAATTCTCTGGTCCCAATCTTCACTCAGACGTATAATATCAAACACTATAAGGACATTTGAAAACACATTAAATATGAAATTTAATTTCAAGGCTCAAGAGGTGGAATTCTAACAACTTTAATAGACTTCTTTAACAGAAACCATCTAGTTTGTACATTGTAGTGTAAACATATGACTCTAGACCTAAGAAAATATTTTTTTTTTAAATATCTAATTTTTGTCATCAGATAACTTGACAATTTTAACATAAGGAATGAAAGGAAGGAATTTATGCCGTAATTGAAAGCGTCATTATGAAGAAGACTTGGAAATCATATGATCGGAAGGAAATTGAGGATAAATTTAATTGGAAATGGATAATTGTTGGAATTTTTGCATGTCAATAGTACAAATTAACATTATAATAAGATTTTTTTTAACAATTTAAATAAGATAAATATTCATATGAGACGGTCTCATATATGAGACAGAGTACCACTTAGCACAAATCACATCCACCCCTCCAAAAATATTAAAGAGTAATGCACAACTTATAACCCGTCTCACTGTGAGACCGTCTCATGCAAGTGCACATTTTTAAATAAATTGTTGGATTTCTTCAAGCATAATTACTTATTTCCGGTACAAACGTACTCAATTTGAAAGCCATTTAAAAAAATTACAATACCTAATTGTAATTTTGACTTTGAAATTTATTCACTTACAAAGTCACTTCTAACTTTGTAATTTCTTCTCCTTGAAATTTAGGTAAACTACAAAGGTAATCCTTTGCTAGTTGATCTATATATACAAGTACTAAAGTATAAGATTATAAATATTCCTTGATGTGTGTCTTCAAGTTATAAATTATAATTTATAACTTCTGAAAGGGAACAAACTTTAAAATTGTGGGATAAATATTTTACACTTTTGTATTTAGCATAGGAAATAATACTATTTAAAATATGAGGCGCACTTGTATAGGACGGCAGGATTGATCCTTCTATAAGGCCAACGAATCGAAAGATTCAGGTCTCAAAATATGTCGAAATTTTAGGAGGCCATTTTGTTGGTACCTTATATATATACACATATATTAAATATTTTAAATATAAACAAAGGATGTAATTTAATTAAAAAATTTATGTATAATATGTCATTCAACTGTGTTCGAATTCTCGTAGTTGCAAAATATAATATTTTTTAAAAAAAATTGTTTTAGAGTATGTCTCGGTAGCCTCGGCAGCTCTCGGCGGCGGCCCTTGTCGTCTTGTCCGCCCGTCCACTTTGTCCGGCATCCGCCTGCGTGCTACTCGTCGCTGCGCCCGCCCGGGCAACCATATCCCATATCTCGCAATTTCGGCCTCGCCCGATGCCCGTCGTTCTGCTTCTGCGCTTCAGCGTCGCAGCGTCTTTCCTCCTTAGCACGTTTACGGGACGCCTTATCCCTCGCCGGTTAAGATTTCGTCCTTTAATTCTTCGTCTTCGTCCTCGTTTTCGATCCGGTTACAATTTATTTACAAAAAATAAATAAACCTAGATCTAGACTAGTCTATTACATTGATCAAATCAAACAAATCCTAATCTACTCGTGGATTTTCTCACGAGGCAAAACGAATCCGAATCAGATCGAATTAAAAAACCACAGTTTATATGCATGCATAAATAAACACATTAAATTCCATGACAATTGGATACCTGCAAAACAGATCTAGCAATTCTACTATCCAACTTCAAATTTAATGTCAACGAATTAAATTACAATTTAAAAAATTCAGAGCTCGAAACCGTGGCTCTAATATCAGTTCTTGGGGAATAAGTTGCACAGATCTATTCGGGGTGAATATTTAAATACAAATTTAATTCTTATAATTATTACTAGCATGAATTAATCTTATATTAATTCAAATAATAATCCAACAACATATCATGCATATAATAATTCACATAAAACCTACGCATGCGGAATTCTACGAGTTTACGTGAACGTACCTCTTGGGATGTCAACGGTATGGCTGAATAGACTAACCAAAAGGACTTCCCAAGTATTCCCTTAGCCCTCGTTCGACTATCCGGTGGAAGGACTCTTGTGAACGATTTAACAAAAGGAGAATAAATTATGTTGAACCACCTTTGTGGATTTACTAATTTTTCCAGCACATGGAATTGTACTTGGGAATGAAATAATCATCCCCTATTTATAGAGACCAGGTGGTCGAATTTTGTGCCCTAAAATAATGTGGGAAAATCTTTTCTTGATCTCCAAGAAATCTTGAATATATCTCCTATATTCTTTCTCCCATAATTATAATATTCCACAAAATCCCATCTTCTCTATTTGCTATGGAATTTTCGAAATAGATGAGTCAAGAATCCAAGATTTGGATCTTCTTGAATTTATGAGATATTTCTTGTATTTCAAGAAATACATATCTTCCATAATATATTTTCAAGAAAATCAAGAAAATCTTTCTTGCCCATTATATTTCATATTTTTCGAAAATCTCCTTATAGATAACCAAGTGGGAGATTTCTTGAATTTAATGAGATAATCTTGTATTCCAAGAATACATATCTTCATTCCATAACAAAATTCAAAGAAAATCTTTCTCCCAACTTATCTATAAATTTCGAAAATTTAGGGAAAAATTAAGCAACAATATTTATTTTATTTTAACCACATTTTTCAGTTATTGGACTATATGTTGGGCTACTCAGGGGGCCTTTAGGAGAATTAAGATTGGACCTTCTAATGGACCTTGAATATCTAATATTGAGCCACAATATTATTCAAGCCCATAAATATTAATTAATCCCACTACATAATTAATATTGCACTATTCATCTTAACCCATATTACAGTCAATATGGCTCCCGGTTATTATTTCCCGTGTTTAAGATTATCAAGCCCATTAATTAATTCAAGCCACTGAAATAGTTTTCCATTAATTAATATCTTTTATCCTTAGTCAAGGAACGGTTCAACATTATTATCCATACCGGAAACTAATTCCACTTGCAAGATTTGGTATGATAAAGTTTATGAACCTCCCAAGGGGGCAAATCAAACAAGTGTACTTGCACACGATTCTTCGTATTAAATCTTAGCAATCACATGCGACTAATAATATTGCCCAAGATAAAAAGTATTGAATCTCGTTGATTCTTTACCCATGATAAGTCAAAGCAATAGTTACCAATCACACGTGATCCTATTTAAGGAACGGAGATTAAGAAATAACGAACCACTGAGGTCTAATTCTTCCTTGTTCAATTCTGAAGAATTTATCCTCCTGTAGATCCTATTCAGTGCATCAGTCATGCACTAGTGTAATCTCTTGGTCAAGACAAGCCAATCCGAGCCTTACACTTCAACCTTTCACGATGGGTTGTTCATTTCCATCTATGTCGTGAATGGCGTACTTTTAGTTACAAGGGACTGTTAATTTAATCTTCTGTGATCTGGTATCACTAAATTAACTACAATGCAACACGTACGACTTATTTGAACAGTTATGCAGTAAATATATGTAACATTCGATAATATTTAAAGCATCAGTGATAAACAATTTATTTCAGTAAATAAGTCCGAAATTCAGTTTTGATTATACAAAAGTAAAAGCATACTTTCTAGTATAATCCCAACAGCACGGGTGCGGGTGCGGGGTGCAGATACGATACGATTCGGGTGCGGGGATTCGTAGATTTTCAAATTTTTAGGATACGATACGGCCAGGATACGTCAATTTTTTTAATTTAATTATATATATCACCTGTAATAATATTAAAAAAATTACAACAATTATATATAACACATGTAATAATATCAAGAGTATTTAAAACACAAGTACTAATATCAAGGAATTCATCCCATAAGTAACAAAACAACAATTAAATCAAATATTATTAACCTATACAAGTCATAAATCATAATAAAAGATTAATAAAATTTAATAGTTAATAAGTTTTAGAGTGTGTCCTTCAAATTATTAGTAAGTTTTAATTTTTTACAAAAAAAAAACCCAAAATTTAATAAATTTTACAAAAAAATCCGATACGTATCCGATACGCGTATCCTCGGAACAGGATACGCGTATCTGATAATAAAAAAAAAAAAAATTGGGATTCGCCACGTGGCGAATCGGGTGCGAATCCCAGGCGAATCCCACCCGAATCGCACCCCAGACGAATCCGATATTGCATACTGTTAATTTTTGAAGAATCCGTGCATTAGAGTTTAACACCTAACAATGTCGTTTGCAATTGTTTTTAGTCTACGTTATATGACGTTTGTACCTTGAGAGTTGAGACTTCTTGTCCGCACACCTAAATCATTGAATTTTGAGGTGAATAAAATCATCAACACGACTTCGACGTACAACTTAACAATGCAGAGTAACTAAAGTTGTTAAATTCTCCGACGTGCTGCAAAATTTCCTCATCTTGGCATTTTTCTTCTTTTTGATGAGATTGTGCTGAAAAATACAAATCTTAGTGGAAAAAACAAAATAATGTGATGCATTCATCTTACAATATTATTTTTACGACAAGATATTATTTTTTAGGAAATTCATTAGGATATGTTTCACAAATATTTATATAATTGGGGGCTGCGTGAAACGATCTCACATGAGAGTATAGTAGGTCGATACTTAATCAAGATATTAGACCCGCCCCATCCCTTTCACGTGACGGGTATTATTGTAATAAATAAAACAAATTTTAAGGACAAAAACTCATATGAGACAGTCTCATGCATGATATGGGGTATAACTCAATATAAATTACACACATCTCTCCCAAAGTGTTAAATCGTCAATGCTCAATTTATGTCCCGTCTCACCGTGAGAGCGTCTAATGCAAGTGTGTCTCTACTTTAAAATATTTAACATGAAAATATGATAATAATTGAATAAATAAATGTAGGTGATATTAAAATTTTGTTAAACAATTAATTTTCACCTTTTAAAAATGTTAAAATCGATAAGAATATTAAGTTGCCATATCATGTTATATTTCATGTTATTTAATCAATAAATATTGACTTAAATATATTTATAAAATTAATTTTGTATTATTTATAAGGACAAAAGGTATAAGACATACTTCCTCTACCCCTAATTAACTTGCATCTTTTTGTGGACACAAAAAAATTTAAAAGTGAAGTAATGAGTAGAATTTTGAGAAGTAATTTTATAAACTTTTATGTTTAGAACAAAGAAGTGAGTTGAATTGTGTGTATGTGTGGACCAAAAAGTAATAATATTTTCTATAAAATTATGAATATTATGAGGGTAAGATTAGTTACGAGTTTTCTACTTTTAAAGTGTGCAAGTTACGTCCAAATAAAAAATATATGCAAGTTATTAAGGGATGAAAGTATTACCTTTAACAAATAATTATTGTACAAATTACATACTTTTCAAAGAAGTATTTCTAGAGGATTTGAAAGCCAGGAATCATTTATAATATATACTCCATACATTACATGTTAGATATAATTAACTATATTGAAATTTTAATAATATAAATAGATCAAAACGGAACGGGACATAAAAGGTACCCAAACACGACCCGTCACTGGTCGGGCAATCCAAACAAGACAGAACAAGGCCATCCAGCTATGGGTACTTAAAAAACGAGAGGGTCTTGTTAAAATTAAGTATTTTTCCATACATTATGAATGACATTTACATGTATTTATAGATTTACAATGGAAGGATCTAGAATCCGTTGTAACTAACAACTAAGGCTATCCTACACTATGAATTGCCTTCATCAGTCTTCGAGCTGTGATATAGGCGTGATGCATGCATGTGTGATATTGAGCATGCAACCATCTGTGATGAAATATGCAGCACACCATGAAGAAACATGCACGTTACCTTGAGGAAACATTTACATTCTCTAACATGCTCCCGAAGAAACCGGAACCCGTGAATTGAGAAGACCGAGTTTGCAGCGTAGAGAGCATAAACGGGATGAGGAGAGAGACTTAGTGAATATGTCTGCTGGTTGATCCTCACCCGGAATGTATCGAATATCAAGAACTTGAGATTGCACCTTTTCACGAATGAAATGAACATCCACTTCAATATGTTTGGTGCGTGAATGAAAAGCCGGATTAAAGGCAAGAGTGATGGCCCCTTGATTGTCACACCATAGAATGGAAGGCATGAGAATAGGGACATGTAATTCAGAAACGAGAGAGTGAAGCCATAAGAGCTCAGTTGTTGCAGAAGCCAAAGCCCGATATTCGGCTTCAGTGCTACTTCGTGCAACCACGGACTGCTTACGTGAACTCCATGAAATCACATTGTCACCAAGCTTGATGCAGAAACCAGTAGTACTCCTTCGATCATCAATGTTTGAAGCATAGTCAGCATCCACGAAGCCATAAAACCTGAAATCAGAATTAGGAGAAAAAGATAATCCTAAACTAATAGTGCCCTGAATGTAACGAAGTACCCTTTTGCAAGCTCTCCAGTGATTATGTGTGGGAGCTTGAAGGAATTGAGAGAGTTTATTGCCAGAGAATGAAAGATCTGGTCGAGTAAGGGTAAGATATTGAAGAGCTCCAATGATGCTTCTGTAAAGAGAAGGATCAGTGAAGAGAGCACTGTCATTGGTGGAGAGTTTGTCACTTGGACAGAGTGGAGTGGAGCAAGAGAGATTGGCTTTAGATAGAATTTCTCTGGCATATTTAGTTTGAGTTAGAGTGATGAGATGAGGAGAAGTATGAGCCTCCAGACCAAGAAAATAATTGACATCTCCAAGATGCTTTAGAGAGAACTTGTTGTGGAGTGTAGTGATGAGATCTGAGATGAGAGAGGGACTGTCACCAGTGATGAGGATATCATCTACATAAACAAGAAGAATCAAGGTGTGTTGTTTTGTTTTCTTGTAAAAGAGGCAATGATCAGACTGAGTGTTGGGATATTTTAGTTTTGATGAATTATGCCAAAACATTATCAACTTGTGTTTTTTAAGCTAATCTACAGATAACAAGTTGAGGGGGAACGAGAGAACAAGTTGAGGGGGAACTCACGAAATCAGACGAGGCTGCAGACGAGACTGATCGAGATCAGATGAGTAAGATGAGTTCCGGAGTTAACTGGTGAGCTGTGCAAAATCAGAAGAGAAGAAAAGCTAAGCAAGCTAATCAGAAAGAAACTGACCAGAAGATCAGAAGAGAAGGTTGCAGATCAGAAGATGGGCAGATGAGACTGATCAAGATCAGACGTGATCGAGATCAGATATGATAACCTGATATGCTAACCTGATGTACTGACCTGATGCTATCCTGAGATGTTGACCTGAAGATGTGTTGATCTGATCAATTGAGCTGATCAGATCAGGCAAGAAGAAATCAGATAGCCTGAGTCAAGTGACCTGAGGGTCAGTAAGTAAAAGTGACCTGAGGGTCAGGATGTCTGAATTCAGAAGAGCTGAACTCAATAAGCCTGAGTGTCAGTATGCCTGATCAGACAAGGTCCGCTGGAGAAAAGTCTGCTGAATCAAGAAACCTGAGACTCAGTAAGTTTCTGAAGACACTGAGACTCAGAGAAACCTGAAGACTCGGAAGAAACTGAAGAATATAGTCTTTAGAATTCAGCTGACGTGGACCAATGAGAGGAAGACAACAAGCCTGAAAAAGCTGCAAAAAGCTATGTGACTCCATCCAACGGTAACATTCAAATCCACACTATAAATACAAGTTCTTCCTTCATTATTCGTGTGGAAGTGAAAAATGTGTGATCCATCAAGCTTCAAAGCCAAATCATCTAGCATTTCCACCATAGAACACAGAGCAAGAAATGCACGCATATATTCAAGAGTGTTCTACCCTAGATCTAAGCATAAATGCCACATCCTAAGCTTAGAGAGATTTTCCCAACCTTAGCATTGAGGCTAAACAAATGTAAGGGAAAATCTCAACCTAGTTGGAAACCAAACAAACCTTACCCAAATCAGTTTGGTAGGATAAGTTTGTAGGTGAGTGTGAACTTGGTAAACATCTAGCAATCCCGAAAGGGAGGGTAGGCGATCCCTTGAGGGTGATAAGTCCCATTTGAGTGTGAACTCGGTAAACATCTGTTGGGTGTTCGACTAACACGTTAAACTAAGTCCAGTTGGTTAAGTCGGTTAAGTTGGTGCCCCTTGTAATAGGGAAGAGTGGATGTAGGACGAGTTGTCCGAACCACTATAAAATCGTGTGTTCTTTACTGCTGTATGTTCTTACTTGCCATATGCATTCGATTAAGCAAAACACACATCGTTCTTAAAAGTAAAAAAGTGTAATTGGAATCACTCTGCCCTTGCCCCTGTTTTATATGCATTACATGGTATTTTCCGCGCACTAATGGGTTTTCAAATCGGGACCAACACTGAGAATTTAGTAATCCAGTTTGAAGGAGGAAATCCTTAAATGTGTCATACCAAGCCTTTGGTGCTTGCTTGAGACCATATAGAGCTTTAGAGAGTTTACACACATGATGAGGCTTAGAAGGATCAACAAACCCCTCAGATTGAGAGATATACATAGTTTCCTTCAAATGCCCATTCAGAAAGGCATTGTTGATGTCAACTTGTTGAATACTCCATCCATAAGTGACAGCCAAGCTGAAAACCACCCTTAAAGTCACAGGTTTCACTACTGGACTGTAAGTATGAAAGAAGTGTATCCCTACATTTTGCTGAAAACCCCTAGCAACCAATCTTGCTTTGTATCTCTCAACATTACCATCCTTAGTATATTTGTCCCTGAAGATCCATTTAGTAGAGATCAGATTCATGTCTAAAGAGAAAGGCACAAGAGACCAGGTGGCATTTGTCATCAGAGCATTATATTCAGCTGTTATGGCCTCTTTCCATTCTGAAGACTGTAGAGCTTGAGACACAGTATCTGGTTCACTGATTTTTACTTGACTGTGAAAGAGTTTTGGCTTAAGAGCTCCAGACTTGGCTCTGGTAGTCATGGAGTGAGTATTGATGGGTATAGATGGAGGAATGGATGCAGCATGAGATAACTGTGGAGAGGAATGAGGAAGTGACACAGAAGGTGGAGTAGTTTCTGTATCAGAAGAATGAAGTGGGGAATATGTTGCAGGAAATGGAGGCATAGGGGGAGATTCTGAGTGTGATGAAGATTGGGATGATGTAGTTTCTGGAGCAGAAGTGATGAAAGATGGAACAACAGCAATGGTAAGATTTGGAGAATTGGATGGGGATGAACTGGAAGTGTGAAATGGAAAATCGGACTCATTGGATTCAACAGTCCTTGAGATGAAAATTTTGCCTGTGGATAAGTGAAGACATTTATAGCCTTTGTGAAAAGAGCTATAGCCAATGAATATGCATTTGTCTGATCTGTATTGCAATTTAGGATCATTGTATGGCCTGAGAAAGGGAAAACAAGCACATCCAAAGACTTTGAGGAAAGTGTATTCTGGAGATTTATGAAACAAGAGCTGATATGGAGCAGAATAGGAAAGAGTTGGAGTGGGAAGAAGATTTATCAGGTAGCTAGCAGTGTGAAAGGCACACCACCAGAATTTCGTGGGAACATGACTTAGTGCCATCATGGATAGACCCAACTCAACAACATGTTGATGCTTTCTTTCCACCAAACCATTATGTTGGTGAGTATGAGGGCAAGACATTCTCAGAACAATCCCAAGTTCAGAGAACAAACTTTTCAATGCTATGAATTTCCCACCATTATCACGTTGCACAACCTTCACTATGGTATTAAACTGAGTTTCAATCAGAGATAAGAACTGAGGAAAAATTACTTTAACATCAGACTTCAGCTTCAGAGGATAGATCCAAGTGTATCTTGTAAACTCATCCACCATAATCAAGTAATACTTAAAACCCTCAATTGATAACACATCAGTATGAATAACATCAAATGGTGCTTTAGATGAGTGTTGCACAGATACAAAATTCCTTTGATGCATTTTTCCCATTTTACATGAATCACAGAAATCAACATCAGAAGGTTTGACAGGAATATTCAAATCCTTCAGTACATGTGTAACAATACTAGAGCTAGAATGTCCAAGCCTATAATGCCAAAGCATATACTTATTGTACTGAGAAGCAACTGATTTATTACAATTGAAAGTAGTAGAATGAATAGCACCACCGTTGACATTGAGATGATCCAGATTTAGTTGATAGAGACCATTGCTAAGTACTCCCTTCAGAAGGACCTGTTGTGTAGTCAAATCCTTTACAACACAGTGAGTAGAGAAGAACTCAATCATAGCATTATTGTCTCTTAAAAACTGTGAAATGCTTAGCAAATTCTTTGTAATGTCAAGCACATGTAGAATATTTTTCAGAAGCACAGACTGATTACTATTGAGAGCAGGAAGAGTAATAGATCCAGTGCTAAGAATAGGAACAGAACAACCATTTCCTACTATGAGAGATGAAGTACCTTGATAGGGAGTCTGGTGATGAAGTTGAGAGTTCTGGTTAGTGACATGATGAGTGGCACCACTGTCAATGAACCATGGAGAGCCTGAATTCTGAGGACAAGTAACAGAATCTGAGGGATTAGTATGATAAAGAGATGGAGTTGGAAGTAAACCATCCTGATATACCATATTGGCCTGAGTGTTATGGTTGGCATGACCATGATTAGAGCCACCAGAAGTTGAATGACCATGAGTGGATCCACCAAAAGTAGAATAACCAAAGTTTGGCTCAACACCAAGGAAATGAACATCAAATCTTTTGAAGCATTTGATTGCAACATGATTGTTCTTGCCACACAATTGGCAAATCACTTTTGGTTTATTCTGAAACCTAAGTTTACCCTTGAATTTATTAGAGGTATAACCAGATTGAGAACCTCTGGAATCCTTTGAAGCAACATTAGCATTTGGATTCAGTGTATGATTCTGAAGAGGAGCAACAATACTCATAGTAGAATTATGCATCAACCGCATTTCATGAGTGTGAAGTATTGATTGAACTTCAGTGAGAGAAGGCAGAGTACCTCTAGTGGTGAGATTGACAACAACTGCATCAAATTCATGTCCCAAACCACCAAGTATGTACAGTATTAGATCCTCATCAGATATGGTATGACCTGCAGCAAGTAATCCATCAGAAATTGCTCGCATTTGAAGAATGAAGTCATCAATAGACAGAGATCCTTTCTTCAGTGTCTGTATCTGAAATCGCAAGTTCATAGCCCTTGCTCTAGACTGAGAGTTAAACAACTCATCCAAAATCAACTAGACTTGGAAAGCATGCGCGCACCGACTGACATGTCCAAGCATGGATTCAGAGATAGAGCTGAGAAGCCAGCTAAGAAGAAACTGATCCTTTCTGAGCCAAAGTAAGTGCGAAGTATCAGCACTGGTGGACTCTGGATCAAGTAAAGGAACTGAAGTGCAAAGAAGCACATCATCAAAGCCACGGGCACGAACCGTGGCCAGAACTTGAGAACGCCAGTAAGTGTAATTTTGGCGATCAAGCCTGATGTGGAGAGTTATGAACGTAGGAAGCTTTGGAAGAGACATGAGTATAGCAGCGGAAAGAGCAGAGTGGAAGAAGATAGGAAGATATAAAGAGTAGTGTATGAGGATATGAAGATAACCGTATGAAGATGTGAAGAGTAGTGTATGAAGATTTGAAGATGACCGTATGAATATTTGAAGATATGAAGGCGGTCGTATGAAGATATGAAGAGTTGGTTATGAAGATATGAAGATAAGTGTATGAAGATATGAAGATACACTTAAAAAGATATGAAGGATGGGAAGTAACCGCCTAACAGAAAACGGTTACGCTCGAAGAAATGAAGAAGCACACAGAAATCACAGAGTAGGAGAGACTAGCTCAGGATACCATGTTAAAATTAAGTATTTTCCCATACATTATGAATGACATTTACATGTATTTATATATTTACAATGGAAGGATCTAGAATCCGTTGTAACTAACTAACTAACAACTAAGGCTATCCTACACTATGAATTGCCTTCATCAGTCTTCGAGCTGTGATATAGGCGTGATGCATGCACGAGTGATATTGAGCATGCAACCATCTGTGATGAAATATGCAGCACGCCATGAAGAAACATGCACGTTACCTTGAGGAAACATTTACATTCTCTAACAGGTCTCATGTACACTTAGGTGCACAGTGCATTCATAATGCATTTTAGAATCGTGTGATTTGTTATACTGAAAAGTGCAATTTATTTATGTTGAATCGTGTAATTATTTTTTCATATTAATAATTGCACGATTCAACATGAATAAATTATGCACTTCTTATTATAACATGTGTTTGATATTCATAGAATATGCATATTATTTCTAGAAAAATGTAGAAACCCAAAAGGAAAACAAAAGGGTGAAAACGAAACCGAACAGTCTCGAATACTTGCTAATATTTGACGATTAAGAATCATCAAATTTCTGGGATTGTTGGATTAATGGATTCTAAGAAACGAGAAAAATCAAAGTTTCTAGAATGGTGGGTAACCTTAAACTTACCAAAACAACTTATATTCCTACTTTGTCCTAACTTTGACAATGGTAATGCAAGTTGTGACATACAATACTTCATATCTTGAGCAATGTAAGAACGAAAAAACGTGCTAAATTACATCCAATGTCATTACTTTTTTCATACTAAAGTCAATTTTATTCTCTTTTATTTACGTCACATGATATTATTTTACCATTCAATCCTCATAAAAAACAATTCATATTAATAAATAATTATCATATTAAACTACATGTAAACAATAAATGTGTTAACGATTTGGAACAGTGGGATGGGAGTATTAGATTAGATAAACTACTAACATTACTAAATGACCATCATAGTAAAGGTATCCCTTTAATATGCTTAAATATCCTTGAAATATAACCAAGTATTTGTAAGACAAAACAAGACAAGACACCTAAAACATAGCAGGGTTTGTCTAAAATAGAAGATAACAGATATCTCATTCATTTGAGATCATTCATGAAATACTGGACTAGCAGACAATCCTATCTCTGTAGTTATTGAGAAGACGAATTTCATCCACTAGGTACATGCATTTTAAAATTGTATTAATTGTTTTCAGTGGAAAAAAAAAGCGTATATCGAATATAGTTCAGTGAGAACAATTAATATCGTTAAAAAATATACTTGAGCTTTGAGTTGCATGGTGCACAAACTTACTCAAAGTTCAATTACTTGTTTCTCTGGAATTTGTTACCAAAGATGTGATGCAACCAGATAAATCACAGACGACTTATATGATCAGTATTTAACATTAGTAATTGCAAGTAATTATCAATATTAAATAGCTACATTTCATTAATAGTACATCATTAATATCATTATAATATTTCAATAGAAAAAAAAAGGGAAAACTATAGTTCATATATACATTATTTTTTAGACAAACTTGGGTGAAACAGAGTTCATGGTGAACTCTATTTCTTTAATAAAAACTGTTATGTATATGCATTATCACTGTTATATATAACCATTAGTATTTATGCATAACATGAATAGAGTTCATGAATAGAATATTGCTCTATTTTTAAAAGAAAGACAAGTTTTACTTGGCTAGCCACAATGGTAAGTGGTATTTTTCTTGAAGCGGAAAGCCTGAAAATCTCCTCCATATTCAGATCTTTGGGCTCCATATCAACATATTCACCTATTTTGCATAAATTAAAAACAAAATCAGAATGAGTGATATAATAGAGCAATGTTTTCATAATCGAACCGGTGATCGAACCGGACTAGCCACCGATTGGTAGTTCAATCGGTCGGACCGATCGGACCGGCGGTTCAACCGGTGAGATAATCTTTGCCTATATTTTTTTTAAATATATCCTATGTAACATATAAAAAAAAATTCTAACACTTAAAGAAAATCTTCTAATATTCATATTAAAAAAACACAAGAGGATCATAGTCATAATGATAGATAACAAAATAGAGTCATAGTCATACACAACATAATAGAATAATAGTCATGAGCAACACAATTTTAAATTCTCAAACAATTTTAATCATATCCTCTCATCATCTCTTTCATGGCAATCTTTCAATCATTCTTGCCGCCATGCATTCCTCTTCACATTCTTCCATCTGTTCCAAAGGATGCACTTCATTTTCAACCTTATCCATATCTATAAGAGATACAAATGGATTTAAAAAGAAAAAATAAATCAATCATTTAAATTAATTCAAGTATTGAAAATAGGTACCTTCATCAGGAGCAATTATTGGAATGTCACCATTTCCATAAAGCATACTATTCAATTCATCAACATCTATAATAGGTGGATGATTTTCCTCTTCCACAACCCAAAAGTTAGTTTTCTCAATGCTTTTGTAATCAATAGGATCATAACAAATCCTTTTTTGCTCAAGCCTTACATATAAATGATAAAATAAATGAGTTAATGACAAAAGATAAAATATAAGTTGTAAGAATAAATTATAACAATAGAAAATTAATGTGAAAGAATTAATACCTCTCTTGCAAACGTAAATTATAATGGATAAACACAACATCATTGAGTCTCGAATGTTCCAACTTATTTCTCTTCTTTTTATGAATTCTTTCAAATGCACTCCAATTTCTTTCACATCCCGAAGAAGAAGAAGTTTGACTCAATATCTTCGTGGCCAAATTTTGTAAGTTTGGCGCACTACATCCAAAAAATTTCCACCATTCATTTATAAATACAACAATAAAGTAATAAGCTATATTAGTCAAAATAATATTACTAGTATAAAATTGAAGTATATTAACACATACCGGGATACATAGTTTTTGATGATTCCAAAGCAAGTGATCGGCCAAAACTTCCAATCCTATCTTGAAAAATACCCACTTCATCAATGCACTTCCTTTGAATAGTTTTGTCCCCAATCAAGGTTGTGACCATCTCAACAAAGCCATCCATTATTTCTTTTTCTTTTTTGCACATGTTTTCCTATCATATGCAAAAGCGGGGTTCGAGAGATAAGGCTGCGGCGTGAATGTCGCGTCGAAGTTGTTTGTCCCACCTTGCCTTGATGATATTCGTGACGGGCTTGTACAATGTTTTCTTATGCCTAAATATCTCCTTTATTATCTTCTTTGCCCGATATATTCCCTCATAAACATACCCAATAGAAGGCCTCTGATCAGTATCCATTATACGTAATACACGTATAAGTGGAGCAACAACACCTACTACAATCGTACAATCACTCCAAAATTTTGGATCAAGAACTCATCGCCAACACCGCACTTTTTTTTTCTTTATAGTATCGAGATTCCTTGAATGTCTTACTCGTAAAAAACCTTGCAAATCATGTTGATGCTCAAGCATACTCTTCAATGCAATGAATGTTGTAGCAAATCGAGTTGGTCCCGGGCGCACAATCTCATCCATCCTTCTTTTTCCTCAACCAAGCAAGTAAGAATGCATGATTGTACACAAACTTTGTCACTTAGAGATGCCCCGTTGCAAGACCACTAACAAGCTCCATTTTGCCAATATCACCAAGTAGCAAATTTAAACAATGTGCAGCACAAGGTGACCATTTGATGGAACGATACTTATCATTAAGCAAGACACCAGCAGCTTTGTAGTTAGCTCCATTATCGATCACCAGATGAATAATATTCTTTGCTCCAACCCAATCAACTAACTCCACAAATAGATTACAAAGAGTGCTTGCATCTTTCACGATATCAGAAGCATCAACTGATTTCACAAATATTGTTCCTTTCTTACAATAAACCATGAAATTTATAAGTTGCCTATTTGATCTATCTTGCCAACCATCAGCCATAATAGTGCAACCAAATTCTTCCCAACTAGCTCGATAGCTATCAACCAACAATTGAACTTCCTTTTTTGCGTTCCCCAACAAGTTTACTCTCAATTGGTTATGCAAAGCATCAACCATTTTTTGAAAGTAAGGAGAATTTACAACATTTAAAGGAATGCATTCATTGTAGACAAATCTAGCAACAACCATATCAACATTATGCAAAGCTTCTTTACTTACAAGAACACTTTTGATTGAAGGTTGTGTACCTGGAGTTGTTCTTGGAGCAAAATAACTTCTCATTTTCTCCACAAGTTGTCTTATTCATTTCTGTGGCCTCCACCCTACAGCTTTTCCTAAGAAATTAAGCAAAGTCATGTACGATATCATGCATCTTACAAAATTTAATTTCATCAAAATCATCTTTCTCAAAATCTTGAAACAGAGAACGCATTGCTAAAACATCAAAGCATTCTTTCCCTTTTAGTTCCACGTCACCATTATTGGAGCCCAACTAGCCAAGTGCCATCCAATTTTCAATTAGTCTCTTCACGACAATCACAGAATCTTTAGGAAAAACAACACAATAAGTGAAGCATTGTTTTTGTGTTGGGGACAATTCTTTGTAGCTTATAAGCAATGGTGGAAAAAGCTCATCTCCTGCTTCCTTCATTCCCCATATTTCACTATTTAATACATTCTCCCACTCTCCCAAGCTACTTTTATAACGCAAGAGACTCCCCATAGTCTTAGCTGCAAAAGGCAAACCACTGCACTTTTGAGCTAATTTCCTGCCAATGTCCTCAAATCCAACCCTATTTCTTTCCAAACGGGCCACACGGCACAATATTAACCAACAATCCTCATCAGAGAGCACTCCTAGTTGGAAGATCTCATTGTCCCTTGTGCCCATCGTTACCGCAACCCTTCTACTTCTAGTTGTCACCAAAATCTTACTACTTGCTCCACCACATCTAAGAAGGTTTTCTAGGGGTTCCCATTTATTATAGTCTTCAGTCCAAACATCATCAAGCACAAGAAGAAACTTCTTCCTCGAAATAGACTCTCTTACACGTGTAAATAGGACATCCAATTGGTAAGCCTCCCCAGTGATTCCCTTTTTCATGCTCTCAAGAATGCCTTTAATAATGGCAGCTAGATCAAAGGGAGTTGAAACACAAATCCACATCCTTAATTCGAAAAATTTCTCTACTCGATTATGGTTATAAACTAGTTGAGCTAGAGTTGTCTTCCCAAGTCCCCCCACACCCACTACTGACACAATTTGGATGCCCAATTCCTCTTGGCTACCACCATTACCCATAAGTGTGTTAACAAGAATGTTCACATCTCCATCTCGACCATGTAATTTCCCTGAGTCGATCAAGGAAGTAGATTGATCTCGACGAGATTCAGGCAAAGGCTCAGCAGTGGGCTCAGAAATTTTAAAACCATATTTCTTTTTCTCTTCCAAAATCTCATCGAGCTGTGCTTTCACATTGAGTATTTTCTTAGCAATTTCATGACGAACAACAGCTTTCTTGAAGCAAAAACAAGAAGGTGATGGGATGAAGGAACACACCTTTTGCATGGGAGGAGCAGCATCATCTAGGGGATGTTCTCCCTTCTGGAGTTTGAGAATAGCATACTTCCATTCGTCCAAAATGTCCTCCATTTCATAAGACGCCTGTCGCAGCTTCCACAACCAGGAGTTGATGTTTGCTTCTCGAAATCTCCGATTCTCGGCATCATCCAACACATTTCTGATTATGTTCAGCTCTTTGCCAAGACTGCGAACCTCCTTCTCAGCGCCTCTCACCAAATTGACATGGTACAGAGCCTGCTCTTCTATCAGAGATATGATCCTCTCAGCCGCAGCCGAAAAGAGAGCATCCGCCATGATTGCAGCCTGCCTCTGTTTCTTGATATCTCTCTGTATATGTGATTTTGTGCTGATGATACTATTATTTTCTTTAGTGTTGAAGATATTAGTGTCCTTACACAGCCTGTGGTGCTGAATCATTTGTTCCTTTCAATTATTTTTCAGTAAAGATATATTTATTTCCCTTTCAGGAAAAAAAATTGATTTGTTTCTTTCAATTACTTAAAATCGCACAGCCGTAAGTGGGGCATATATGTATAGCTAGTTTGATGATATTTGACCTTATATACCTGTGATTTAAATAGAAGAATTGTCGAAGTATAATAGTAATGATATATTTTTTTCTTTAATCTGATAGATTTTAGTTTCTAAACTTGTGAAATTTCTGTGTCGGTTACTTGATGAAATAGAAAGAAATTTGATACCCATTAAATATTCTCTATCTCACTATTTTTTTTTACCCTTTAAAATTCTTGATAGCGAGAACAAAATATTCATGGTCTGTTTTATAACGATGCAAAGAGCTCTTTACAGGACCAACGAAATTTATTTTTTTTGTTGTTTAATAAATTGATTGAGATCCAACTTGTATTTTTATCATTGCAGTTACAAACCTTTGCATTCTGTAACACCTCAATTTGATAATAATCATTTAATTAATCAAACCATGGATAAAAATTTGTTAGGAAAAATAGAAGTATGCGACACAGATGTTTTATATTCGAATAGTAAAATTCAAATACTATACATAGCTACAGCCTAGACATGCAAGAAGCATATATAACTTAGTATTTGCAAATATCACCTTATATCATTTAATACTATTGCACAACGAGGCAGAGAGTGTGTTGACTTACCTTCCCATTTGAGTTCTGCATGGGACGACTTCCACAAAATATCAGTCCAGTCCAGAGGTAAATGCTACTGCAAATATTAGACAAAACAAGACAGAAAACGTCGCCACTAGCCAGAGAGAGAGGATGTTTCGTCTAATGGAGCTCGTTTTGTCTGAAATCCCAATTTCCTTTTGTAGCAGATAGCATCCGTTTGAGATATTCATGAACTAATGGACCAGCAGATAACCCGTCTCTGAAGTTTCTAACGTACAAAGCGCCTTAAAGCTTCAATCACTTGTTGCTTCGGAATTTCTTGAACCTTTTCTTCTCCTTCTAGGCTTCCTCGAACGAGTTCTTTCCATAGAATCGTCATCACAGATATCACGCAACCAATCAGCATGATACTTGTCTTCATAAGGAACAACGTTGCCATCAATATAAGGTTCCCCTGAAGAGCGTTTTAACAAAAAATCTCAAAATGCTACAATGGCAGGAAAATCTAAGACACGATCATCATAAGAAACAACCATAGATGATATACGATAAAGAGTTTCACAATTTTACTTCTAACTTAGTCTACATATTCCAGAACTTGGTTAGTGATTCTTCGATTTCTCAAACACCATTAGAGTAAGAAGTTAAATTAAGCAAGATGCAAGAAAAGTATCATAAAAAGTTCAAACACATGACACGGTTATAAAGTAAAAAAATACCTCCATATCCCCTGTCTTCGGTACACAAGTAGGAGTCCGGAAAAACCCATTTTACGCGAGGAAGGGCTGCCAATCAAACGATATCATTAATTAAAACTAAAAGTTATCATACTGAAGAACCAAAAATGCTAAAAACTTAGAAACTTAAGGTGATCAAGAAGGCTACATTTGATCTTGTGAGTCACATTTTCGGTCACTTTACAGCTGAATGCATAGTAATACTTTGTTGAAACAGAGTATATTGATTCTCTAGCTGCTTTCTCACTGCATATATTATCAAATCACAATTAATTTTAACCACACACTAATTATATCCTTTGATAAAGTTCAAAATTGGAAGAAACTACATCATGAACAAAAACAATCAGCCTTTTGTTCCAAATAAATCTCATTTCAGATATCTAACCACAATTTCAAACCATCTGAAAACCTAACTCTAATCACTGCACAATTAATTCTAATTCAATTAAATTTCCACACAAAAATAATTATTGAAAATTTCGCGGAGAAATGTCTTACCATCCGAGAGCCATAGCCAGAGTGGCGACGTATTGTTGAACGATTTCTTCTCTTTGAGGGTAATTATCAGGTGCGTGCATGACCACGAGCCAGTGTTTGTAGTCGCAGCCGTCGACTACTGAGTCCTCCCGAGGCAACTCGGATACTCGGGGCTGCGGCGGCGACTCGGAGAAGAAACGTTGAATCTTCCATTGAAAAGCTGAAAAAGAACGACCTAACACTGGAAGTACATTTCGCAGCATTGTTTGTACCTTGCTCTAGACTTTCTAAAATAGTCGTAATACTGGCGCCTTTAAGTTGGGCTTAGTATAATACGGGCCGATAATGGGCCGATAATTGATTTTCTATTAAATATAATAACGAAAAAGATTGTAAAAAGGTCTTCTCAAGCGGGTATATTGTTTCCTTATTACGTTTATGATCTTAAATTATAATTTTTGACTAAAATACGGTTTTCTTTATTTAGTTTTAATTATATAAACAGTCTTTTACAGAAAACAGAATATGTATAATGACTTATTCCGTTTTCCATTTACCTAATGTTATTAAGAATCATTTATCTAATTAAATGATTTTAAATCTAGCTCAGAGGGTGTGACAGAAGATGTCATTCTCTAATAATTTAAATCAGTACTTGAGGGTATCAATCAACTGCTCTTATGATTTAAAATTACATTATTTCAGAATCATTTGTCTAATTCAATGATTTAATATCTAGCCCAGAGTCGGATTAAAATACTATACTAAGGATGTGACCCAACTTCCGACATTGATAGTTTAATTTAATTTTGACCTTAATCGCAGTTGAAAATTGCTCATTTATGTAGGGGGTGTTTTAAAAAATTTATAAATGATTATAATCATTTAAAATTGTGTGCAAAAGTAATTTGAAGTGTTTTATTTTTCAGTTAGTAGCTTAAATATGCTTTCATAAGCTATAAGTTATAAATTTCAAAGAGAGTGTTTTTAGTAGCTTATTAGTCTTTTTTTTAAAAAATTTAACTTTTTTTTAAACATTATCAAAAAAAATTTAATTTTCTTACAAACACTATCAACTTCTACTATTAATTATTTTTTCATAATTATTAATTTTAATCACTTCTTTAAAATCATATTTTTTTACAAACAACCCCTTAATAAGACACATAGGATGAGAGTAAATAAACGAGGAAATTAAATGACTTCAATATTTACATGTTGTTTGACCAACAACGAACTTAATTTATATAGTAGGAGTAAAACACAACAAACAATCAAGCCATATACTCCCCCCATCTAAATCATAATAATAAAGTACTCTATATTTTTATCTCGACCATAATGGTAAAGTTACTTACACACTTTATAATTTTATCACTTTATCACATAAAATATTAATAAATAACACTTTCTACCCCCAATTACTCATCACTTTATCATATAAAATACTAATAAACAATTCTTCCTACCCCACTATTTTATTACTTTATCACTATTCCACTAAAATCCTCATGAGCATGAAAAATGTCGTTTATGATTGGGGCCGGAGGATATATATTATATTTATTTTTAAATCTTATTTTAAAATGGATAGAGTTATAGTATGGTTATGGTGTACTGAACTACTGATATCTCACTGCTCTGCCATTTTTTTCCAATTTCTGCAAAACTGCCTTTTTGAGGTGACTAGACTAGTAGACCTTGAGCGTGACAATAGAGATGCTGTCCCCACCCCTCTCATTTTGAGATAGTATTCAATTTAATTTAATTGTATTTTTATACAGTAGGTTGTTTTTATTAAATAGTAAGAGTATTAGTGAAAATAGCAAATTGTGTTAAGTGATAATTAGTATTGTTTAAAAATGTATTTGATTTGCACTATTCACTTGATAGTTGGTATAAAAGATTATTCTCGTTTAATCTAAAAAATTCTCTGTAAACTACAGTTCACAATACCTATTATTTTACACAAAATGTCATTGTTTTTTTTATCCACATAAATGGAAAGTACCGGGTGGGTTATAAAATCGAGGATGTCTTTGAAGTAATCTGTGCTTGTGAGAGAGATATTTGAATTTTGTGATGTACAACACTGTATTGTTCAATAAAAACATATAGGTCTATAGTTTATTTGATCCAGTACAACACAATAATATGATAGCTAAAAATACACTATAGACCCATACGAGAGGTTTACTTTGGATTTATGTAATCTATTTATTTAAGGATTGCAGAGAAAATAATTTGGTCTATGATGAAGAATAACAAGAGCTCTTATGCAATTGCACTTTCGTCTTCATTTCCTCCAACAATGCGCTATTTATTCCAATTAAATTTATATGTAATATGTTGTTAACTTTTTTTTTTTTTATTTTATTTTTTAATGTTTAACTTGAATAATTTGTCTTTATCGTTTTTTGTAATTGAATAACAATTATTTAAAAATGGATAAAAAATATATTATAAATAAGTATACAAATACATTATAAATATAGATAATTATATATAACATAAAAAAATCAAAATAAAGAATCTTTATAGAATATTCCATTTTAAATGTATTAAAATTTGCTCTTTAGTTAAAACAATTAATAACTCCAATTAACATATGTATTTTGTTAATTTTAAGAAACTTGAAAGTCTTTATATGTTTGAATACAGGATAAATGAAGTGTATAAAATTTGCTCTTTAGTTAAAAACAATTAATTAAGTCCCTCCCTAAACATAAAAAAACATGATTGAACATTATGTTGTTCAAATACTATGACAATTGCAAACTCAGTAGTCAGTACACATGATTCATCTGCTGCATAAAACTAATTCAAATTGATCAAACCTCCAATCTAATCTGATCAAACACACGAAGTTATTGAAATTCCCCAGAAACAAATAATTCAGTATAGTATAGACCACGATCGCCTTCGTCGCCCATTAGGCTCGTTCGATTGAGGTCAAATCGAACAACGCCCACTTGCTCGCCTTCGCCTTCATTGACCATTAGGCTCGCTTCGATTGACCAACCGGACGACGCCCCACCTGCTTCGATATTGCCTTCGCCATTTATTAGGCTCCTTTCGATTGACCAATCGAATGACACCCCACCTGCTCGATAAACTTGGTAAAACGCAAATGCTTCGCGGCCCATTGCTCCGCCAGTTTCTGCTCCTTCATCTCCGCCTCCCGTCTCAGCCCAGCTAACTGCTCTCTATACTCAGCTTCGATTCGATCAATGACCGCCTTCTGCTCGTCTCTAAGCGCTTTAACCTTCGCTTCGATATCCTCCGTTTTCTCCCTCTTTCGGCTCGCCTTCTCAGATTCCAACTGCAATTCGACCCGTTTCAACCGCCACGCCGCCTCCTTCTTATGCGTGGCAAGAGCCCGATGCCCTTCCTCCAATTCTCTACAACACTCGACGAGATCACCTACGACCGGATGATTCTCCCCAACTAACGAATGCACGCCACGTGTCATGTTGCTATCCGGAGCCTGTAGCCACGGGATAGGAGGGGCCGGTGGGACCGTCAACGGTGACAGGCTCAACGTCACGGATGGAGACGAAGACGGCGGCCGAACAGGCGGTGTCGTCGCGGAGCTAGTGAGCCATGGAGGCAGGGCCGACGCCGACGGCCCACCACCCCCATTCGTAGTAGGCGGCATTTCGGCGGAGGCAATGCTGACCAACAAAATGTCGTATTTGCCCTCGTCCAACGGCACAACAACCCTGTTATTCTCCTTTTGCTCCCTCTGCTACTTCTCCTAAAAAACTTCCCACCACTATCCTAGTCTTTTCGGAGTTGGACCAGACACCTCAAATTCTTCATAATTATCTGATCATTGCAGCAATTAGTGAACAAATTGAATGGGTTTTGCTCAATATGAGTCAAATAAGATATAATTATCTGATTATATGTCATTTTGTCAGTTAGTGAACAAACTGAATGATTTTTGCTCAATATCAGTCAAATTCTTCATAAAACTTTGATTCTAAACATAATTCTCCTACTATAAAATACAGTGTCCAGTAACAGCATATAACCCGTGTTTATAGGGATGAAGAAAGTGCTTGTAATCAAATTTCCACCCAACACGCCCAAGTTACTATGTCTTTCACTTTTTCCGTCAAAAAAAAATAAAAACTATGTCTTTCACAAATTTGAGGATGTTTTAACTAATATGATTTCTTTTCTTTTCTCTGGAATTGCATATTAAATCCCAAGATCAAAATCCCAGCATATTAACACCCCCAACAAATCCTAATTTAACACCCCCAGCATATTAACATTTAACACCCCCAACAATCCCTAATTTAACAATTTTCGATTCTTGCATTAAAAAAAAAAGAAAAAAAAAGAAGAGGAGAGCGTAACTTTACCAGAGATGTGAGGGAGAAAGAGAGCGGGTGGCCTGGCTTGGGCGGCTGCGACGGCGTGGTGGATGGCTTGGGCGACGGCGTCGTGGAGGCGGCGGCCAATTGAAGAAACTGGAAAATGGAGGAAGAGAGCGGGTGGCGTTAGATCGGAGAGAGAGGGAACAGGTTACAATTGTCAGAGGTGGTCAGGTGGTTGATGGCGGCGGCCGACGGCAGCCGACGGCAGCCGATTGAACAAACTGGAACAATGGAAAATGAAGGAAGGAAGAGTGAAATTATTAACCGGCCCTTTTTTTTTTCAGCCCCATTTATCTTTCTTCTTAGGCCTTTTACCAATATTTGGATTTGAGCTGAACGGGTCAGAAATACCTAGCCCTAATCTTGGAAAAATCCAGGTTAGTCCGGCCCGGCCTGTTTAACATAGGTGGTGACTCGAATTCATGACATCACACCGTAGGTAGTGGTGTTCTAACCGCTTAAGCTATTACGTATATGATCTTAAATTATAAATTTGACTAAAATACGTTTTTTTTTATTTGCTTTAATTATATAATCATAGAGTCTTTTATCGAAAACAAAATTTAATGATACTTCTATGAATCAGATTTATATGATTTAATTATATTACTTTATTATCTTTGAAAATTTACTCTTTATGTATAAAAATTATCACGCTTTAAAAAAATAAAACATTTTTTAAATAGTAATATTTTTTTTCCATAATATTTGATAGTTTTATTTATAAAAGTAATATTGAAAAAATAGTTCATTGTGACCTAGTGTTTTTAGACATTTTTTTGTCATAAATGATATACTTGTTCTGTTTTCCATTTACCCAAGTTTTTTTAGAATCATTTATCTAATTAAATGATTTAAAATCTAGCTAGTGGTTGTGATAAGGTGTCATTCTCTAAATTATTTTAATCAGTACTTGAGGGTATCAATCAACTGCCCTTATGATTTAAAATTAAATTATCTCAAATTCATTTATCTAATTAATTGACTTTAAAAATCTAGCTCAGAGTCGGATTAAAATACTATACTACGGATGTGACACAACTTATGACACTGATAGTTTAATTAATTTTAGCCTTAATTTACTCGTGGTAGTTGAAAATTGCAAATTTATTTAATAGGACATCTAGGACGAAAGATGTTGGGATTATCTTTAGAAAGATGTTTTTCTTTGTATAATCAAAACTAAATTTCCCTTATTTTCTTGAAATAAATTGTTTATCACTGATCTTTAAAATATTATTGAATGTTATATATATTTCTTTGATAAGCTGCTCATAGGTCGTGCGTGTTACATTGTAGTTAATTTAGTGGATCCGGGATCACGTAAGATTAAATTAACGATCTCTTGTAAATAAAAAAATCGTCATTCACTTACCTAGATGGAAATGAACAACCCGGTCGTGAAAGGTTGAAGTGTAAAGGCTCGATTTGGCTTATCTTGACCAATGGATTCTATTTAGTCGATGACCTGAATAGGACCTCAGGGAGGACAAATTCTTCGAACCGAATAAGGAAGAATTAGACCTCAATTTGGTTCGTTATTCTTAATCTTAAATTCAATAAATAGGATCGCGTGTGATTGATAATTATTGTTTTGACTTATCATGGGTAGAGAATCAAGATTCAATCACTTTTTATCTTGAAAGCAATATTATTGGTCATATGTGATTCTTCAGATTTATCACGAATAATTGTGTGCAAATCTTGTTTTTTGATTTGCCCCTTGGGAGGTTCATAAAAACTTTATCATACCAAATCTTGCAAGTGAAATTAGTTTAGGTTAATAATGTTGAACCGCTCATCCAAGGATAAAAGATATTAATTAATGGAAAGTTATTTCGATTGGCTTTGAATTAATTAATGGGCTAGATAATCTTAAACACTTTAAATAATAATCTTAGCCATATTGAGTGTAATATGGGTTAAGATGGATAGTCTGATATTAATTATGTAGTGGGATTAATTAATATTTATGGGCTTGAATAATATTGGCTCAATATTAGATATTCAAAATCCGTTAGAAGGTTCAATCTTAATTCTCCTAAAGGCCCCCTAAGTAAGCCCAATATATAGTCCCAATAACCGGTGTTTAAAATAAAATAAATATTATTTGCATATTTTTTCCTAATTATTTTCAAAATTATGGATAAGAGGAGAAAGATTTTTTTTTGATTTTGTTATGGAATGAAGATATGTATTCTTGAATACAAGATTATCTCATTAAATTCAAGAAATCTCCCACTTGGTTATTCATAATAGAGATTTCGAAAATTTTGAAATATAGTGGGCAAGAAAGATTTTCTTGATTTTCTTGAAAAGATATTATGGAAGATATGTATTTTTGAAATACAAAATATCCTCATAAAATTGAAGATCCAAATCTTGGAATCTTTAACCTCATATTTCAAATTATCCATAATATGAAGTAAGTGGGTTTTTGTGGAATATTATAATTATGGGAAAAAGAATATAAGAGATATATTCAAGATTTCTTGGAGATCGAAAAAGATTTTCCCACATTGTTTTATCACAAAATTTTTTCGACCAATTGTGCTCTATAAATAGGAATGACTCTTTTTCATTCCCAAAGACAATTCCATGTCTTTGGAAAAATTAGCAAATCCACAAAGGTGGTGCAACATAATTTATTTTCTTTTTGTTAATTGTTCACAAGTGTCCTTCCAGGATAAATGAATGCGGCTAATGGAATACTTGGGAAATTCTTTTCGGTTAGTCCAATCGGCTGGATTATCAACATCATCCCAAGAGAGGCTCACGTAAACTCAGAGAATTCGCATCGTAGGATTTACGTGAATTAATTATATGCATGATATGTTGTTGAATTATTATTTGAAGTTGAATTATTATTTGAATTAATATAGGATTAATTCATGCTAGTAATAATTATAAAAATTAAATTTGTATTTAAATATTCACCCAGAATAGATCTGGCAATTTATTCCCAAACATAAAGATCGAGCCACTTTAGAGCTCAATTTTAAATTGTAATTTATTATTTGACATTAAATTTGAAATTGGATAGTAGAATTGCTAGATCTGTTTTGATCCAATTGTCATGAAATTTAATGTGTTTATTTATGCATGACATAAATTGTGGTTTTTAATTGATTAGCGTTGATGAGTTTTTGCCTCGTAGAAAAATTCACGAGTAGATTAGGATTTATTTGATTTGATCAATGTAATAGACTAGTCAGATCTAGGTTTATTTATTTTTGGTAAATAAATTATAGCAGGATCCGAGAATTTTAGAGAGGCAATTAAAGGACAAAATCGAGCCCGTGGCGGGCGTGCGTCGCGCGAAATGTGCCAAGGCAGTAGGCGGAACCTTATTTCGGCGCCGAGAGGAGGGCGAGGAGGACGGAGGCGTATCTTGGACTGAGTGGGCGAACAGAAAATCTGTCGTCTTGTGAGACATCTTGTAGTCAGGACGAGCAAAAGCAACAACCCCTTGTTGTGATTCTCCTTTGCTCCTTGGGCGCCGCCGAACCGTCTTGGCTGACTTCTTAGGAGGTTCTTGAAAAACAATAAGTGGTCGTCGGATCTTGGCCCATCCACTACTCGTGGCGTTCGAGATGGAGTATTTTTTTCGAGAGCGATCGTGTGGGAGAAATTGGAAGATCAAAGAAAAAAAGTAAACCATGACAATTGGATAATTTGTGCCCAATATGTTTATTTTTTTACTTTTGTTTTTATTATTGTCTTTATCTTATCTTTTGTTTAATTTGTTTAAATGTGTTTTGCATGAGAATTGCCCAATGAAAAAATCTCACCTTCAAAATTACTAAGTATGTTTAAATAATTAATTGACAATTTTATTAGGATAATAAAATTGAATTAATTTTGACCTCCATGATTTATTTATTTGTGAATTCTTTTGGAGAAATTTCCCTACGGAACGGGCCAAAAGATAGCTTTCATGAATGAATTCCAAATGGATGATTGTGGGTTATTACTTAGTATTGACGATGACCTCCCATTTCAGGCTCGTTCAATACTAAATAATAATCCTGTATTTAATCATGGTTTATTACTTAGGTATAAAATTGATATCATATCTTACTCAAGTCCCTGGCCAATTTTGTATTGGTCAAGTGGGAGCCAACTATTAATCTGGATATTAAAGGTTTATAACTTGTTCTTTTTGTAACACCGCTTGAATATGTTTAAATAATGATCCACCCCACGTGGCTTATTTAAATTGTTTTTGAGATGTTAGTGATGCATGTTCATATTTTTTTCGAGATTTTAATATGATCTGAGTGATCAAACCTTGTGATATATTTTTGTGCTCATGCATATTATTGTTTATTTAAGTTCATCATGTCGCAACCTTTTAATCCACTATTCAATATACTTAAAGACAATTTGCTCAATGGAGAAAAATTTTTGTTGATTGAATCGTAAACTTACTATTGTCCTCACTACACAAAAAGCCATAACCGGGTTCGACCACACCTAAACCTAGGAAGCCAAAAAGATGAGTCCACTAAAACGGTTAAGAAAGAGTATCTTTCTAACGAAATGGCAAAGTGTACCATCTTGGCTTTATGTCGATGTGTTTAACACCAACACCGAACGCGTTGAGACCGGCCGGTGTACATCATGATTCTTAAAGCGATGATTCAACATCGTCAACCGCAACCAAGTGGCTCGTCGGATCACCGGAGGGACTTGCTCTCTATGAAAATGGTGGAGGCATACGTGAGAACACGTTCTCCAATGATGGCTACGCCTTAACAAACTTGAGGTACTTGGCTTAACGAAACCCAAATCAATTTCGTGCTCCTTTCTAAAAAGTTTTTGAACAATTCCTACCGGATGAATAATCGAAGTTCCGATGCAGTATACATTGCATTTAACTCGGCGGGGAGCGATATTAGGAACAAAAAAGCCTAATTGGTGGCGAATGGACCTTCGATTCTTCGCCAAGGGTGGTAAACGAAAAAAGACAAAAAAAAACTCGAAGTGTTGCCAATGGCAAGAAAATGTGAAAAAGTTGAAGGGAGTGAACAAAGCCTAAAGGGAGATGCTTCAAGCTGCGGTGAAAAAAGGACATTGGAAGTCATTGTTCAGGGAATGGAAAAAAGGTAATTCTCACAACTTGTTTAGCGGCGTATCTGCTCCATTTATGGGTGGTGGATCTGAGATCCTTTGATCATGTTTGTTTCACATTACGGGGTTCAAGTGGACCGTAACTTAGTGGGGAGTGAGGTCCTCATCACACTTTGGGCGATGCTTCGAGAGTGGCAATGGGCGAAATGAGAAGTGCACCGCTCTTTTGAAAGATGTAGTTTTAATTTTAAGAGATGTTCTTTCGTTCCAAATTTTAGAAAGAATTTGATTTCGCTTCTAAATTTTTTTATGATGGATATTCGGTTACTTTTTAATAAAGTTGTTACCATTTCTCTTTATGATAAATTTATCCGGCATGAAACGTTGTCGAATAATCTCTATACAATTAACTGTATGCACACCACTCAAGAAACGATCCTATAACACATCAACCAAGCTTAGAAAAGAAAACGTTCATCGACGTGAACGAGACACTTCTTTGGCATCTAAGATTGGTCATATAAATCCAAAGAGGATCCAAAGGTTGGTGAAAGACAGTTCAACGGAGCCTCCAAGTTGAACCAATTCCAACCTCCGCGAATCATGTTTGGAGGGTAAAAATGACCAAGAGGGCATTTGGAGCCGGAATAGAGCGAAAGAAGTGTTAGAGATCATTCACACATGTATGTGGTCCAATGTCAACCAAAGCAAGAGGAGGTTATGAGTATTTTGTCACTTTTTATTGATGATTACTCAAGAATGCATTACATTTTCCTTATGAAGTAAAATCGAGACTTTTGAGAAATTCAAAGAATTTAAGGCTCAAGCAGAGAATCATAGGGAAAAATGTATCAAGTCTCTCACGATCCGATCGTGGAGGCGAATACCTCGATGATGAGTTTTTGAACTACTTATCCGATGAAGGGATTGTATCCCACCATCAGACCCTAACCCCTCAATAAAAGCGGGGGTTCTGAGCGAAAGAAACGAACTCTTTTTGGAAATGGTTAAATCTATGATGAGTTATCGCGGATCTTCCCAAGTCGATTACGGGGTCATGCCTTGAAAACAAATACTTACATTCTCAACTTGGTGCCATCCAAATCGGTTCCCAAAACTCCCAAAGAATTGTGGACCAAGGCGCAAGCCTGAGTATGAGACACATGAGAATTTAGGGGTGTCCGCCTACGTGTTGGACAAGGAAGCGATGAAATTGGATCGTCTTAAGGTTGTTTGTAGGATACCCGAGGAACAAAAGGGTGTATGTTCTATGGTCCTCAAGATCAAAATGTGGTCATCGGCACTCACTTTAGATTTTTGGAAGAAGACTATATGAACGAAAGAAAACCCAAGTGAGATTACCTTAAATGAGCTAAGAGGGCAAACCTCAATGCCAACCATTGGCGATATACCAAACGTACAACTTTCAACCGGAACCTCGTCAGAGTGGGAGGGTTGTTAGGCAGCCGAAGATTCATGGGAATATGAGAGTCCTCGGACTTGATTCGAGACAAGACGAATCGAGACCCATGGACATATGATTTGAAACTCGAAAGACAAGGATGCTGATTTCTTGTAAATAAAGAATGAAATGAAATGAGTTCTATGTTTCATAACGAGTGTGGGAGATAGTCGAACCACTTAATGGGGTCAAACTCATTGGTTGCAAGTGGGTGTACAAGAGAAAAAAGGACCGGACGGGAAGGTTGAAACCTTCAAAAAAGACTAGTGGCGAAAGGTTATACTCGTAAAGAAGGGATCGATTATGAGGAAAATTTTTTACCAGTATGCCATGCTTAAGTCCATCCGTATTCTCTTGTCGATTCTTTCGCATTTTCTTTGAAATCGGGTAAATGGATGTCAAGACTTTTTCATGTGAAGTCTTGATGAAGAGATCTATATGCAAATAACCCTAAGGTTTCATTGAAAAGGCGAAGAACATCTAGTTTGTAAGCTCATTTCTTCGACTCAAATATCCGAGCTTAGAACCAATGTTTTGATCATGTTATAAAGTCTTATGGGTTCGATCAAAATGAGTTCGAAAGTTGCGTATAAAAAGCGTGTCGGAATCGAGATTGGCATTCTTAGTACTATCGTAGATGACATTACGATCATCGGGAACGATGTAAAGGTGTTATCGACGTAAGGGCATAGGCTTTCAAAAACAGGTTTGATATGAAAGGCTTAGGGAAGCCGGACACATCCTTGGGATCAAGATCACCTCGAGATCGCAAAAAAATGATGATCGGCTTATCGCAAGCTTCATACATAGACATTGTCTTGAAAAGATTCATCATGCAAGATTCCAAGAAAGACTTCAGTACCTTTAGGGCATGGAATCCATCTATCGAAAATGTCTCCTAAGACGAAAATGAGATAGATGACATGAAAGACATTCCTTATGCTTCTAATCAAAGCCTTATGTATGTAATGTTGTGTACGAGACCGAATATCCGCTGGCTTGTAGGCATGGTGGCAAGATATCAAAGTAACCCCGGAAAGATCATTGACAAATTAAAAACATTACGGCAATCTGTAAAAGAACTCGGGATAGAATGTTGGTTTATCACGATCAAATAGTCCAATCCCCATTCCGGCTACACGGACTCGGTTCCAATCGAGACATAGACTCGGAAAATCTACCTCCGTGGTGTGTTTTGCATGGGGAGCCGTGACATGGAGGCGTCATTTCGCGAATTCTACCATGGAAGTCGAATATGTAGGCTTTGCGGCAAAAAAGCTGGTTTAGCTCAAGAAACTTCCTAGTGGGCTTGGATGTGGTTCCAAATTGCTTGTGAGACTATTTACAGACAATGCTTAGGATTTAAAATTCAAGGGAACCACGAGCCCCAAAAAGCTTGAAAGGAAATACCATCTTATAGATATTTAAGAGGAGATATAGATGTGACAAAGATAAGCGTCTGAAGACAACTAGAAGATTCGTTCACAAAAGGTCGCCTCTGAATACATTAGAGACATGTGGAAGGAATGGGTGTCAAGGCAGATTTAATCTGCTTTGGTATAAGTGGGAGAAATTATTTGGTTAGGTGTATGACATTAGATGTCACGGACTACATGTTGTAGTATATTAAAAGACTTTGAGTATAAATGGGAGTTGTTGGGATTACTGTTGGAAAGTCCATTAGAAGGTCCAATCTTAATTCTCCTAAAGGCCCTAAGAGCAACAACATATAGTCCAATAATCAAAATAAAATAAATATTGTTGCTATTTTTCCTAATTATTTTTGAAAATTATGGATAAGAGGAGATAAAGATTTTCTTTTGAATTTTGTTATGGAAGATATGTATTCTTGGAATACAAGATTATCTCATTAAATTCAAGAAATCTCCCACTTGGTTATTCATAATAGAGATTTCAAAATTTTGAAATATAGTGGGCAAGAAAATTTTTCTGATTTTCTTGAAAAGATATTATGGAAGATATGTATTTTGAAATACAAGAATATCTCATAAATTCAAAAAGATCCAAATCTTGGAATCTTGAACCTCATATTTAAATTATCCATAATATGAGTAAAGTGGATTTTTGTGGAATATTATAATTATGGGAAAAAGAATGAGATATATTCAAGATTTTGGAGATCGAAAAAAGATTTTTCCACATTGTTTTATCACAAAATTTTTCGACCACTTGTGCTCTATAAATAGGAATGACTCTTTTCATTCTCAAATACAATTCCATGTCTTTGAAAAAAATAGCAAATCCACAAGGTGGTGTAACATAATTTTATTTTATTTTTTGTTAATTGTTCACAAGTGTCCTTCCACCGGATAGTCGAACAAGTAATTTAAGAGAATACTTGAGAAGTTCTTTTGGTTAGTCCAATCGGCCATCATCATGTCATCCCAAGAGGCAATGCGTTCCGTAAACTCAGAGAATTTCCTCATCGTAGGATTTACGTGAATTATTTATATGCATGATATGTTGTTGAATTATTATTTGAATTAGTATAGGATTAATTCATGCTAGTAATAATTATAAAATTAAATTTAGATTTAAATATTCACAAGAATAGATCATCTTAATTTATTCCCCAATGAGCATATATGAACGAAGAAAAATTAAATGACTTGAATATTTACATGTTCGAATAACAACTAACTTGGACTAAAAAGACCTTATCCCTATAATAAAATAGCAAATAGAGTCATAATAATTAGAGAATTCAGACTCTAATTACACTCTTAACAATAGTAAAACACAACAAACAAACAAACAAGCCATATACATATATATATATTACATGAGTGGGTCTTAATATGTCAATCTAGGTGCATCGGGCATTCATAGTCGTTTTAGGCGTCAACTATACAAAACAAAGAACGTCTGTTATTCCAAAGAGAAGCATTATTCTCATATTAACAATTGCACTTTTCATTGTAAATAAATCGTGACTTTTTAACATAACAAGTTTCAGATCTCTTGATATGAGTCATGGTTTTTGGGATCATCATACAAGACCTAGCCTTAAAAGAAACACAAGTCTTATTTTAAAACGAATAGAGTTGAAGTGGAAGTCTTGGCTCAGCCACAGTGACAAGCGGTATTTTTCTTGGGGTAGAAAGCCCAAAAATCTACTCCATGTTCAGATCTTCGGGCTCCATGTTATTTGACAATCTCCAATTGAATCCATGCAAGAGGTTAGCTAAGCTCGATTGGATCATCTTAATGCCCAACGGAAAATACCGCTTGTCACATCAATACTCTTTCCAATAAACCTATTTGGTTCAAATTCATTCGGATTATCCCATATAGATGGATCTCTTTGAATCGTCCACGTATTAACTAGCACTTGCGTCTCTTTCTTCCAACCTACAACAAATTCGTCGATTAATAGATTTAAACTTTACTATATATGTACGTCGTATTCATCATATATACATTCACATGCATAACGTCGTACGTTGCAATCTTCTCGTGCGATTCGAGGTGCTAACATTGGAGCCACAGGGTGTAGTCTCATGGTTTCCTTGACAATAGCATCGATCTATGTAAGGGAGATTAGCTATGTCTTGCTCACATACCCAACGATTTTGTCCTATTACACGATCGACCTCTTCCGTCGCTTTCATGAAAACCTCCGGCTTCTTCAAGAGCTCCGAGATTGCCCACTCCACCGGCGAGCAAATCCTAATAATTACATATTTTAAAATAGTAATTATTTTTTGACTGAATAAAAATTGTAACTAAAATGCACCACAAAATTGAATAAAAAAGAGAGTGACCTGAGTGCCGGCTTTGATACCATGTCTCTCCAGCTTCACTTCCAAAGTGGGGTCTTCTGCTAATTCCAACAGCAAATCCACCATATCTCTGCTTACGTAATTCTCCGTCTTCTCTGCTTACGTAATTCTCCGTCTTCTTCTTCCTACGCTCGTGTTCATCAACAACATGCTCCAAAAACCGGTCGAATTTCTTGCTCACAATCTTCATCCTTTTCACATACCCCTGCAAATCCAAAAACTGCAAGTACGGAATCAAATCGCCAATTTTCACAACTCCGCTCAGCAAGAAAAGCTCATCGAGCATAACTTTGAACTCTTCGGGCCCAACAATGGCGCTTTCGTCATTTCCATCGAGGTAATTCTTTCCCAGCACCATTCTGCTGATCACGTTCAAGCTCGCTGTGGATAAGCAATCCTTAATCAGAAACGGTTTCCTGGAGGAAATGAGCACCTCTTTGAGCAGAGAATTCATTTCCTCGGCCCGAATGTACTCGTACATTTCCAGCCTCTTCGCGCTGAAAAGCTCCACCCGGCACATCTTTCGGGCCTGCCTCCAGTACGGGCCGTACGGGGCCCACGTGATGTCGGAGTAGTTGTAGGTTGTGTATTTACCGGCGGAGGTTTTGGGCCGCGAGGCGAAGGTGATGTCCATCGTTTTCAGGATGGTTTTCGCGATCTCGACGGAGGAGCCCACCACCACGGCGGTGGACCCGAAACGGAGATGCATTATCGGGCCGTATTTCTGGGAGAGGTGGTGGATGGATTGGTGCGGGAGGGCGCCGATGAGGTTAAGGTTGCCTATTACGGGCCAGGATTTCGGGCCCGGCGGCAAGTTCAGCTTTTCCCGCCGGAAAATCTTTGTGAGGAAATGTAGTGTTTGAAATGTTGCTGAAATTACTGCAAATATAGACAAGATTTGGGTTTCCATTGCTATATTTGGTAAGTGTATAGAACCATGTGTAGTGTGCTTATGGATTTATAGGCGATAATGCGTGTAGCAAGTGAAGTGATACTTGATATACAATAATAATATTTTTTTGGATCAATAATTAAAGTAGTTGATATGTAATATAAGTTGTAGCAAGTAAACTGATGCTTATTTAATAAATAACTAGATTATTTTTTAGGGTTAATAATTAATATAATTTGACTTGTAATAGTATGTTCATAAAAGACAAAAAATTATATGAGAGTTTAATGCATGGGACAGTTCTTAGTGCATTATTGATATGATTGAATGAAATTACGATCGTACGGAATAAATTAATGAATGAAATGCATACGTGAATTGAAAGACATAAGAATGATCATCTTATGATCGGTATGGACTAAAAATGAAATGCAAGTACTGTGAATCCATTTAAATTTATTATAATCGGTTGTTAGAATTATTATTTTATTATAATTAAACAATAGTCACATTATTATCATTGAATTAATATTGTTGTTGTTTATGATGATTGTTGGGTTTAGATTATAATATATTGGAAAAAATGTGATAATATTATTGTGAAATTAAGAATGAATGGTTGATGATAAATATATCCTCATTAGCAGATATCAGGTATCGCATCCATTTGAAATCATTAATAAAATACTGAAACAGCAGATAATCCCATATCATGAAATAATATACTGTTTATAACAATACCTCATTGTTGCTCTGGAATTTGTTGAACTTTTGGTTCTCCTTCTAGGCTTCCTCAAATGAGTTCTTCCCACAGAATCGTTATCAAGAATATCACGCAACCATTCAGCATGATACTTGTCTTTATAAGGACCAATATTACCATCAATATAAGGTACGATGATCATAAGAAGCAACAAGTTAAATCACAGACGAACCGGTATTATATTAATACGGTACCTCAGCATATTTACCAAACAATATAAAATAAAGAGTTTCAAAATCTAAGCCACCGTATGTCTACATTTCAATACCATTTTACTACGGTAATAATGATTTAATCGAGTCTACATATCCAGAACTCAAGTAATTGACATATTTGATTTTTGAAACACCATTAGAAGAAAAGCAAATGACATTGTTATAAAGTAACAAACACCTCCATAGCCACTTTCTTCGGTACACAAGTAAGAGTCCGGTAAAATCCATTTTACACAAGGAAGATCTGCAAACCAGTCTTAACTAAAACTTGTATTTATTGCTAAAAGTTTAGAAGCATACTGCATAGATTAGAGATGGAAAGTTTGTCATTTTGTCCCTTTAACTTTCACTTCATTTTGATCGCCATAATCTCTTAATTTACGCGCTTTTGATTTTGGTCCCCAACTTTACAAAATTCAATTTTTTCGTCTTGTCATTAATTAGCTACTACCAGTTAGAAAAGAATCGACGGGGATGAAAAAATCAAAATTTTCTAAATTATTGGATCAAGATAAGTTAATAGGACCACAATCAAGTTAATAGGACCACAATCATAATGGGTAAAAGTTATCGGACAAAAAAATCAATATTTCCGTTACAGATTATAACATCACTACCTAATTATAAATTCTTCTTTTTTGACAAAAAATGAATATCTGAAGAAAGTAAATCTTGAACAAAAATAATTAGTCCTTTTCTTCTCAATCAAAGATCGTCTTAGTTTATGTTACCACAATTCGAACCATTTTAAAAGAAATTTTAATCAATTAATCGAACTATCCCAGAAATTTATACTAGAAACAACAGAATACCACTATCAATCAGTTTTTCACACAAAAATGACAGTGGGAAAATTGCTTAAAATGCTATTTTAGAACAAGTATTACTCTTAAGTGTTATCACTTTTTGGTAACACTGCAAAACTTTCCTGTTATACCCTTATTCTTACACCCATTAATTACATATTTTCTATTTCATTTTTAATATATAACATTCAGTTTTGATATGGAGACCACGAGTGGTCATCTTATGGAGCCCAATTGATGATTTGACTTTCCACCACAACTTATTATCTAATTAAATAATTTAAATTAATTTTGAAAAAAATCCTACACCCTAAAATCTAAATCATGACCCATTCGGGTCGGGTGAACCATGAACCACTCGGGCAAAGTGAACCATGAATCACTCCGGTCGAGTTCGGATCCGTAATTTAATTTACTTAATTAAATAATTTAAATTAAATTTTGAAAAAAATATAGTTTTACACTAATTAAATCATTTAAATTAAATTATTTGGAAACCCCGAATCCGAAAGTGGTTTATGGTTATTTCTGTGGATTGGTCTCAATTCAATAAATCGTGGGCTAGGGTTAAATGATTTAAATTTTAAAATATATAATTTTTTTTTATAATTAATTTAAATTATTTAATTAGGTAACAAGGTGAGTTGGAAAGCCAAATTATCGCTTTCACAAGTGATTACTCATGTTCTCTGTATCAAAACAGTATAACATCATCCACACAATTTTTATTAATATATAAAATTAGTTCACCACCGAACCACGCATATACCTATTCTCTCTGAAATAACCCATCACTCTTATCCACCCACCCATCTCTCCATCACTCTCCATATACGCTCCCCCCTATAACCCTGCAAACAAATTTCAATGGCCAAAATGGATGAAAAAAGAATTTGGGTTGAAGAGCTCTCATCGTCGCCGTTCTCAAATAGCCGGAGTACATGGGTTCGTCAGCGAGGAAGCGTCAGGGGTGCGACTCCGTTTCTGGGTTCAAGCCCCCCATCGCGTGAGAGAGATCTGGGCGGATCTGCAAAGGGTTGGACGCCTGCGGTATGTCGGGCGAATCCGGGAGGATCTGCGGCGGCAGCAGCGGATCTGAGTTGATTGAAGATGAATTTAATCGATGTCGGTAATTTTCATTTGTGACCTTCTGTGCACTGATTTGTATGAAATTTTAGTTCTGGTATTTAATTAAAAAAAAACATTTCTAGTTTGAACTGCTGGTGATGCAATGATTTTGAGTCTTTTTTAATTGCTGTAAAATAGGGATTTTGAGTTTGAGTTTGGATCTGATGAATTTGGCGACTCTGTTTTTGATTTGTTGCAAATTTATAAATTTTGTTATTTGCAGATTCACTGATTTTTTGCACCATAATTGATTTTATTGTGTTAAAATTGTCGCAGATGATATTTTTGGTCGGTCATCATCATGTGCCTCCAAGGGGAGAAGATTATGAAGCATAAGAGACAAAATAGGAATTTTAATGTCTCCCTCAAGGATTTGTGCCGAATTTGTTGTAGATTAAGATTTTGGTCGATCCGATGGGCAAGAGAGAGAAGATAATAACATCAATTTCTAAATTGAATAATTCTAGAGTTATTGATGTAATTTTAGATCCTTTTAATTTTTTATTGATGTAAAATTTTCAGATTCTATTAGCATAAATTTGGTTAAGTTCAATTTTTATTGTGGGCGTGCAAGTGTAATTTTTATTTAGGTGCAGAATTTTTTTATGGGTATGCAGATTTTTTATGGGTTTACAGAATTTTTTTTCTATGAGTGTGTAGATTTTGAGGTATATAGAATTTTAAATATAATGACCGATGATTAAAAAAAATTAATTGTGTCTGAATTTTTAAATAAAATGATAAATGATTAAAAAATTGGTGTCAAAATTTTTTATAAGTGTCTGAAATTTTTAAATTAAAGAACATTATTAAAAAAAAAATTGTGGTGTGTAAATTTTTAAATAAAATAACATGATTAAAAAAAAATTGTGGTGTATAGAATATTTTTGACTAATATTAAAAATAATTAATTAAATAAAATTAAAGATAATAAAAATAATTAGTAAAATTTAAAATCTAAAAATATGCAAAAAAAATTACTAATATTTTAATTTCTAAAAAAAGACTTATATTAATTAATTTAAAATCCGCATATTATTTTTATGTACAAGGGTAATTTACATATTTTGACTTAATTTTTAAAGAACTTAAAGTAAGCGATTAAAAAAGAGTGTCTTTTGAGTAAAAGGCTTTCTATAAATGGCACCTTTGAGTAATTGCCCCATTACTAAAATCATAAAATTATTGAAATATTTGCGGAGAAATATTTTACCATTCAAGAGTAGTCGAGAGTGACGACAGATTGTTGGATTTATTTCTTCTCTTGAGGGTAATTATCGGTGTGTGCATGACCACGAGCTAGTGTTTGTAGTCGCAGCCGTCCACCACTGAGTCATCTCGAGGCAACTCGGAGACTTCGGGGGTTGCAAAGAATGAGGCCTGAGCTCTCAATTCCCTCTCGAAATAAGAGTTATGCAATGAAATAATTTGCTTAAGAAAATGATAAATGATGTCTCGAGGCAATCCATGTCATATATTGTAATCATTTGATCATCTTTTCCTTGACCAAATAGTTAATATTTTATCAACTCAACCATTTCAATATCGTGAATATTGAAGATTTAGTTTTTACGTTTTTTTAGTAGTATTGGATTACTTTATTTTTATTTTTGAAGGTCTATATTTAAAGAATCAGACAATTTATTAGTTTTTTTAATGGTTAAGTTATTTTCTTTGAAAATGTTTAGAATTTAATTACTTTTCGCGATAGCTTTAAAAAAATTTTAAAAGGCATTATTTTTATTTAGTTTTTGAAAAATTGATAATTGTATATTTTTAAACCGCCTTTTATAAGGTTACGAAAATTGGGATGTGAGTCATTGACTGGGGTTGGAGGAAATACTGAAATATCTTTGATATCTGCATTTTACTGCATCTTTAAAAATATCGAATTTATCCAAATTTTCGAATTTCGTATGGTAATGGTATATGAATATAAAATTTTGTGATACTGCATATATCTGAAATATTTTCTTTGATAATCAAAATTATTGAATTTCATATATTTTTTTAAAAATAAATAATAATAATATATATATATTATATATATATACACTCTTATATAACGTAATTTCACAAAAAAATGAAACCCTAAACATTTTTTGGGGGCGCCGTTTCTTCTCCTTGGCCTTCTCCCTTTCTACCTTCTCCTGCCTCCCAGGCTGCAGTCTCCCCGCCTCCCACTTTGCCCTACAACTCAAGATCATCCCCCCACTCCCACTCACATCACTTTCTCTCCTCCCCATACTTGTCACCCTTTCCTCTGCTCCCGTTTGTTAAGCCCCATCCCCTTATCATGAGTAAATGGCCCTCCTCCCCTCACGTAGTTGTGAAGTCTCGCCTCCCCTCTCGCATGATCGTCGCCCAGCCTCCCCTCCGCCACCGCTCTCTTCCTCCATTTCCGTTTCTTCAATCGTACTTGTTATCTCCACCCTTCGTCGCCCAAATAACCATCCACCACGTGACCCTTGTAGACACCCAAAGCTTGGACCACCTCGTCTCCCCCTCGTCGCCTTAAGCATTATTTCTTTTCAATTTTGGATAATTCTGAGTTTTTTGCAATTTATGTCTTTTATGTTGTGTTTGTGATTAGTTATTAGGTTTGGTGTTTACGGGAAATTGCTTGGTGTTTCGTGAATGTGTCTTTATGCGTTTTATGCTATGTTTATATCTTGAGTTTCGAAATTGCTTAAAAATCAAAAGAATTGAATCTTAAACTCCAAATATGTCAAGACTCAAGATAGAGAAAAAATTAAATTTTGAGGGAAAACAAGTTCGAGAATTTCGTATACCGTTCTCGGTATGAGAGCTGATATATTTTCGGTATGAGAATTCAGATGATATTTTTCGATATCGAAAATTTTGGTACTGAATATGAATTTGGGTAAAAATTTTCTAGATTGCATTATTCACCCACCCTAGTCGTGACAGCACATTTCGCCTTGCTCTGAACCTTCTGCTGTAATCGTCAATTTGCGGCCTTTATTCTTATAAATTGTTAGTAGAATGCGCACGGCTTTATTTTGGGCCATCACTAGCCCAATCAAATATTGGTCCAGTTCTAAAAGGGGTTAATGGGCCGTACAGTATTTTCGATAAAATAAAAAAGATAGTGTACATTGTTTCCTTATTACGTTTTAAAAGTGGTCTTAAATTATTTTAAAAGCTAATTCTTGCATGCATTCCAATCGCACCGTCCTTTTAGTAAGTTTTTGCGACACGTCAACTTATTATATTGAAATATGTGTTTTTTATATTGAACATTTCAACTATTAATATGAAAAAAATAATTAAGACGATCTAATGTTGACAAATCAGATCTTTCAAAAGATAAAAGTTATATAGTTAAAATGGATTATGAGTGTATTTTTTACACCGAGATGGACATGAGTTGCTAGATCCACTTTATTTTTTAACTTCAAATAAGACTTTTTATTTTAATTATAAATCTAACTGTCATGAAATCATTTTTTTATGGAGGATATTATGTATTTAATTTGATAACAACTCACAAAAAAAAATAAATACGTAAAATAACGAAATTGTTGACCCGGGCCACAAGAAATGACTACTGGGGCATTCCAAGCCGGGGATGTCATCATATCATACGCCATGATATGAAGATATGATAACACTTCATGCGGATAGGGATTTGAGAAATATACGTGAGTTTTTTTAATTTTTTCCGGAATCTAACCACTCGGAAATTTTTTTTGTGAACCTGCTCTTTGTTCTTTTTTCTTCTATTTATAGTACTTTTGACAAGCATGAGTGGTTTTGGTAAGCATGAGCGGAGACTTCGCGTCTTCAAGAACTCATGTATAATCCGCCACGCTTTTTCAACTTCGCCTTCCCCGATTGACCTTTGCATTTATTTGTTTATAAGGCACTCTTTTGGTCGTCTAAATCAATCTTTTTGCTTTCGTCAGCCTGCGTCGCCCTTTTGACCATATCAATTTTCATACATAATCCGGCCTCATCGAACATATTCCCGCCTTCGATTATCTCGAGCACTTCGTGTTATCTGAGCCTTCAAAGATATCGAGCGCCCGGGTTATATGAGCCACCGGATTATCGATCCGCCGGTTATCTGACCTTGAATTATCGAGCCTTGAGTTATCTCGAGCCTTGTTACTCGAGAACTTCTGGGTTGACCATCGACCCTCGGTCACTTGACTTCGGTATCGATTTCTAGCTGTGATCTGGTCGGCTCGGCGGATCGGATCGACATCTCTTTCAGGATCGTCTCAAGATAGCATCGGTCATCATGCCATATTTGGCGAGTTAGCGAGTTAGCGAACATTTCATTTGTTACGTGATGGCCGGTGAAATAAATTTAACCCAGTCGGTGGTGGCGAAATTTGGCGAACAAATATGTTTGATGCATGGCAATGACAGCGTTGTCCATCGAGCATGATTATTTTTAACGGTTGATTAATACCGTGTTCTTATGTTAGATTAAATTGTAATTATGTGTCGAACCTGGCGCTAACTAGAGTTTTTTAGAGAAACATAATTTATTGAGTAAAAAAGTTTGTGTGAACAGGTTTCAACGGAATTCAATTTTTTAAATTTTCGTCGTATAAAAAATTATCATTAATATACAAAAATAATTCTTTATTTAAAAAATTAATTTATATTTTTAAAAGAATTTTTGTATATAACAATGATAATTTTTCTTGTATTATAATTTAATTCAATGTCATAATGTTACACATTTATTGATGCGCGTTTTATATATCCATTTACCTAAGATTTTTTAGAATCATTAGATTTTATAGAATCATTTGTCTAATTAAATGATTTAAAATCTAGCTCATTATAGACATTGAGTAAATATGAGGAACTCTACTTAATCAGTGGTCGTGATAGAAGATGTCATTTTATTTGGGGTGGTGTCCAATTAAAATACCCTATTAAGGATGTGACACGAAAATCTACTTATAAGATTATATTGATTTGATTTTGACTTTAACCTACTCGTGGTACCGTTGTAAATTGTACATTTATTTAGTAGGACGTCTAGGATGAGACTAAAGGATTTGAAAATTTACATTTTTTTCAACTAACAACGAACTTGGATTTTTTTTTTGAACCAGAACAACGAACTTGGATTAAAGGAGCTTTTCCATGTAATAATGAACAATTAAGAGTTTATTTTTCTTTTGAAATGTCAAAAGGCAATATAAATTTACGATGCAGGAATTAAATTTAAGAAAGGCACACACATAAAATAAAAAGGAAATTTTAATATGAAATTAAATTTAAAAGTTAATTTCAAATTTAATACTTCCTTTCCTCCAAACAATTATCTCTGTTTTCTTTTGTTGTATTGTTTAAAGAATAATAATAAAATAATAAAAATGAAGGGTAGTTTTGGGTATTGGGAGAGAGGAAAAAAGTATGTGGAGTAATGAGTGTAATAGTGAATGACATTTTTTATAATTTTTTGTGAAAAATGAGGATAAAAATTATGGGTCATAGAGTTACTTTTTCTTTTTAGTGAATGGAAAAGTTATAGTGGGATTTAAAAAAAGCGAATTAATTATAGTGAGGCGGAGGAGTAGTAAAAAATCAGATTATTATAATGTAGAGTAGATTTTGCATGAGACAAAATAGTGATTAACGTTTTATCATTTTGAAAGGATGATGTTAATTTGTAATAACTTGTGAAACGCCTCAATTGTAATGTATTTCTATTTAATATATTTAACTAAAACATGTTAAAAATAATTATATACTGTAATATTTTTTAAAATTTACAATATTGTAAAAAAACATTTACTCACCTCGTATTGCTAAAACAATAATAGCTAGAATTGTAAGCATATGTAAAAGAAAAAAAAAAAAGTTAATGTTGGTTAGGATTCTAACCTGCAACACTAGAGAGGGACAACACCTAATCTAACATTGGTCTGCACAAACATTGCTAATGTAATTTTGACATATATAATATATATTGGATGCATAAATCCAGACAAAGTACTTTACAAACATGGAGTACAAGATGTACTTATCAAAGAATGTACAAATTACACTTACAAGCTATGAAAATTA
>JBBCBC010000015.1:28585569-28765786 GCA_037126765.1 Stenogyne calaminthoides | reverse complement strand
ATTAAAAATATTGATATAGGATATTTTTGCACTGGAATTGAGCTTAATATAGGTAACATATAAAAATATGAAAAAATAGCAAACAAATTTAAAAAATCAATAAATAAAGATAATGGTATGTATTAAAAAACTCTTGCGCGAGATGAAAAGACAACTTATTTGTTAAATAACACTTCACTCTTCTCTAAAACACAAAAGCCGGCCACGCCTAAATCTCTTACGCCTCTATTTCGTTTCGAAAATCGCTCTCATTCAAGTGTCGCTTTTAGATAAATGCATATATTATATTTTATGTATATTTATCACAAATATAAAATTTGTTCAAAATTCTTTATTATGTTTATGAATTAAAGTTTGTCATAAAAAAATTATAAATTTTAAAGTTTACCATTATCAATATATATATATCGATATTTTTCATAAATTTAAGATGTTAATATTTATACCGATATTTTCAACCTTAATTGCACGTACTGTGACGCACATGGGAGTCCCTATTTGCAAGTTACAAAACATAGGGAGACCGCAACACAAAGTGTTGAAAGTACATGGAAACCCAGTTTAGGCTTTATGAGGCATAAAGTAGAGCCTGACTTTCAACCAGCGGTATTACGAACATTCATAATTCCTTTCTATCTCCTCAATTAAAGCACCTCTTTACTTATAATAATATTCCAATTTCCAAGTCAAGCCCAGAATTGATATTTCCCATTTTACAAAAGACACATTACTCCCTCCCCACCCAATATATATACCCACCATTCAAACCCACAAACAACCACCTTCATCATTTCACCCCAAATAAAATCTCTCAAGTTCAAAACCCATAAAAAAAAACATGATCAACTTGAAATGGATTTTTCCTTCGTGTTTCAAGGCAAGAGTCCATGTTTAGCTCAAAATTGGGCGTCGACGAGGATTTCACTTTCGATATAAGCGATCCGGGTTCACCTCTTTGTGGTTTAGTGATCTTTCGAATTCGAAATTTGCATCAAATTTGCATATTTTCACATTATCGGAGCTCAAAGTGATGACAAGTGATTTTCATCGATTAATTTTCTTGGTGAGGGTGGGTTTGGGCCGGTCCATAAGGGGTTCGTTGATGATAGCTGCAGGCCCGGTTTGACGGCCCAGCCCGTTGCTGTGAAGTGCCTTGATGTGGGTGGCGATCAGGGGCCCAGAGAATGGCTAGTTAGCACTCACACCAAAATAAATAAATAAAAAGAATTGTTGTATATGTTTTTTTTTTTTAAAAATTGACATTTTTTTTTTTTTGTTGAATTTGCAGACAGAAGTGGTTCTTCTTGGACAATTGAGGCATCCACATCTTGTGAAGTTGATTGGGTACATGTGAAGAAGCGTATAGGCTTTTGTTTATGAGTACATGGCTAGGGGCAATTTGGAGAATCACTTATTTGGAAGTAAGAAACTCATTTCAATTTCATTTCATTGCATCCTATATATCGAGTGTTTAAGAGCTTTAAGCTATTTATTTATTTATTTATTCAGCTTTTATATTGGAGAATGTATTTTTGGTGTTTCTGAATTGTATATTATTGCTTAAGTTATCACCTAAAATTTAAAATTTATAAAGCGATAATTATATGCTTCTAGCTGGTTCTGCTTTTGTTCTAATATTTACTTATTTTATGCAAATTTTGCAAACCCTTATTACTTTCACAATTAAACAGATTTTCTTACAATCACTAAATTAAACTCCTTTCTCAAAAGTATAATTTTTTTACCAACACCCCCAATATGTTTTTAATTTATTACATGATATATAATTGATATTGTTGATGATTATTTTTCAGGACATAGTTGTTCATTGTCATGGCAAACAAGGATGAAATTGCAAATAGGAGTTAGCGAAAGGTCTGGCTTTCTTTGCACGGAGAAGAGAAACCAGTGATTTATCGCGATTTCAAGGCTTCAAATATACTAGTCGATTCTGTAATACCCTCCTGCATCATATATTGTACTTTCAGCAATAAAATAAAATGCTAATGTTATAAATTTAATTTATCAGGATTATAGTGCCAAGCTTTGTGATTTCGGGCTAGCAAAAGACGGTCCAGAGGGGGGGACCACACGTCTAAACTCGGACTGTAATGGGCACACATGGCTACGCCGCCACTAATATATCCTGATGTAAAAAATTCAAATTCTAGTAATGACGGATCCACAATTTAAAAAACGATAATTGTAGCAAAAGTATTGTTGTTCTACTATAAACGATAATTACAAGCAAGTTGTAAAGCAAATTGTTTTACATAAGACTAACTCATTAGTTATGTCTCTCCGCGTTATCCCTCTGAATCCACTCCTATGTTGGGATATGAATACAATAACTAACTTTTTACTATAAAATGTTATCATTTTAGGTCATTTGACAACAAAGAGTGATTTATACAGCTTTGGGAGTTGTCTTACTAGAGCTACCTTACGGAAAACGCAGGCATGGGACAAGAAACGCCCTTCTAGAGAGCAAAACCTATTCGGTACGGGCTAAGCTTTTTGAAGGATCGCCAAGCTCGATAGATTGATGGATTCAAGACTCGAGGGCCAATACTCCCGACCGAGGGTGCTAAGAAAGTGGCTGCATTAACCCTTCAATGCATGAGCACAACCCAAAATCGAGACCAAATATGAACCACGGGTTAAAATTCGGACCAGATTTTGGAGTTTAAGGATGTCCCCATCCGCTCCTTCGCCCACGCGCAGCCAACGGAACAAAAAAATCGATCTGAAGATAAGTTGTGATCATAAGCAAGAGGAGACTAAGCCGACAGAAATGAAGATCAAGGAAACGGAAATCTAGACAGGAGACGAAAGAAGAAAGGTTATCGGACATAAACATCCCATTAAGAATTGTGCCGTTTATACGGATATGATTTGTATACAACCTGAAGAATCAAAAAAGAATTCCAATGATCCAAGGGAGATAAGCTAGATGAGAGAATAAGTAGGAAGAACAAGTTTTGATCGATCAAAGTAAGTGTACATCCAATGTTTTTTTCTTTAATTTGTTGTTTATTTGTTTCTCATACTAAAGTTACCATTTTCTTTTCACTACAACTTTTTTAGATCCATTTTTTGTTTTTTATATATAAAATATGTGTTTGTTTAGAGACATGTTTCTTTCACACAATATTAATATAATCTAATATATAGAATACAAGATAGAACATCAACATCAAAGTTTTTTTCTCATCCACTAACCTAATTCTCTGGTCCCAATCTTCACTCACCAGACGTATAATATCAAAACACTATAAGGACATTTGAAAAACACATTAAATATGAAATTTAATTTCAAGGCTCAAGAGGTGGAATTCTAACAACTTTAATAGACTTCTTTTAACAGAAACCATCTAGTTTGTACATTGTAGTGTAAACATATGACTCTAGACCTAAGAAAATATTTTTTTAAATATCTAATTTTTGTCATCAGATAACTTGACAATTTTAACATAAGGAAATGAAAGGAAGGAATTTATGCTGTAATTGAAAGCGTATTATGAAGAAGACTTGGAAATCATATGATCGGAAGGAAATTGAGGATAAATTTAATTGGAAATGGATAATTGTTGGAATTTTTGCATGTCAATAGTACAAAATTAACATTATAATAAGATTTTTTAACAATTTAAATAAGATAAATATTACATGGTGACTGGCCTCATATACGGCATGAAAATTACTACTAAAGACAAATCGCCATCCACCCTCCAAAAATATTAAAGAAAGAATGCACAACTTATAACCCGCCTCAATCATGGTGCACCGCCTCACGAAGCCAGCATTTTTAAATAAATTGTTGGATTTCTTTCAAGCATAATTACTTATTTCCGGTACAAACGTACTCAATTTGAAAGTTATTTAAAAAAATTACAATACCTAATTGTAATTTTGACTTTGAAATTTATTCACTTACAAAGTCACTTCTAACTTTGTAATTTCTTCTCCTTGAAATTTAGGTAAACTACAAAGTAATCCTTTTGCTAGTTGATCTATATATACAAGTACTAAAGTATAAGATTATAAATATTCCTTGATGTAGGTCTTCAAATTATAAATTATAATTTATAACTTGAAAGGGAACAAACTTTAAAATTGTGGGATAAATATTTTTACACTTTTGTATTTAGCATAGGAAATAATACTATTTAAAAATATGATACAAGACCAGAGGTGAGATTTTACAGGATTGATCCTAAAGATAATTTAATCGAAAAAAGATTCGTGTCTCAAAATATCTCAAATTTTAGGAGGCCATTTGTTGGTGGGCTTATATATATACACTCTCTTCATCCTTTAAATATATAAACATAAAGGATGTAATTTAATTAAAATTTATAATATGTCATTCAAACGTATTGAATTCTAAATGATTGCAAAATATAATATTTTTTAAAAAAAATTATTTTAGAAGTATGTCTCGGCGTATAATGACTCTCGTGAGCGTGGCATCATCGTCTTGTAATCGCCCGTCCACTTCCAACACGCTCTCAGCGCCTTGATTACTCGTCTTCAAGCATCACCCGTCTTGTCAGCCACCTGCTATCTCGCCCAGCTCGGCCTACTTGGAAATGCCCGTCGTTCTGTAGCCTCCCGCGTGTGGCCCAGCGATGCCTCACACTTAGCGTTCCCATGTGGCCAGCCTTCTGGGATTGGATTTAAGTCCTTTAATTGTACGTCTTCGTCCTCGTTTTAAGTCAGGATTTACAATTTATTTTGAAAAAAAATAAAAACTTTAGATCTGAACTAGTCTATTACATTTGATCAAATCAAACAAATCCTAATCTATAGTGGATTTTCACGAGGCAAAAACGAATCCGAACGAATCAATTAAAAACCACGCTAGACGTGACGATAAATAAACACATTAAATTCCATGACAATTGATACCGCAAAATGATCCTAGCAATTCTACTATCCAACTTCAAATTTAATTTAGTCAATAAATTAAATTAAAATTCTGATTTAAATTCAGAGTCTTAAACCGTAGGCTCTAATATCAATTCTTGAATAAACAGACAGATCTATTCTTTGAATATTATTTAAATACAAATTTAATTTTATAATTATTACTAGCATGATTAATCTTATATTAATTCAAATAATAATCCAACAACATATCACGACATAATAATTCACGTGAAAAACCTCGTGACGCTTATTCTACGAAGTTTATTTAACGTACCTCTTAGGATATCAATCTGATGACAATAGACTAAATCCAAAGGACTTCCCAAGTATTCCCTCAAGCCCTCGCTCGACTATCCGCCAAGGACTCTTTGAACGACGAATAAAAGGAGAATAAATTATGTTGAACCACCTTTGGATTTACTAATTTTTCCAAAGACATGAATTGTATGCCAGAATGAAATAATCATCCCTATTTATAGATTCGTGGTCGCATTTTTTGTATAAATAAAATAATTTTAAAATCTTTTCGATCTCCAAATAAATCTTGAATATATCTCCTATATTCTTTCTCCCATAATTATAATATTCCACAAAATCCCATCTTCTCTATTTGCTATGGAATTTTCAAATAGATGAGTCAAGAATCCAAGATTTGATCTTCTTGAATTTATGAGATATTTCTTGTATTTCAAAATACACATATCCATAATATATTTTCAAGAAAATCAAGAAAATCTTTTCGCCTTCATTATATTTCATATTTTTTCAAATCTCCTTTATAGATAACAAGTGAGATTTCTTGAATTTAATGAGATAATCTTGTATTCCAAGAATACATATCTTCATTCCATAACAAAATTCAAAGAAAATCTTTCTCCCAACTTATCTATAATTTCAAAATTTAGGAAAAAATTAAGAACAATATTTATTTTATTTTAACCACATTTTTCATTATTTTACTATATGTTAGCCACTCAGTGGGCCTTTGGGAGATTAAGATTGATTCTTCTAATGGACCTTGAATATCTAATATTGGTCCACAATATTATTCAAGCCCATAAATATTAATTAATCCCACTACAATTAATATTGACTATCTTATCTTAACCCATATTATAAATAATATGGCTCGGCTATTATTTCCCGGTTTAAGATTATCAAGCACATTAATTAATTCAAGCCAATAAATAGTTTTCCATTAATTAATATCTTTTATCCTAGTCAAATGAACGGTTCAACATTATTATCCATAATTAAAACTAATTCCACTTGGTAAGATTTGGTATGATAAAGTTTATGAACCTCCCAAAGGGCAAAATCAAACAAAGTGTCTTTTAGCATATTTATCTTCAAGATAAATCTTACTTAGCAATCACGTGCATTAATAATATTCTAGAGATAAAAATGTATTGAATACCGTTGATTACTTTTACCCTTGATAAATCGAAAAGCGATAAGATTACCAAATCACTTGCGTGATCCTATTTGAGGCGGAGATTAAGAAATAGCGAACCGGCTGAGGTCTAATTCTTTAGCCATTCAGATTAAGAAGAATTTGTCCTCGCCATGAATCCTATTCGATTGCATCGATGCATTACGGCTGGTGTAATCTCTTGGTAGAGAGACAAGCGGTCCCAGGCCTTACAACTTCAACTTTCCGCGATGGGTTGTTCATTTCCATCTATGTAAATGAATGGTACTTTTTGAATTACAAGGAATTTGATAATTTGACTCTTCGCAGTGGTATCAACCTGAAATTCTTCTGATGCAACCGCATCTGACTTATTTAAACGATTATCGCATTAAATATATGTAACATTCGATAATATTTAAAGCATCGTTGATAAACAATTTATTTCAAAATAAGTCCGAAATTGCTTTTGATTATACAAAAGTAAAAGCATACTTTCTAGTATAATCCCAACAAAGACACTAGTCTTGAAAGGGTGGAATCACGACATTTATTATGCGTGGATTAAGAGATTTTCAAATTTTGTGATACGATACTCACGATTCGAGGATCACGTCAATTTTTTAATTTAATTATATATATCAATTGCATAATATTAAAAAAATTACAACAATTATATATAACACATGTAATAATATCAAGAGTATTTAAAACACAAGTACTAATATCAAGGAATTCATCCCATAAGAAACAAAAACAACAATTAAATCAAATATTATTAACCTATACAAGTCATAAATCATAATAAAAGATTAATAAAATTTAATAGTTAATAAGTTTTTAGAGTGTGTCCTTCAAATTATTAGTAAGTTTTTAATTTTTTACAAAAAACCCAAAATTTAATAAATTTTACAAAAAAATCCGTCGTATCCGACACGCGTATCTCGGAGCGGATACGTGTCGATCCGAAAAAAAAAAAATTGGGATTCACCCGCGTGGCGAATGGTCTCGAATCCCGCGCCAATCCCACCAATCGCACCCGCATTTAATCCGATATTCGTATCTTGTTAATTTTTGAAGAATCAAGATTTTAGGTTTAACACCCAACAATGTCGTTTGGTAATTGTTTTTTAGTCTACGTTATATGACGTTTGTACCTTGAGAGTTGAGACTTCTTGTCCGCACACCTAAATCATTGAATTTTGAGGTGAATAAAATCATCAACACGACTTCGACGTACAACTTAACAATGCAGAGTAACTAAAGTTGTTAAATTCTCCGACGTGCTGCAAAATTTCCTCATCTTGGCATTTTTCTTCTTTTTGATGAGATTGTGCTGAAAAATACAAATCTTAGTGGAAAAAACAAAAAAATAATGTGATGCATTCATCTTACAATATTATTTTTACGACAAGATATTATTTTTTAGGAAATTCATTAGGATATGTTTCACAAATATTTATATAATTAAATTTGCGTGAAACGATCTCACATGAGAGTATAGTAGGTCGATAATGTAATCAAGATATTAGACCGCCCCATCCCTTACCGTGGCGGGTATTATTGTAATAAATAAAACAAATTTTAAGAATAAAAACTCATACGGCATACAAATGCATGATATGCAGGGTATAAGCTCAATATAAATTACACACATCTATCCCAAAGTTGATAAATCATCTAACGCTTTGTTTACGCCCGCCTCACCGTGGTAAGCAATCCAAGTTTTCGCTCTCTTTAAAATATTTAACATGAAAAATATGATAATAATTGAATAAATAAATGTAGGTGATATTAAAATTTTGTTAAACAATTAATTTTTCACCTTTTAAAAATGTTAAAATCGATAAGAATATTGTTGCCATATCATGTTATATTTCATATTTATTTAATCAATAAATATTGACTTAAATATATTTATAAAATTAATTTTGTTATTATTTATAAGACAAAAGGTATAAGACATACTTCCTCTACCCCCTAATTAACTTGCATCTTTTTGTGGACACAAAAAAATTTAAAAGTGAAGTAATGAGTAGAATTTTGAGAAGTAATTTATAAACTTTTATGTTTGGAACAAAGAGTGAGTTGAATTGTGTGTATGTGTGGACAAAAAGTAATAATATTTTCTATAAAATTATGAATATTATGAGGGTAAGATTAGTTCTGAGTTTTCTACTTTTTTAAAGTATGCAAGATTACGTCCAAATAAAAAATATACAAGTTATTAAGGGATGAATGTATTACCTTTTAACAAATAATTATTGTACAAATTACATACTTTTCAAAAAGAAGTATTTCTAGAGGATTTGAAAGCCAGGAATCATTTATAATATATAATCCATACATTACATGTTAGATATAATTAACTATATTGAAATTTTAATAATATAAATAGATCAAAGCGGAACGGGACATAAAAAGGTACCCAAAACGACCCCGCCACACCGGCTGGCAATCCAAACAAGACGAACAAGGCCATCCACCATGGGTACTTAAAAAGCGAGAGGTCTTGTTAAAAATTAAGTATTTTTCCATACATTATGAATGACATTTATACGTATTTATAGATTTACAATGGAAGGATCTAGAACCGGCTATAAACAACAACTAAGGCTATCCTGTAATTTGAATTCGCCATCATGTAAATGTGATATAAAGGCGTGCCATGCATGTGATATTGAGCATCTGACCATCTCGTGATGAAATATGCAGACACCATGAAGAAACACGCACGTTACCTTGAGGAAACATTTACATTCTCTAACATGCTCCAGAAACCGGAACCCGTGGAATTGAGAAGACCGAAGTTTGCAAGCGTAGAGAGCATAAACGGGATGAGGAGAGAGACTTAGTGAATATGTCTGTGGTTGATCCTCACCCGAATGTATCGAATATCAAGAACTTGGAGATCGCGCCTTTTCACGAATGAAATGAACATCGGCTTCAATATGTTTAGTGCGGAATGAAAAGCGGATTAAAGGCAAAGAGTGATGGCCCCTTGATTGTCCACCATAGAATGGAAGGTACGAGAATAGGGACATGTAATTGGGAAATCGAGAGAGTGAAGCCATAAGAGCTCGGTTATTGCGGAAGTAATTGAAGTCTTAGAGCTCTGATGCTACACGTGCAACCCGCGAACCGCCACGTGAACTCCATGAAATCACATCACCAAGCGATGCGTAAAACCAAGAAGATTCTTTCGATCATCAATGTTTGAAGCATAGTCAGATCCACGGCCCATAAACCCAAATCGCACTAGGAGAAAAAGATAATCCTAAACTAATAAAGGCCCTCAATGTAAACGGCACCCGGTGCAAGCTCTCCGGTGATTATGTGTAGAGAACTTGAAGGAATCGGGAGAGAGTTTATTGCGGAGGAATGAAAAAGATCGAGGTGAGTAAAGGTAAGATATTGAAGAGCTCAATGATCTTTTTGTAAAGAGAAGGATCGGTGAAGGAAACCTTGTCGTTGGTGGAAGTTTGTCCTTGGAATGAGGTGGAGTGGAAAGAGAAGATTGGCTTTAGATAAGAATTTCTACGGCATATTTGGTTTAGATTAAGTGATGAGAGATGAGGGGAGAAGTATGAGCCTCGGGACCAAGAAAATAATTGACATCTCAAGATGCTTTAGAGAACTTGTCGTGGAGTGTAGTGATGAGATCTTACGAGATGAGAGGGAGGTGTCACCGGTGATGAGGGATATCACATCTCATAAGCAAAGAAGAATCAAGTTGTGTTGTTTTGTTTTCTTGTAAAAGAGATGATCGGAGGCCAGGTGTTGTTAGGATATTTTAGTTTTGATGAATTATGCAAAACATTATCAACTTGTTTTTTAAGCTAATCTCAGGATAACAAGTTGAGGGGAGCGAGAGAACAAGTTGAGGGAACTCTGCGAAATCGGGGCGAAATTGGGACCAGAGGTGATCGAATCGAGATAAGTAAGATGAGATTCGGAGTTAAGCTGGTGAAATTTGTCTGAAATCGAGAAGAGAAGAAAGAAAAATTCAACAAAGCTGTCGGAAAAGCCCGACCAAAAGATCGGAAGAAGGTTACGGATCGGAAGATGAAGCGGATGCAAGGGCGATCAAAGATCGGGGCCAGTAATCGAGATGGCGGATAATAAATGGCGATATCTTGCTTCGATATCTTGACTGGTGATCTTATCCACGGATGTTGACACGAATGTGTTGATCACGATCGATTAGTGATCGGTCGAATAAGAGAAATCGAGATGCTTGTGAGTCAGTGACACGAGGTCGATGAGTAAAAGTGACACGAGGGTGGGGATATACGAATTGAAGACTCAATGGCTGAGTGTCGTTATGCGATCAGACAGTCCATTGGAGAAAAGTCTGTGAATAAAACACAGGAAATACTGATACAAGTTTAGGGTCTTGAATCGGTACCAAGAACCTAAGAAACCAGAGAATATACCGTAAGACCAAATCGACGCGGACCAACGAGAGGTATAAGACAACAAGCCCGAAAAGCCGTAAAAAAGCCATGACTCCATCCAATCGGTAGAATATCAAATCCACACTATAAATACAAGTTCTTCCTTCATTATTCGCGAAGGAAAATGTGTGATCCATCAAGCTTCAAAGTTCAAATCATCTAAAAAAAGATTTCCAACCATAGAACACAGCAAGAAATACACGATATATTCAAGAGTGTTCTACCCTGTGATCTAAGCATAAATGCCACATCCTAGCCCAGAGATTTTTCCCAACCCAAGATTGAGGCTAAACAAAATGTAAAGTGAAAATCTCAACCTGGGCTAAAACCAAACAAACCTTACCCAAACTGCTTGGCAGATAAGTTTGTAAGAGTGTGAACTGGTAAACATTCTAAGAATCCCGGAAAGGTAAAGCGATCCCTCGAGGTGATAAGTCCCGCTTTGAGCGTGAACTTCGGAAACATCTGTTGGGTGTTCGACTAACACGTTAAACTAAGTCAGTTAGTTAGAAATCTAAGTGTTTGGTGCCCCTTGTAATAGGAAGAATGGATGTGGGGCAGTTGTCCGAACCACTATAAAATCGTAGGTTCTTTCTTCAACAGATGTTCTTACTCGCCATATACATTCGATTAAGCAAAACACACATTCTTAAAAAGAAAAAAAGTGTGTATTGGAATCTTTCTTGCCCCCCCCTGTTTTATATGCATTACATATGGCATTTTCCACAAGACTAATAGGTTTTCAAAATCTGGATAACACCGAGAATTTAGTAATCCGATTTGAAGGAGAAATCCTTAAATGTGTCATACTGACCTTTGGTGCTTACTTTCGAGACCCTATAGAGCTTTAGAGAGTTTACACACATGATGAGGGCTTAAGGATCAACAAACCCCCGGGGAGTTGGAGAGATATACATAGTTTGCCCAAGTACCCGTTCGGCATCACATGTCAACTTTTCAATACTCCATCCATGTTGGGATGACCAAGTCAAAACCCCTTGCCAAAATCCACGGTTTCACCTACTTTGGTGTAAGTACCGAAAAATGCCATCTACGTTTGAAACCTAGCAATAATCTTGCTTTTGTATCTCAACATTACCATCCTTAGTATTATTTGTATGCGAATCACATTTGTTGAGAATCAGATTCATCTAAACCCACAAAGTGGTGGTTGTCGTGAGCATTATATTAATTGTTATAGCCTCTTTCCATTAAAGTATGTTGAGAACCGATGTCAGTTCATGATTTTTCCTTATTTGAAAAGAGTTTGGTAAAACTCGACTTACTTCAGTGATGATCTGCTGGGTGAGTATTGATGAGTATAGATGGAGGGAATGGATCTGACATGAGATATAGCATGGAAGAATGAGGAAGTAACGAAGGTGAATGGTTATGTCGAAGAATGAAGTGGGGAATATGTTACGAAATGGAGGCATAGGGGGAGATTGAGTGTGATGAAGATTAAGATGATGTGGTTTACGGGCGGAAGTGATGAAAAGATGGGTTTCTTGACAATGGTAGTTGGAGAGTGGATAGGGATAAAGCTGAAGTGTGGAAATGGAAAATCGGACTCAAATTTGGATTCCATGGTCCTTGAGATGAAAATTTTACTGTGGATAAGGCAGACATTTATATATCTTTTGCTGTGAAAAGTATAGCTTGATGAATATGCATTTGTCGTCTGTGTTGCAATTTAGGATCATTGTATGGCTGAGAAAGGAAAACAAGCACATCAAGACTTTGAGAAGAAGGTATTAAGGTTGTAAAACCAAAGAGAGGTAGTGTCTGAAGCGAATACGGAAAAGAGTTGGAGTGGGAAAGAAGATTTATCGGTGGTAAGCCGACCATGAAGCACACCACGGAATTTAAATAGGAAGACATGACTTGGTACCGTCATGGATGGAGCCGACTCAACAACATGTTGATGCTTTCTCTCACCAAACCATTACAAGTAGTGAGTAAAGGGCAAGACATTCTCGTAACAATCCCAAGTTCAGAGAACAAACTTTCCAATGCTATGAATTTCCCACCATTATCCGTTTACACAACCTTCACTATGGTATTAAACCGAAGTTTCAATCGTAGATGTTAACCCAGGAAAATTACTTTAACATCGACTTGAAATTTTCCGAGGATAGATCCAAGTGTATCTTGTAAACTCATCCACCATAATCAAGTAATACTTAAAACCCTCAATTGATAACACATCGCATTTAATAACATCAAATGGTGCTTTAGATGAAAGTTACATGATACAAAATTCCTTTGATGTATTTTTCCCATTTTACATGAATCACGTAAATCAACATCAAGGTTTGGACAGAATATTCAAATCCTTCATACACATGTAACAATACTAGAATGTCCAAGCCTATAATGCCAAAGATATATACTTATCAGATTTTGTAGCAACCGGGACGAATTACAATCGAAAGTAGTAGAATGAATAGCACCACCACCGAGCATCGAGATGATCCAGATTTAGCCGATAGAGACCATTGCTAATACTCACCTTCAGAAGGACCCATTGTGTAGTCAATCTTTACAACACAAAGGAGTAAGAAAGAACCTCAACTATAAGATGCTTATCTCTAAAATCAGAAATGCTTAGCAAATTTCTTTTGTAATGTCGTAAGACATGTAGAATATTTTTCGAGGAAACGGATCGACACTATTGAGGCAGGGAAGAGTAATAGATCCGATTATAAGAATAGGGAATGGTGAACAACCATTTCACCATGAGGATGGGTTACCTTGACAGGAGTCCGGTGATGAAGGTTGTTATGATATCAATGGTGACACCATGGTGGCAACTACAGCCGATGAGCCCTGGAGGCACAGGATTATGGACAAATGTAATCACGAGGGATTAGTATGATAAAGAGATGAGTTGGAAGTAAACCATCCTGACATACCCATACTAGCTCGAAAAAGGTGGTTGGCACGACCATGATTGGGAGCCACCTTGAAGTTGAATCGACCATGAGTGGATCCACCAAAAAGTAGAATAAACCAAAGTTCGCTCAACACAAGGAAATGAACATCAAATCTTTTGAAGCATTTGATTTGAACATGATCGTTCTTGCACACAATCAATCGCAAATCACTTTCGTTTATTCAAACCTAAGTTTACCCTTGAATTTATTAGAGGTATAACCAGATGAGAACCCTCGAATCCTTTGAAAGCAACATTAGCATTTGGATTCAGTGTATGATTACGAAGAGCAACAATACTCCATAGTAGAATTATGCATCAACCGCATTTCACGAAAAAGAAGTATTGATTGAACGTTGAGAGAAGGCAGAGAAAATTCTAGTGGTGAGATCGACAACAACCGCATCAAATTCATGTCCCAAACCACCAAGTATGTATGACAGATCCTCATCGGATATGGTACGACGGCAGAAGTAATCCATCGTAAATCGTCAGATTTGAAGAATGAAGTCATCAATGAAACGGAGATCCTTTCTTCAGCCGTCAGATCTGGAAATCGCAAGTTCATAGCCTCGCACTGGTAGGGATTAAACAACTCAATCAAAATCAACTAAACTTACTGGAAAGCTTGTCACGGCATAGAAGTGACGCATATCGAAGCATGGATTGAGAGATAGAGGCGAGGCTTGACTAAGAAGAAGCCAGTCACTTTAAGAGCGAAAGTAAGTGTGATATCGACCTTGATGGACTCTGGATCAAATAAAGGCGAAAATACAAGCGCATCATCAAAGCCACGAACGCAACGAGCGTGGCGAGAACCAAAACGCTTGATGATGTAATTTGGCGATCAGCTGATGTGGAGAGTTATGACGTGGGAAGCTTTGGAAGAGACATGGTATGGCGGCGGAAAGGCAGTGGAAGAAGATAGGAAGATATAAAGAGTAGTGTATGAGGATATGAAGATAGCAAGCCTTGTAAAGAGATGTGAAGAGTAGTGTGTAGAAGATTTGAAGACGACGCATGTGAATATTCAAGATATATGAAAGGTCGTATTAAGATAATGAAGAGTCAAGGGCGAAGATACGTAAGATAAGTGTATGAAGATAATAAGATACACTTAAGAAGATATGAAGACGGGAAGTAACCGCCAATGTAAAAACGGTATACGTCAAGAAAATGTATAGCCCACGTAAATCACAGAGTAGGAGAGACTAGCCTGTGATACCATGTTAAAATTAAGTATTTTCCATACATTATGAATGACATTTACATGTATTTATAGATTTACAATGGAAGGATCTAGAACCGTTGTAACTAACTAACTAACAACTAAGCGCTATCCTACACTATGAATTGCCTTCACTTCTTCGAGGATATAGGGCGTGATGCATGCACGAAAGATATTGAGCATGCAACCATCTCGGGATGAAATATACAAAGACGCCATGAAGAAACATGCACGTTACCTTGAGGAAACATTTACATTCTCTATCAGGCCCCATTATACACTTAGGTGCGCATGTCGTTATCATAATGATTTAGAATCGTGTGATTTGTTATCTCGAAAATTTTAATTTATTTATGTTGAATCGCCAATTATTTTTTCATATTAATAATTACACGATTCAACATACGAATAAATTATGCACTTCTTATTATAACATGTATTTGATATTCATAGAATATGCATATTATTTCTAGAAAAATGTAGAAACCCAAAAGGAAAACAAAAAGGGTGAAAACGAAACCGAACAGTCTCGAATACTTGCTAATATTTGACGATTAAGAATCATCAAATTTCTGGGATTGTTGGATTAATGGATTCTAAGAAACGAGAAAAAATCAAAGTTTCTAGAATGGTGGGTAACCTTAAACTTACCAAAAACAACTTATATTCCTACTTTGTCCTAACTTTGACAATGGTAATGCAAGTTGTGACATACAATACTTCATATCTTGAAGAATGTAAGAAACGAAAAAAGCGTCTTAAATTACATCCAACGCCATTACTTTTTTCATACTAAAATCAATTTTATTCTCTTTATTTACGTCACATGATATTATTTTTACCATTCAATCCTCATAAAAACAATTCATATTAATAAATAATTATCATATTAAACTACATATAAACAATAAATGTGTTAACGATTTGGAACAGTGGGATGGGAGTATTAGATTAGATAAACTACTAACATTACTAAATGACCATCATAGTAAAGGTATCCCTTTAATATGCTTAAATATCCTTGAAATATAACCAAGTATTTGTAAGACAAAACAAGACAAGACACCTAAAACATAGCAGGGTTTGTCTAAAATAGAAGATAACAGATATCTCATTCATTTGAGATCATTCATGAAATACTGGACTAGCAGACAATCCTATCTCTGTAGTTATTGAGAAGACGAATTTTATCCACTAGGTACATGCATTTTAAAATTATATTAATTGTTTTTAGTGGAAAAAAAAAGCGTATATAGAATATAGTTCAGTGAGAACAATTAATATCGTTAAAAAATATACTTGAGCTTTGAGTTGCATGGTGCACAAACTTACTCTAAGTTCAATTACTTGTTTCTCTGGAATTTGTTACCAAAGATGTGATGCAACCAGATAAATCACAGACGACTTATATGATCAGTATTTAACATTAGTAATTGCAAGTAATTATCAATATTAAATAGCTACATTTCATTAATAGTACATCATTAATATCATTATAATATTTCAATAGAAAAAAAAAGGGAAAACTATAGTTCATATATACATTATTTTTTAGACAAACTTGGGTGAAACAGAGTTCATGGTGAACTCTATTTTTTAATAAAATCACATGGATGTATATCATTATCACCGTTATATATAACAATTAGTATTTATATAACATGAATAGGTTACGATAGAATATTGCTCTATTTTTAAAAAGAAAGACAAGTTTTACTTGGCTAGCCACAATGGTAAGTGGTATTTTTCTTGAAGCGGAAAGCCTGAAAATCTCCTCCATATTCAGATCTTTGGGCTCCATATCAACATATTCACCTATTTTGCATAAATTAAAACAAAATCGTAATGAGTGATATAATAGAGCAATGTTTTCATAATCGAACCGTTGATCGAATCCTGGATTAGCCATTTTGCAGTAGTTCAATGTCGGACCGATCGGACAGGCGGTTCAACCGGTGAGATAATCTTTCTTTATATTTTTTAAATATATCCCATGAATATATATAAAAAAAATTCTACACTTAAAAAGAAAATCTTCTAATATTCATATTAAAAAAACACAAGAGGATCATAGTCATAATGATAGATAACAAAATAGAACATACTAAACACAACATAATAGAATAATAGTCATGAAAGCAACACAATTTTAAATTCTCAAACAATTTTAATCATATCCTCTCATCATCTCTAACTTTCAAGCGTGATCTTTCAATCATTCTTTGCCATGCATTCCTCTTCACATTCTTCCATCTGTTCCAAAGGATGCACTTCATTTTCAACCTTATCCATATCTATAAGAGATACAAATGGATTTAAAAAAAAAAATAAATCAATCATTTAAATTAATTCAAGTATTGAAAATAGGTACCTTCATCAGAGCAATTATTGGAATGTCACCATTTCCATAAAGCATACTATTCAATTCATCAACATCTATAATAGGTGGATGATTTTCTCTTCCACAACCCAAAAGTTAGTTTTCTCAATGCTTTTTGAATCAATGGGATCATAACAAATCCTTTTTTTGCTCAAGCGCTTACATATAAATGATAAAATAAATGAGTTAATGACAAAAGATAAAATATAAGTTGTAAGAATAAATTATAACAATAGAAAATTAATGTGAAAGAATTAATACCTCTCTTTATGACGTAAATTATAATGGATAAACACAACATCATTGAGTCCTAATGTTCCAACTTATTTCTCTTCTTTTTATGAATTCTTTCAAATGCACTCCAATTTTCTTTCACATCCCGAAGAAGAAAAGTTTGACTCAATATCTTCGTGGCCAAATTTTGTAAGTTTGGCATGACTACATCCAAAAAAAATTTCCACCATTCATTTATAAATACAACAATAAAGTAATAAGCTATATTAGTCAAAATAATATTACTAGTATAAAATTGAAGTATATTAACACATACCGGATACATAGTTTTTGATGATTCCAAAGCAAGTGATCGGCCAAACTTCCAATCCTATCTTGAAAAATACCCACCGTCATCAATGCTTCCTTTGAATAGTTTTGTCCCCAATCAAGGTTGTGACCATCTCAACAAAGCCATCCATTATTTCTTTTCTTTTTTGCACATGTTTTCCCTATCATATGCAAAAGGTGGTTCGTGAGATAAGTTCGCCGCGTGAATATCGCGTCGAAGTTGTTTGTCCCACCTTGCCTTGATGATATTCGTGACGGGCTTGTACAATGTTTTCTTGCCCAAATATCTCCTTTGTTGTCTTTTTTGCCCGATATATTCCCTCATAAACATACCCCAATAAGGCCTCGATCAAGATCCATTATACGTAATACACGATAAAGGAGGGACAACACCTACTACAATCGCATAATCACTCCAAAATTTTGATCAAGAACTATCGCCAACACCGCACTTCATTTTTCTTTATAGTATCGAGATTCCTCAATGTCTTACTCGTAAAAAACCTTGCAAATCATGTTGATGCTCAAGCGTACTCTTCAATGCAATGAATGTTGTAGCAAATCGAGTTGGTCCCGTAGCATAATCTCACCCCTCCATCCTTCCTTTTCCTCAACCAAGCAAGTAAGAATGCATGATTGTACACAAACTTTGTCACTAGAGATGCCCTCTGTTGCAAGACCACTAACAAGCTCCATTTTGCCAATATCACCAAGTAGCAAATTTAAACAATGTGCGACCTGGTGACCATTTGATGGAACGATACTTATCATTAAGCAAGACACCAAAGCTTTGTAGTTAGCTCCATTATCGATCACCGGATGAATAATATTCTTTTTGCTCCAACCCAATCAACTAACTCCACAAATAGATTACAAAGAGTGCTTGCATCTTTCCGATATCGTAAGATCAACCGATTTCACAAATATTGTTCCTTCTTTAATAAACCATGAAATTTATAAGTTGCCTATTTGATCTATCTTTGCAACCATCGGCCGTAATAAAGGCAACCAAATTCTTCCCAACTAGCTCGATAGCTATCAACCAACAATTGAACTTAAACTTTTTTGCGTTCCCCAACAAGTTTACTCTCAATTGGTTATGCAAAGCATCAACCATTTTTGAAAGTAAGGAGAATTTACAACATTTAAAGGAATGCATTCATTGTAGACAAATCTAGCAACAACCATATCAACATTATGCAAAGCTTTTTACTTACAAGAACACTTTTGATTGAAGGTTGTGTACACGAGTTGTTCTTGAGCAAAATAACTTCTCATTTTCTCCACAAGTTGTCTTATTCATTTACGCCTCCCTTTTGACTTTTCCTAAGAAATTAAGCAAAGTCATATAATTATATCATGCATCTTACAAAATTTAATTTCATCAAAATCATCTTTCTCAAAATCTTGAAACAGAACGAACGTTGCTAAAACATCAAAACATTCTTTCCTTTTAGTTCCACGTCACCATTATTGGAGCCCAACTAGCCAAGTGCCGTCATCCATTTTCAATTAGTCTCTTCCCGACAATCACAGAATCTTTAGGAAAAAACAACACAATAAGTGAAGCATTGTTTTTGTGTTGGGACAATTTTTTGTAGCTTATAAGCAATGGTGGAAAAAAGCTCATCTCCCCGCTTCTTCATTCCCCATATTTCACTATTTAATACATTCTCCCACTCTCCCAAGCTACTTTTTATAACGCAAAGAGACTCCCATAGTCTTAGCTGCAAAAGGCAAACCACTACTTTTGAGCTAATTTCAAATGTCCTCAAATCCAACCTATTTCTTTTCCAAACGGGCCACACTACACAATATTAACCAACAATCCTCATGAGGAAGCACTCCTAGTTGGAAGATCTCATTTGTCCCTTGTGCCCATCGTTGTAACCCTTCTACTTAGTTGTCACCAAAATCTTACTACTTTTCCTCCACCACACGTCTAAGAAGGTTTTCTAAGGTTCCCATTTATTATAGTCTTCAGTCAAACATCATCAATTAAAAAAACTTCTTCCTCAAAATGAACTCTCTTACACGTGTAAATAGGACATCCAATTGGTAAGCCTCCCAGGATTCCTTTTTCATGCTCTCAAGAATGCCTTTTAATAATGGCAGCTAGATCAAAAGGGAGTTGAAACACAAATCCACATCATTAATTAGAAAAATTTCTCTACTCGATTATGGTTTATAAACTAGTTGAGCTAGAGTTGTCTTCCAAGTCCCCCCACACCCTCTACTGACTGATTTGGATGCCCAATTCCTCTTGACTACCACCATTACCCATAAGTGTGTTAACAAGAATGTTCACATCTCCATCTCGACCATGTAATTTCCCTGAGTCGATCAAGGAAGTAGATTGATCTCGACGAGATTCAGGCAAAGGCTCAGCAGTGGGCTCAGAAATTTTAAAACCATATTTCTTTTTCTCTTCCAAAATCTCATCGAGCTGTGCTTTCACATTGAGTATTTTTCTTAGCAATTTCATGACGAACAACAGCTTTCTTGAAGCAAAAACAAGAAGGTGATGGGATGAAGGAACACACCTTTTGCATGGGAGGAGCAGCATCATCTAGGGGATGTTCTCCCTTCTGGAGTTTGAGAATAGCATACTTCCATTCGTCCAAAATGTCCTCCATTTCATAAGACGCCTGTCGCAGCTTCCACAACCAGGAGTTGATGTTTGCTTCTCGAAATCTCCGATTCTCGGCATCATCCAACACATTTCTGATTATGTTCAGCTCTTTGCCAAGACTGCGAACCTCCTTCTCAGCGCCTCTCACCAAATTGACATGGTACAAAGCCTGCTCTTCTATCAGAGATATGATCCTCTCAGCCGCAGCCGAAAAGAGAGCATCCGCCATGATTGCAGCCTGCCTCTGTTTCTTGATATCTCTCTGTATATGTGATTTTGTGCTGATGATACTTTTATTTTCTTTAGTGTTGAAGATATTAGTGTCCTTACACAGCCTGTGGTGCTGAATCATTTGTTCCTTTCAATTATTTTTCAGTAAAGATATATTTATTTCCCTTTCAGGAAGAAAAATTGATTTGTTTCTTTCAATTATTTAAAATCGCACAGCCGTAAGTGGGGCATATATGTTTAGCTAGTTTGATGATATTTGACCTTATATACCTGCGATTTAAACAGAAGAATTGTCGAAGTATAATAGTAATGATATATTTTTTTCTTTAATCTGATAGATTTTAGTTTCTAAACTTGTGAAATTTCTGTGTCGGTTACTTGATGAAATAGAAAGAAATTTGATACCCATTAAATATTCTCTATCTCACTATTTTTTTTGACCCTTTAAAATTCTTGATAGCGAGAACAAAATATTCAAGGTCTGTTTTATAACGATGCAAAGAGCTCTTTACAGGACCAACGAAATTTATTGTTTTGTTGTTTAATAAATTGATTGAGATCCAACTTGTATTTTTATCATGGCAGTTACAAACCTTTGCATTCTGTAACACCTCAATTTGATAATAATCATTTAATTAATCAAACCATGGATAAAAATTTGTTAGGAAAAATAGAAGTATGCGACACAGATGTTTTATATTCGAATAGTAAAATTCAAATACTATACATAGCTACAGCCTAGACATGCAAGAAGCATATATAACTTAGTATTTGCAAATATCACCTTATATCATTTAATACTATTGCACAATGAGGCAGAGAGTGTGTTGACTTACCTTCCCATTTGAGTTCTGCATGGGACGACTTCCACAAAATATCAGTCCAGTCCAGAGGTAAATGCTACTGCAAATATTAGACAAAACAAGACAGAAAACGTCGCCACTAGCCAGAGAGAGAGGATGTTTCGTCTAATGGAGCTCGTTTTGTCTGAAATCCCAATTTCCTTTTGTAGCAGATAGCATCCGTTTGAGATATTCATGAACTAATGGACCAGCAGATAACCCGTCTCTGAAGTTTCTAACGCACAAAAGCGCCTTAAAGCTTCAATCACTTGTTGCTTGAATTTCTTGAACCTTTTCTTCTCCTTCTAGGCTTCCTCGAACGAGTTCTTTCCATAGAATCGTCATCACAGATATCACGCAACCAATCAGCATGATACTTGTCTTCATAAGGAACAACGTTGCCATCAATATAAGGTTCCCCTGAAGAGCGTTTTAACAAAAAATCTCAAAATGCTACAATGGCAGGAAAATCTAAGACACGATCATCATAAGAAACAACCATAGATGATATACGATAAAGAGTTTCACAATTTTACTTCTAACTTAGTCTACATATTCCAGAACTTGGTTAGTGATTCTTCGATTTCTCAAACACCATTAGAGTAAGAAGTTAAATTAAGCAAGATGCAAGAAAAGTATCATAAAAAGTTCAAACACATGACACGGTTATAAAGTAAAAAAATACCTCCATATCCCCTGTCTTCGGTACACAAGTAGGAGTCCGAAAAACCCATTTTACGCGAGGAAGGGCTGCCAATCAAACGATATCATTAATTAAAACTAAAAGTTATCATACTGAAGAACCAAAAATGCTAAAAACTTAGAAACTTAAGGTGATCAAGAAGGCTACATTTGATCTTGTGAGTCACATTTTCGGTCACTTTACAGCTGAATGCATAGTAATACTTTGTTGAAACAGAGTATATTGATTCTCTAGCTGCTTTCTCACTGCATATATTATCAAATCACAATTAATTTTAACCACACACTAATTATATCCTTTGATAAAGTTCAAAATTGGAAGAAACTACATCATGAACAAAAACAATCAGCCTTTTGTTCCAAATAAATCTCATTTCAGATATCTAACCACAATTTCAAACCATCTGAAAACCTAACTCTAATCACTGCACAATTAATTCTAATTCAATTAAATTTCCACACAAAAATAATTATTGAAAATTTCGCGGAGAAATGTCTTACCATCCGAGAGCCATAGCCAGAGTGGCGACGTATTGTTGGACGATTTCTTCTCTTTGAGGGTAATTATCAGGTGCGTGCATGACCACGAGCCAGTGTTTGTAGTCGCAGCCGTCGACTACTGAGTCCTCCCGAGGCAACTCGGATACTCGGGGCTGCGGCGGCGACTCGGAGAAGAAACGTTGAATCTTCCATTGAAAAGCTGAAAAAGAACGACCTAACACTGGAAGTACATTTCGCAGCATTGTTTGTACCTTGCTCTAGACTTTCTAAAATAGTCGTAATACTGGCGCCTTTAAGTTGGGCTTAGTATAATACGGGCCGATAATGGGCCGATAATTGATTTTCGATTAAATATAATAACGAAAAAGATTGTAAAAAGGTCTTCTCAAGCGTATATTGTTTCCTTATTACGTTTATGATCTTAAATTATAATTTTTGACTAAAATACGGTTTTCTTTATTTAGTTTTAATTATATAAACAGTCTTTTACAGAAAACAGAATATGTATAATGACTTATTCCGTTTTCCATTTACCTAATGTTATTAAGAATCATTTATCTAATTAAATGATTTTAAATCTAGCTCAGAGGGTGTGACAGAAGATGTCATTCTCTAATAATTTAAATCAGTACTTGAGGGTATCAATCAACTGCTCTTATGATTTAAAATTACATTATTTCAGAATCATTTGTCTAATTCAATGATTTAATATCTAGCCCAGAGTCGGATTAAAATACTATACTAAGGATGTGACCCAACTTACGACATTGATAGTTTAATTTAAATTTGACCTTAATCGCAGTTGAAAATTGCTCATTTATGTAGGGGGTGTTTTAAAAAATTTATAAATGATTATAATAATTTAAAATTATGTGCAAAAATAATTTGGAGTGTTTTATTTTTTAGTTAGTAACTTAAATATGCTCTCATAAGCTATAAGTTATAAATTTCAAAGAGAGTGTTTTTAGTAGCTTATTAGTCTTTTTTAAAAAAATTTAACTTTTTTTTAAACATTATCAAAATTTTTTTAATTTTCTTACAAACACTATCAACTTCTACTATTAATTATTTTTTCATAATTATTAATTTTAATCACTTCTTTAAAATCATATTTTTTTACAAACAACTCCTTAATAAGACACATAGGATGAGAGTAAATAAACGAGGAAATTAAATGACTTCAATATTTACATGTTGTTTGACCAACAACGAACTTAATTTATATAGCAGGAGTAAAACACAACAAACAATCAAGCCATATACTCCCTCCGTCTAAATCATAATGATAAAGTACCCTATATTTTTATCTCAACCATAATGGTAAAGTTACTTACACACTTTATAATTTTATCACTTTATCATATAAAATATTAATAAATAACACTTTCTACCCCCAATTACTCATCACTTTATCATATAAAATACTAATAAACAATTCTTCCTACCCCACCACTTTATTACTTTATCACTATTCCACTAAATCCTTGTGAACAGTAAAAATGTCAGTTATGATTGGGACGGAGGGAGTATATATTATATTTATTTTTAAATCTTATTTTAAAATGGATAGAGTTATAGTATGGTTATGGTGTACTGAACTACTGATATCTCACTGCTCTGCCATTTTTTTCCAATTTCTGCAAAACTGCCTTTTTGAGGTGACTAGACTAGTAGACCTTGAGCGTGACAATAGAGATGCTGTCCCCACCCCTCTCATTTTGAGATAGTATTCAATTTAATTTAATTGTATTTTTATACAGTAGGTTGTTTTTATTAAATAGTAAGAGTATTAGTGAAAATAGCAAATTGTGTTAAGTGATAATTAGTATTGTTTAAAAATGCATTTGATTTGCTCTATTCACTTGATAGTTGGTATAAAAGATTATTCTCTTTTAATCTAAAAAATTCTCTGTAAACTACAGTTCACAATACCTATTATTTTACACAAAATGTCATTGTTTTTAGATCCACATAGCTGGGTGGGTTATAAAATCAATGGATGTGCCCAAGTAGTACACACTTGTGAGAGAGATATTTGAATTTTGTGATGTACAACACTGTATTGTTCAATAAAAACATATAGGTCTATAGTTTATTTGATCCAGTACAACACAATAATATGATAGCTAAAAATACACTATAGACCCATACAAGAGGTTTACTTTGGATTTATGTAATCTATTTATTTAAGGATTGCAGAGAAAATAATTTGGTCTATGATGAAGAATAACAAGAGCTCTTATGCAATTGCTTTCTCTCACAATCTCCAATTAATTTATATGTAATATGTTGTTAACTTTTTTGGATTTTAAGAAACTTGAAAGTCTTTATCGTTTGCTTGCTCAATTAATGGATAAATGAAGTGTATTAAAATTTGCTCTTTAGTTAAAACAATTAATAACTAGTACAATTTAATTCATATGTTGAATACAGTAACACTACTCAAGTCCCTAAAACATAAAACATGATTGAACATTATGTTGTTCAAATACTATGACAATTGCAAACTCAGTAGTCAGTACACATGATTCATCTGCTGCATAAAAACTAATTCAAATTGATCAAACCTCCAATCTAATCTGATCAAACACACGAAGTTATTGAAATTCCCCAGAAACAAATAATTCAGTATAGTATAGACCACGATCGCCTTCGTCGCCCATTAGGCTCGTTCGATTGAGGTCAAATCGAACAACGCCCACTTGCTCGATATCGCCTTCATTGACCATTAGGCTCGTTCGATTGACCAACCGGACGACGCCCCACCTGCTCGATATTGCCTTCATCGCCCATTAGGCTCGCTCGATTGACCAATCGAATGACACCCCACCTGCTCGATAAACTTGGTAAAACGCAAATGCTTCGCGGCCCATTGCTCCGCCAGTTTCTGCTCCTTCATCTCCGCCTCCCGTCTCAGCCCAGCTAACTGCTCTCTATACTCAGCTTCGATTCGATCAATGACCGCCTTAAGCGCTTTAACCTTCGCTTCGATATCCTCCGTTTTCTCCCTCTTTCGGCTCGCCTTCTCAGATTCCAACTGCAATTCGACCCGTTTCAACCGCCACGCCGCCTCCTTCTTATGCGTGGCAAGAGCCCGATGCCCTTCCTCCAATTCTCTACAACACTCGACGAGATCACCTACGACCGGATGATTCTCCCCAACTAACGAATGCACGCCACGTGTCATGTTGCTATCCGGAGCCTGTAGCCACGGGATAGGCGGGGCCGGTGGGACCGTCAACGGTGACAGGCTCAACGTCACGGATGGAGATTTAAGACGGGGCGGCGAACAGGCGGTGTCGTCATAGTGAGCCATGGAGGCAGGGCCGACCGCCACGCCCACCACCCCCATTCGTAGTAGGCGGCATTTCGGCGGAGGCAATGCTGACCAACAAAATGTCGTATTTGCCCTCGTCCAACGGCACAACAACCCTGTTATTCTCCTTTTGCTCCCTCTGCTACTTCTCCTAAAAAACTTCCCACCACTATCCTAGTCTTTTCGGAGTTGGACCAGACACCTCAAATTCTTCATAATTATCTGATCATTGCAGCAATTAGTGAACAAATTGAATGGGTTTTGCTCAATATGAGTCAAATAAGATATAATTATCTGATTATATGTCATTTTGTCAGTTAGTGAACAAACTGAATGATTTTTGCTCAATATCAGTCAAATTCTTCATAAAACTTTGATTCTAAACATAATTCTCCTACTATAAAATACAGTGTCCAGTAACAGCATATAACCCGTGTTTATAGGGATGAAGAAAGTGCTTGTAATCAAATTTCCACCCAACACGCCCAAGTTACTATGTCTTTCACTTTTTCCGTCAAAAAAAAAAACTATGTCTTTCACAAATTTGAGGATGTTTTAACTAATATGATTTCTTTTCTTTTCTCTGGAATTGCATATTAAATCCCAAAATCAAAATCCCAGCATATTAACACCCCCAACAAATCCTAATTTAACACCCCCAGCATATTAACATTTAACACCCCCAACAATCCCTAATTTAACAATTTTCGATTCTTGCATTAAATAATTTAACAATTTTCGATTCTTGCATTAAAAAAAATAAAAGAGGAGAGCGTAACTTTACCAGAGATGTGAGGGAGAAAGAGAGCGGGTGGCCTGGCTTGGGCGACTGCGACGGCGTGGTGGATGGCTTGGGCGACGGCGTCGTGGAGGCGGCGGCCAATTGAAGAAACTGGAAAATGGAGGAAGAGAGCTGGCGTGAGATCGGAGAGAGAGGGAACAGGTTACAATTGTCAGAGGTGGTCAGGTAGTTGATGGCGGCGGCCGACGGCAGCCGATTGAACAAACTGGAACAATGGAAAATGAAGGAAGGAAGAGTGAAATTATTAACCGGCCCTTTTTTTTTTCAGCCCCATTTATCTTTCTTCTTAGGCCTTTTACCAATATTTGGATTTGAGCTGAACGGTCAGAAATACCTAGCCCTAATCTTGGAAAAATCCAGGTTAGTCCGGCCCGGCCCGTTTAACATAGGTGGTGACTCGAACCCATGATATCACACCGTAGGTAGTGGTATTCTAACCGCTTAAACTATTACGTATATGATCTTAAATTATAAATTTGACTAAAATACATTTTTTTTATTTGCTTTAATTATATAACCATAGAGTCTTTTATCGAAAACAAAATTTAATGATATTTCTATGAATCAAATTTATACATGAATTATATTACTATTATGCACAAAAACTATTTACTCTTATGTATAAAAATTATCACAGTTTAAAAAATAAAACATTTTTTAAATAGTAATATTTTTTTTCCATAATATTTGATAGTTTTATTTATAAAAGTAATATTGAAAAAATAGTTCATTGTGACCTAGTGTTTTAGACAATTTTTTGTCATAAATGATATACTTGTTCTGTTTTGCATTTACCCAAGTTTTTAAGAATCATTTATCTAATTAAATGATTTAAAATCTAGCTAGTGGTTGTGATAAGGTGTCATTCTCTAAATTATTTTAATCAGTACTTGAGGGTATCAATCAACTGCCCTTATGATTTAAAATTAAATTATCTCAAATTCATTTATCTAATTAATTGACTTTAAAATCTAGCTCAGAGTCGGATTAAAATACTATACTACGGATGTGACACAACTTGTGACACTGATAGTTTAATTAATTTTAGCCTTAATTTACTCGTGGTAGTTGAAAATTGCAAATTTATTTAATAGGACATCTAGGACGAGCATGTTGGGATTATACTAGAAAGTATGTTTTTTACTTTGTATAATCAAAACTAAATTTCGGACTTATTTACTGAAATAAATTGTTTATCACTGATGCTTTAAATATTATTGAATGTTATATATATTTACTGTATAACTGTTCAATAGGTCGTACGTGTTACATTGTAGTTAATTTAGTGATACGGATCCGCGAAGATTAAATTATGATCTCTTGTAACTAAAAAATAAAGTCATTCATGACCTAGATGGAAATGAACAACCCGTCGTGAAAGGTTGAAGTGTAAAGGCTCAGTTGGCTTATCTTGACCAATGGATTCTGTTAAGTCATGGTGATGCATTGAATAGAACCCTGGAGGACAAAATTCTTGGGCCCCGAATAAGGAAGAATTAGACCTCGGTGGTTAGTTATTTCTTAATCTTAGTTCGTTAAATAGGATCGCGTGTGATTGATAATTATTGTTTTGACTTATCGTGGGTAGAGAATCAATGAGATTAATACTTTTATCTTGGGCAATATTATTGGTCATATGTGATTCTTAAGATTTATCTGAATAATTGTGTCTGAAATCTGCTTTGTTTGATTTCTTGGGAGGGAGGTTCATAAAAGCTTTATCATACCAAATCTTGCAAGTGAAATTAGTTTTAGGTATGGATAATAATGTTGAACCTTCCTTGACCAAGGATAAAAGATATTAATTAATGGAAAAGTTATTTGAAATGGGCTTGAATTAATTAATGGGCTAGATAATCTTAAACACTTTAAATAATAATCGGAGCCATATCGACCGTAATATGGGTTAAGATGGATAGTGCAATATTAATTATGTAGTGGGATTAATTAATATTTATGGGCTTGAATAATATTGTGCTCAATATTAGATATTCAAAGTCCATTAGAAGGTTCAATCTTAATTCTCCTAAAGGCCCCTAAGTAGCCCAAATATAGTAAATAAATAAAAAGGTGTTTAAAATAAAATAAATATTGTTGCATATTTTTCCTAATTATTTTGAAAATTATGGATAAGAGGGAGAAAAGATTTTTTTTTGAATTTTGTTATGGAATGAAGATATGTATTCTTGGAATACAAGATTATCTCATTAAATTCAAAAATCTCCCACTTTTTATTCATAATAGATTTCGAAAATTTTGAAATATAATGGGCAAGAAAGATTTTCTTGATTTTCTTGAAAAGATATTATGGAAGATATGTATTTCTTGAAATAAAAGAATATCTCATAAATTCAAGAAGATCCAAATCTTGGAATCTTTGACCTCATATTTCGAAATTATCCATAATATGAGTAAGTGGGTTTTTGTGGAATATTATAATTATGGGAAAAAAGAATATAAAGAGATATATTCAAGATTTCTTGGAGATCAAAGATTTTCCCACATTGTTTTATCACAAAAATTTCGACCAATTGTGCTTTTATAAATAAGGGAATGACTCTTTCGTTCCCAAAGACAATCCATGTCTTTGGAAAAATTAAAAATCCAAAAGGTGGTGCAACATAATTTATTTTCTTTTTTGTTAATTGTTCACAAGTGTCCTTCCAATCGGATAATCGAACAAGGGCTAAAAAGGAATACTTGGGAAATTCTTTTGGTTAGTCCAATCGGCCGGATCACTTGTCATCCCAAGAGGTGCGTTCACGTAAACTCGTAGAATTCGCGTCTCGTGGATTTCACGTGAATTAATTATATGCATGATATGTTGTTGAATTATTATTTGAAGTTGAATTATTATTTGAATTAATATAGGATTAATTCATGCTAGTAATAATTATAAGAATTAAATTTGTATTTAAATATTCACCCCGAATAGATCATGCGATTTTATTCCCCACACAAAAGACGAGCCGCGGTTTAACTCTGAATTTTAAATTGTAATTTAATTGACGACATTAAATTTGAAATTGGATAGTAGAATTCTTAGATCTGCTTTGCGGTATCCAATTGTCATGAAAATTTAATGTGTTTATTTATGCATGCATATAAATTGTGGTTTTTAATTCGATTAGCTTCCACCTCGTGAGAAAATTCACGAAAGTAGATTAGATTTATTTGATTTGATCAATGTAATAGACTAGTCTAGATCTAGGTTTATTTATTTTTGGTAAATAAATTATAACCGGATCAAAACGAGGACAGACGGCAAATTAAAGGACAAAAATCGAACAAAGGCGTGGCGGCGTCGTCCACGCGTGAAATGTGCTAAGGGAGGCACGTGGCGCAATACCCCGCTGCTACACGCAAGGGCGTCGGCGAGGAAAGGGCCAGCGGACGGAGGCGATTTGTGAGTGGGCCGGACGGACGGAGGCCCGGATGCGCCTGCGGCGTCTTAGAGAGACATCTTGTAGTGGTAAGGAGGTTCGTGAGCAAAAGCGGTAACGAATGCGGCTACGTATTCGTCACGAGGGAGTGCCGAACCTTACCGAGGCGCCGGTTGAGTCTTGTATGTGGCGACGCCGAAATACGCCGAGGTTCTTGAGAAGTTTAACTCATTAAGTGGCCGCGGATCTTGATGCGTGCGTCCCTTGCGGGCTACTTAGGCGTGGCGTTTAGAGATGGAGTATTTTTTCGAGACGATCGTGTGGGAGAAATTCAAGACGGTGTTTCTTTTCAAGATCAGCCAAGAAAAATCAAACCACCATGACAATTGGATAATTTGTGCCCAATATGTTTATTTTTCGCTTTGCTTGATTTATTATTGTGCTATCTTATGCTTTGTTTAATTTGTTTAAATGTGTTTGCATGAGAATTGCCCAATGAAAAAAATCTCACCTTCAAAATTACTAAGTATGTTTAAATAATTAATTGACAATTTTTATTCCTGGATAATAAAATTGAATTAATTTTGACCTCCATGATTTATTTATTTGTGAATTCTTTTGGAGAAATTTCCCTGCAGGACGGTCAAAAAGATAGCTTTCACATGAATGAATTCCAAATGGATGATTGTGGGTTATTACTAGTGGCGATTTATGACCCTCCCACGAGGCTCGTTCAATACTAAATAATAATCACAGTTTAATCATGGTTATTACTTAGGTATAAAATTGATATGCATATACTTCCCCGAAGTCCCTGTCAATTTTGTATTGGTCAAGTGGGAGCCAACTATTAATCTGGATATTAAAGGTTTGTAACTGTTCTTGTTTGTAACCTGCTTGAATATGTTTAAATAATGATCCACCCCACGTGGCTTATTTAAATTGTTTTGAGATGTTAGCTGATGCATGTTCATATTTTTTTGAGATTTTAATATGATGCAAGTGATCAAACCTTGTGATATATTTGTGCTCATGCATATTATTGTTTATTTAAGTTCATCATGTCGCAACCTTTTAATCCACTATTCAATATACTTAAAGACAATTTGCTCACTGGAGAAAATTTTGTTGATTGGAATCGTAAACTTACTATTGTCCTCACTACACAAAGCCATAACTGGGGTTCTCCCACACCTAAACGGAAAAGCCAAAAGATGAGTCCACTAAAACGGTTAAGAAAGAGTATGCTGACTGGGAGCGATCTAACGAAATGGCAAAGTGTACCATCTTGGCTTCTATGTCAGATGTGTTGCAACACCAACACCAGAACGTTGAGACCGCTGCAGACATCATGACTAGTCTTAAAGCGATGATTCAACATCAGAACCGTGTGGCTCGTCAGATCACCACGAGGACTTGCTTTCTATGAAAATGGTGGAGGGAACGCCTAAAGGGAGCACGTTCTCCGGATGATGGCTCACCTTAACAAACTTGAGGTACTTGGCGGAATACATCGAAAAACCCAAATCAATTTAAGTGCCCACTCTCTGCCGAAAAGTTTTGAACAATTCAGTCGAACTACCGATGAATAATCGAAGTTCTCGATGCCCCATCTGTTGCAAGCTTTAGTCTCGGCGGAGAGGAGATATTGGGACAAAGAGCTTTGCTTGGTGGCAAATGGACCTTCTTCTTCTAGGCCAAGGGGTGGTAAAACAAAAAAAGGACAAAAGGCCACAAAAGTAACTTCATTGCCAATGGCAAAGAAAATGTGAAGAAGGGTGGTGGAGTGAACAAGCCACTTAAGGGAAGTGCTTCAAACTCATGTGAAAAAAGGACATTGGAGGTCACTGTTCCTGCACCCAAAAGGAATGGAAAGAAAGGTAATTCTCACGCAGTTATTGTTGAAACTTGTTTAGCGTGTCTGCCTCCCATTTATGGGTGGTGAATCGGATCCATCGATCATGTTTGTTTCACATTCTGGGGTTCAAGTGGACCCGTAACTTAGTGGGAGTGAGGTCCTCATCACACTGGGCGATTCTACGAGTGGGCGGTGAAGCGATGGGAGAAGTGCACTGTCTTTTGAAGACGAGTTTTAATTTTAAGAGATGTTCTTACGTTCCAAATTTTTAGAAAAGAATTTGATTTCGGTTTCTAAATTTTTTTATGATGGATATTCGTTTACTTTTAATAAAGTTGTTACCATTTCTCTTTATGATAAATTTATCTCATCATGAAACGTTGTCGAATAATCTCTATACAATTAACTTGCACACCACTCAAGAAATGCATCCTATAACACATCAATTGTTTCGAGAAAAGAAAAACGTTCATCGACGCGTGATGCAGAGACACTTCTTTGGCATCTAAGATTGGGTCATATAAATCCAAAGAGGATCCAAAGGTTGGTGAAAGATACCACCTGAGCTTCTCCAAGTTGAACCAATTCCAACCCCGAATCATGTTTGGAGGGTAAAATGACCAAGAGGGCATTTGGAGCCAAGGAATAGAGAAACAAAAGAAGTGTTAGAGATCATTCACACGATGTATGTGGTCCAATGTCAACCAAAGCAAGAGGAGGTTATGAGTATTTTGTCACTTTTATTGATGATTACTCAGAATGCGGTTACATTTTCCTTATGAAGCATAAATCGACTTTTTTGAAATTCAAAGAATTTAAGGCTCAAGCGAGAATCATAGGGAAAAAATGTATCAAGTCTCTACGATCCGATCGTGGAGGCGAATACCTCGATGAGTTTTTGAACTACTTATCGATGAAGGGATTGTATCCCACTCACTGCACCGGAACCCCTCAATAAAAGCGGGGTTCTGGAGAGCGAAAAAATGAACTCTTTTTGGAAATGGTTAAATCTATGATGAGTTATCTGCGGATCTTCCCAAGTCGTTCTGGGGTCATGCCTTGGAAACAACGACCACATTCCAACTTGGTGCCATCCAAATCGGTTCCCAAAACTCCCAAAGAATTGTGGACCCAAGCATGAGCCTAGTATGAGACACATGAGAATTTGGGGGTGTCCCGCCCTACGTGTTGGACAAAGGAAGCCCGATGAATTGGATCGTCGATCGAATTAAGGTTGTTTGTAGGATACCCCGAGGGAACAAAAAGTGTATGTTCTATGGTCCCCAAGATCAAAATGTGGTCATCGGACTCACTTTAGATTTTTGGAAGAAGACTATATGAACGAAAGAAAACCCGGAAGTGAGATTACCTTAAATGAGCTAAGAGGGCAAACCTCAATGCCAACTTGTCTTGGACGATATACCAAACGACACGCTTTCTGGCCGAACCTCGTTGTAGTGGGAGGGTTGTTAGAGCGACCGAGAGATTCATGGGAATATGAGAGTCCCTGACTTGATTCCCGGACAAAGACGAATCGGACCCATGGACATATGACGAGGCACTCCAAGACAAGGATCACGATTCTTGGCAAACAAAGAATGAAAGCCGAAATGAGTTCTATGTTTCATAACAGTGTGGGAGATAGTCGAACCACTTAATGGGGTCAAACTCATTGGTTGCAAGTGGGTGTACAAGAGAAAAAAGACCCGGACGGAAGGTTGAAACCTTCAAAGCAAGACTAGTGGCGAAAGGTTATACTTTCGAGAAAGAAGGGATCGATTATGAGGAAAATTTTTTTAAGAAATGCCATCTTAAGTCCATCCAAGTATTCTCTTATCGATTCTTTGCGCATTTCGACTTTGAAATCTGGCAAATGGATGTCAAGACAGCTTTCCTTAACGGAAGTCTTGATGAAGAGATCTATATGCAACAACCCCAAGGTTTCATTGAAAAAGGCCAAGAACATCTAGTTTGTAAGCTCATTTACTGACTCAAACAGGCATCCAGAGCTTAGAACCAATGTTTTGATCATGTTATAAAGTCTTATGGGTTCGATCAAAATGAGTTCGAAAGTTGTGCGTATAAAAAGCGTGTCGGGCGCATTGGCATTCTTAGTACTATCGTAGATGACATTCGATCGACCATCGAACGATGTAAAGGTGTTATCGACGCGTAAGGGCATGGCTTTCAAAACAGTTTGATATGAAAGGCTTAGGGGAAGCCGGACACATCCTTGGGATCAAGATCACTCGAGATCGCAAGAAAATGATGATCGGCTTATCGCAAGCTTCATACATAGACATTGTCTTGAAAAGATTCATCATGCAAGATTCCAAGAAAGACTTCGTTGCCTTTTCGGGCATGGAATCCATCTATCCAAGAAAATGTCTCCTAAGGCCCTTAAAATGAGATAGATGACATGAAAGACATTCCTTATGCTTGGTTAGGAAGCCTTATGTATGTAATGTTGTGTAATCTGAGACCCAATATCCGCTTTATAGGCATGGTGGCAAGATATCAAAGTAACCCGGAAAGATCATTGAATGATTAAAACATTCAAGTATCACGAAAAGAACTTCGGGATAGAATGTTGGTTTATCGATCAAATAGTCAATCCCCATTTCCACACGGACTTTCGGTTCCAATCGAACATAGACTCAAAAATCTACCTCCGTAGTGTGTTTTGTACGGGGAGGAGCCGTGACATGGAGAAGCGTCAAGCGAAATCGTCATGATTCTACCATGGAAGTCGAATATGTAGGCTAACTGCGAAAAGAAAAAAGTTTTGCTCAAGAACTTCCTAGTGGGCTTGGATGTGGTTCCAAATTTGCCCAGCAGAATCGCTGTTTATTGTGACAATGCCGGAGCAGTTGCAAATTCAAGGGAACCACGAGCCCACAAAGCCAGCAAACACATTGAAAGGAAATACCATCTTATACTAGATATCGTTAAGAGAGGAGATATAGATGTGACAAAGATAGCGTCTGAAGACAACCTAGAAGATTCATTCACAAAAGGTCTGCCTCTGAATACATTCGAGAGACATGTGGAAGGAATGGGTGTCAAGACCGTTGCCAATCTGCTTTGAGTATAAGTGGGAGAAATTATTAGGTTCGTGTAGGTGACATTAGATGTCACGGACTACACGAGACATGTTGTAGTATACTTAAAAGCAGACTTTGAGTATAAATGGGAGATTGTTGGGATTACACTGGAAAGTCCATTAGAAGGTCCAATCTTAATTCTCCTAAAGGCCCCCTAAGTAGCCCAACATATAGTCCAATAACTGAAAAGGTGTTTAAAATAAAATAAATATTGTTGCCTATTTTTCCTAATTATTTTCGAAAATTATGGATAAGAGGAGATAAAGATTTTCTTTGAATTTTGTTATGGAAGATATGTATTCTTGGAATACAAGATTATCTCATTAAATTCAAGAAATCTCCCACTTGGTTATTCATAATAGAGATTTCGAAAATTTTGAAATATAGTGGGCAAGAAAGATTTTCTTGATTTTCTTGAAAAGATATTATGGAAGATATGTATTTCTTGAAATACAAGAATATCTCATAAATTCAAAAAGATCCAAATCTTGGAATCTTGAACCTCATATTTCGAAATTATCCATAATATGAGTAAGTGGATTTTTTGTGGAATATTATAATTATGGGAAAAAGAAGGAGATATATTCAAGATTTCTTGGAGATCAAGAAAAGATTTTTCCACATTGTTTTATCACAAAATTTTCGACCACTTGTGCTCTATAAATAGGGAATGACTCTTTCATTCTCAAGTACAATTCCATGTGCTGAAAAAAATAGCAAATCCACAAAGGTGGTGTAACATAATTTTATTTTATTTTTGTTAATTGTTCACAAGTGTCCTTCCACCGGATAGTCGAACAAGGGCTAAGAGAATACTTGAGAAGTTCTTTTGGTTAGTCCAATCAGCCAGATCACTGTCATCCCAAGAGGTACGTTCACGTAAACTCGTAGAATTCCTCATGCGTAGGATTTACGTGAATTATTTATATGCATGATATGTTGTTGAATTATTATTTGAATTAGTATAGGATTAATTCATGCTAGTAATAATTATAAGAATTAAATTTGTATTTAAATATTCACACCGAATAGATCTGTGCAATTTATTCCCCAACAGAGCATATATGAACGAAGAAAATTAAATGACTTGAATATTTACATGTTCGAATAACAACTAACTTGGACTAAAAGACCTTATCCACTATAATAAAATAGCAAATAGGAGTCATAATAATTAGAGAATTCAGACTCTAATTTACACTCTTAACAATAGTAAAACACAACAAACAAACAAGTCATATATATATATATATATATATATTACATGAGTGGGTCTAATATATGCGCACCAAGAAATCGTATTAATTCATAAATGCATTTTAGACGTGCAACTATACAAAAAAGCAACGTGCAACTATTCCAAAGAGAAGCATGCAACTATATTCTCATATTAACAATTGCACTTTTCAGTGTAAATAAATCGCACTTTTTAACATAATAAGTTGCACGCTTCTAAAATGCAGTATGAGTGCATGGTGCACCCGGATGCATACAAGACCTAGCCTTAAAAGAAACACAAGTCTTATTTTAAAACGAATAGAGTTGAAGTGGAAGCTCAGCCACAGTGACAAACGGTATTTTTCTAGGGGTAGAAAGCCCAAAAATCTACTCCATGTTCAGATCTTCGGGCTCCATGTTATTTGACAATCTCCAATTGAATCCATGCAAGAGGTTAGCTAAGCTCGATTGGATCATCTTAATGCCCAACGGATAGCCCGGACACATTCTTCGGCCCGTCCCGAATGGCAAAAGCTCATAATCGTGACCCTTCACATCAATACTCTTTCCAATAAACCTATTTGGTTCAAATTCATTCGGATTATCCCATATAGATGGATCTCTTTGAATCGTCAACGTATTAACTAGCACTTGCGTCTCTTTCTTCCAACCTAGAACAAATTCGTCGATTAATAGATTTAAACTTTACTATATATGTACGTCGTATTCATCATATATACATTCACATGCATAACGTCGTACCTTGCAATCTTCTCGTGCGATTCGAGGTGCTAACATTGGAGCCACAGGGTGTAGTCACATGGTTTCCTTGACAATAGCATCTATGTAAGGGAGATTAGCTATGTCTTGCTCACATACCCAACGATCGACCTCTTCCGTCGCTTTCGTGAAAATCTCCGGCTTTGATACCATGTCTCTCCAGCTTCACTTCCAAAGTGGATATCTCTGCTTACGTAATTCTCCGTCTTCTTCCTCCTACGCTCGTGTTCATCAACAACATGCTCCAAAAACCGGTCGAATTTCTTGCTCACAATCTTCATCCTTTTCACATACCCCTGCAAATCCAAAAACTGCAAGTACGGAATCAAATCGCCAATGTTCAGAACTCCGCTCAGCAAGAAAAGCTCATCGAGCATAACTTTGAACTCTTCGTGCCCAACAATGGCGCTTTCGTCATTTCCATCGAGGTAATTCTTTCCCAGCACCATTCTGCTGATCACGTTCAAGCTCGCTGTGGATAAGCAATCCTTAATCAGAAACGGTTTCCCGGAGGAAATGAGCACCTCTTTGAGCAGAGAATTCATTTCCTCGGCCCGAATGTACTCGTACATTTCCAGCCTCTTCGCGCTGAAAAGCTCCACCCGGCACATCTTTCGGGCCTGCCTCCAGTACGGGCCGTACGGGGCCCACGTGATGTCGGAGTAGTTGTAGGTTGTGTATTTACCGGCGGAGGTTTTGGGCCGCGAGGCGAAGGTGATGTCCATCGTTTTCAGGATGGTTTTCGCGCTCTCGACGGAGGAGCCCACCACCACGGCGGTGGACCCGAAACGGAGATGCATTATCGGGCCGTATTTCTGGGAGAGGTGGTGGATGGATTGGTGCGGGAGGGCCCCGATGAGGTTGAGGTTGCCGATTACGGGCCAGGATTTCGGGCCCGGCGGCAAGTTCAGCTTTTCCCGCCGGAAAATCTTTGTGAGGAAATGAATTGTTAGAAATGTTACTGAAATTACTGCAAATATAGACAAGATTTGGGTTTCCATTGCTATATTTGGTAAGTGTATAGAACCATGTGTAGTGTGCTTATGGATTTATAGGCGATAATGCGTGTAGCAAGTGAAGTGATACTTGATATACAATAATAATATTTTTTTGGATCAATAATTAAAGTAGTTGATATGTAATATAAGTTGTAGCAAGTAAACTGATGCTTATTTAATAAATAACTGGATTATTTTTTAGGGTCAATAATTAATATAATTTGACTTGTAATAGTATGTTCATAAAAGACAAAAAATTATATGAGAGTTTAATACATGGGACAGTTCTTAGTGCATTATTGATATGATTGAATGAAATTACGGTCGTACGGAATAAATTAATGAATGAAATGCATACGTGAATTGAAAGACATAAGAATGATCATCTTATGATCGGTATGGACTAAAAATGAAATGCAAGTACTGTGAATCCATTTAAATTTATTATAATCGGTTGTTAGAATTATTATTTTATTATAATTAAACAATAGTCACATTATTATCATTGAATTAATATTGTTGTTGTTTATGATGATTGTTGGGATTAGATTATAATATATTGGAAAAAATGTGATAATATTATTGTGAAATTAAGAATGAATGGTTGATGATAAATATATCCTCATTAGCAGATAGCAGGTATCGCATCCATTTGAAATCATTAATAAAATACTGAAACAGCAGATAATCCCATATCATGAAATAATATACTGTTTATAACAATACCTCATTGTTGCTCTGGAATTTGTTGAACTTTTGGTTCTCCTTCTAGGCTTCCTCAAATGAGTTCTTCCCACAGAATCGTTATCAAGAATATCACGCAACCATTCAGCATGATACTTGTCTTTATAAGGACCAATATTGCCATCAATATAAGGTACGATGATCATAAGAAGCAACAAGTTAAATCACAGACGAACCGGTATTATATTAATACGGTACCTCAGCATATTTACCAAACAATATAACATAAAGAGTTTCAAAATCTAAGCCACCCTATGTCTACATTTCAATACCATTTTACTACGGTAATAATGATTTAATCGAGTCTACATATCCAGAACTCAAGTAATTGACATATTTGATTTTTGAAACACCATTAGAAGAAAAGCAAATGACATTGTTATAAAGTAACAAACACCTCCATAGCCACTTTCTTCGGTACACAAGTAAGAGTCCGGTAAAATCCATTTTACACAAGGAAGATCTGCAAACCAGTCTTAACTAAAACTTGTATTTATTGCTAAAAGTTTAGAAGCATACTGCATAGATTAGAGATGGAAAGTTTGTCATTTTTGTCCCTTAACTTTCACTCATTTTGATCGTGGTCCTACTAATTTACGCCTTTTGATTTTGGTCCTGCAACTTTACAAAATTCAATTTTTTCGTCTTGTCACCTGCTAGTTACCCGCAGTAGCAACTGACGGGACTGAAAAGTCGAAAGTTTCTAAATTATTGGATCAAGATAAGTTAATAGGACCACAATCAAGTTAATAGGACCACAATCATAATGGGTAAAAGTTATCGGACAAAAAAATCAATATTTCCGTTACAGATTATAACATCACTACCTAATTATAAATTCTTCTTTTTTGACAAAAAATGAATATCTGAAGAAAGTAAATCTTGAACAAAAATAATTAGTCCTTTTCTTCTCAATCAAAGATCGTCTTAGTTTATGTTACCACAATTCGAACCATTTTAAACGAAATTTTAATCAATTAATCGAACTATCCCAGAAATTTATACTAGAAACAACAGAATACCACTATCAATCAGTTTTTCACACAAAAATGACAGTGGGAAAATTGCTTAAAATGCTATTTTAGAACAAGTATTACTCTTAAGTGCTATCACTTTTTGGTAACACTGCAAAACTTTCCTGTTATACCCTTATTCTTACACCCATTAATTACATATTTTATATTTCATTTTTAATATATAACATCCAGTTTTGATATGGAGACCACGAGTGGTCATCTTATGGAGCTCAATTGATAATTTGACTTTCCACCACAACTTATTATCTAATTAAATAATTTAAATTAATTTTGAAAAAAATCCTACACCCTAAAATCTAAATCATGACCCATTCGGGTCGGGTGAACCATGAACCACTCGGGCAAAGTGAACCATGAATCACTCCGGTCGAGTTCGGATCCGTAATTTAATTTACTTAATTAAATAATTTAAATTTAAATTTGAAAAAATATAGCTTTGCACTAATTAAATCATTTAAATTAAATTACGGAGCCAAACACGACCCGAGTGGTTCATGGTTCACTCTGTCCGAGTGGTTCATGGTTCACCCGGCCCGAATGGGTCATGGCTTAGGGTTCATGATTTAGATTTTAGGGTATATGGTTTTTTTTTATAGTTTATTTAAATTATTTAATTAGGTAACAAGCTGAGTTGGAAAGCCAAATTATCAATTGGGCTTCATAAATGATCACTCGTGTTCTCCATATCAAAACTATATAACATCATCCACACAATTTTTATTAATATATAAAATTAGTTCACCACCGAACCACGCATATACCTATTCTCTCTGAAATAACCCATCACTCTTATCCACCCACCCATCTCTCCATCACTCTCCATATACGCTCCCCCCTATAACCCTGCAAACAAATTTCAATGGCCAAAATGGATGAAAAAAGAATTTGGGTTGAAGAGCTCTCATCGTCGCCGTTCTCAAATAGCCGGAGTACATGGGTTCGTCAGCGAGGAAGCGTCAGGGGGTGCGACTCCCGTTTCTGGGTTCAAGCCCCCATCGCGTGAGAGAGATCTGGGCGGATCTGCAAGGGTTGGACGCCTGCGGTATGTCGGGCGAATCCGGGAGGATCTGCGGCGGCAGCGGCGGATCTGAGTTGATTGAAGATGAATTTAATCGATGTCGGTAATTTTCATTTGTGACCTTCTGTGCACTGATTTGTATGAAATTCTTAGTTCTGGTATTTAATTAAAAAAAAAACATTTCTAGTTTGAACTGCTGGTGATGCAATGATTTTGAGTCTTTTTTTAATTGCTGTAAAATAGGGGATTTTGAGTTTTGAGTTTGGATCTGATGAATTTGGCGACTCTGTTTTTGATTTGTTGCAAATTTATAAATTTTGTTATTTGCAGATTCACTGATTTTGCACCATAATTGATTTTATTGTGTTAAAATTGTCGCAGATGATATTTTTGGTCGGTCATCATCATGTGCCTCCAAGGGAGAAGATTATGAAGCATAAGAGAGACAAAATAGGAATTTTAATGTCTCCCTCAAGGATTTGTGCCGAATTTGTTGTAGATTAAGATTTTGGTCGATCCGATGGGCAAGAGAGAGGAAGATAATAACATCAATTTCTAAATTGAATAATTCTAGAGTTATTGATGTAATTTTTAGATCCTTTTTAATTTTTTATTGATGTAAAATTTTCAGATTCTATTAGCATAAATTTGGTTAAGTTCAATTTTTATTGTGGGCGTGCAAGTGTAATTTTTATTTAGGTGCAGAATTTTTTGATGGGTATGCAGATTTTTTTATGGGTTTACAGAATTTTTTTTTCTATGAGTGTGTAGATTTTTGAGGTATATAGAATTTTTAAATATAATGACCGATGATTAAAAAAATTAGTGTGTGCAGAATTTTTAAATAAAATGATAAATGATTAAAAAAAAATTGGTGTGCAAAATTTTTTATAAGTGTGCAGAATTTTTAAATTAAAGAACATTATTAAAAAAAATTGTGGTGTGTAGAATTTTTAAATAAAATAACATGATTAAAAAAAATTGTGGTGTATAGAATATTTTGACTAATATTAAAAAATAATTAATTAAATAAAATTAAAGATAATAAAAATAATTAGTAAAATTTAAAATCTAAAATATGCAAAAAAAAATTACTAATATTTTAATTTCTAAAAAAAAGACTTATATTAATTAATTTAAAATCTGCATATTATTTTATGTACAAGGGTAATTTACATATTTTGACTTAATTTTAGCAACTTAAAGTAAGGATTAAAAAGTAGTGTACCTTAGAGTAAAGGTGCTCTATAAATGGCACCTTTGAGTAATTGCCCCATTACTAAAATCATAAAATTATTGAAATATTTGCGGAGAAATATTTTACCATTCAAGAGCCGTAGTCAGAGTGACGACGAATTGTTGGACGATTTCTTCTCTTCGAGGGTAATTATCAGGTGTGTGCATGACCACGAGCTAGTGTTTGTAGTCGCAGCCGTCCACCACTGAGTCATCTCGAGGCAACTCGGAGACTCAGGGTTGCAGCAATGAGTCGGAGCTCTCAATTCCCTCTCAGAATAAGAGTTATGCAATGAAATAATTTGCTTAAGAAAATGATAAATGATGTCTCGAGGCAATCCATGTCATATATTGTAATCATTTGATCATCTTTTCCTTGACCAAATAGTTAATATTTTATCAAACTCAACCATTTCAATATCGTGAATATTGAAGATTTAGTTTTGACGTTTTTTTTAGTAGTATTGGATTACTTTATTTTATTTTGAAGGTCTATATTTAGCACTGAGACAATTTATTAGTTTTTTTAATGGTTAAGTTATTTTCTTTGAAAATGTTTAGAATTTAATTACTTTCGCGGTAAGCTTTAAAAAAATTTTAAAGGCATTATTTTTATTTAGTTTTGAAAAATTGGATAATTGTATATTTAAACTGTCTTTATAAGGTTACGAAAATTGGGATGTGAGTCGTGACTAGGGTTGGAGGAAATACCGAAAATACCGGTATACCGCACTTACCGTACCGAAAAATATCGAATTTATCGAAATTTTCGGAATTTCGGTATGGTAATGGTATATGAATATAGAAATTTCGGTATACCGCGATATACCGAAATATTTTCGGTATACCGAAAATTATTGAATTTCATATATTTTTTTAAAAAATAAATAATAATAATATATATATATTATATATATACACTCTTCTTAACACATAATTTCACAAAAATGAAACCCTAAACATTTTGGGGCGCCGTTTCTTCTCCCCTTCGGCCTTCTCCCTTTCTCCCCTTCTCACCCGCCTCCCCGACACCGTCTCCCCGCCTCCCCGCCGCCCTCGCCCACAACTCCGTCTACATCCCCACTCCCACTCGACTCACATACCTTTCTCTCCTCCCCGCCACTGTCACCCCGCCTCCCTCTCGCCGTTGTCGCCCCCGCCTCCTTATCACCGTCGTCGCCCCTCCTCCCTCCCGCCGTTGTCGTCTCGCCTCCCTCTCGCAGTCGTCGCCCAGCCTCCCTCACGCCACCCGCTCTCTTCCTCCATTTCCAGTTTCTTCAATCGGCCGCCGCCTCCACGACGCCGTCGCCCAAGCCAAGCCATCCACCACGTGACCACGCCGTTGCCCAAGCCAGGCCACCTCGTCTCCCCCTCGTCGCCTTCGCTTGTTATTTCTTTCAATTTTGGATAATTTACAGTTTTTTTGCAATTTATGTCTTTATGTTGTGTTTGTGATTAGTTATTAGGTTTTGGTGTTTCTGGGAAATTGCTTGGTGTTTCTGGTAATGTGTCTTTATGCCTTTATGTTGTGTTTATGTCTTGAGTTTCTGGGAAATTGCTTAAAAATCAAAAGAATTGAATCTTAAACTCCAAATATGTCAAGACTCAAGATAGAGAAAAAAATTAAATTTTTGAGGGAAAACAAGTTCGAGAATTTCGGTATACCGTTCTCGGTATGAGAGCGGTATGATATTTTTCGGTATGAGAACGGTATGATATTTTTCGATATCGAAAATTTTGGTACGGTAACGGTATGGCGAGAAAATTTTCGGTATGCCGTACCGTCCACCCCTAGTCGTGACAGCACATTTCGCCTTGCTCTGAACCTTCTGCTGTAATCGTCAATTTGCGGCCTTTATTCTTATAAATTGTTAGTAGAATGCGCACGGGCTTTATTTTGGGCCATCACTAGCCCAATCAAATATTGGTCCAGTTCTAAAGGGGTTAATGGGCCGTACAGTATTTTCGATAAAATAAAAAAAGATAGTGTACATTGTTTCCTTATTACGTTTTAAAAGTGGTCTTAAATTATTTTAAGGCTAATTCTTGCATGCATTCCACTGCACCGGGTCCTTATAGTGCATTTTAGGCACATGCAACTTATTATATTGAAATATGTGTTTTTTTATATTGAACATTTCAACTATTAATATGAAAAAATAATTGCACGATCTAATGTTGACAAATTGTATCTTTCAGTATAACAAGTTATATGGTTCTAAAATGGATTATGAGTGTATGGTACACCGAGATGGACATGAGCTGCTAGATCCACTCTTATTTTAACTTCAAATAAGACTTTTTATTTTAATTATAAATCTAACTGTCGCGAGTCATTTTTTTTATGGAGGATATTATGTCGCTAATTTGATAACAACTCACAAAAAAAAAAAATACGTGTAAATAACAGGAAATTGTTGACCCAGTTCGTCAGTAAATGACTACTCTGGGGGCATTCCAAGCCAGGGATGTCATCATATCACGGTTGGCGATATGAAGATATGACAATACTTCTCACGCAGATAGGGATTTGAGAAATATATGTGAGTTTTTTAGAAATTTTTTTCTAATCTAACCACTCTGGAAATTTTTTTTTTTTTGAACCCATCTCTTGTTCTTTTTTTTCTCTATTTATAGTACTTTGACAAGCATGAAATTTGGTTTTTGGTAAGCATGATTTGGAGACTTCGTGTCTTGCAAGAACTCATGTAATGCTGCCACGTTTTCAACTTCGTCTTCCTGATTGACCTTTGCATTTATTTGTTTATAAGACACTCTTTTGGTCGTCTAAATCAATCTTTTGCTTTCCGGGTTGGTTGCCTGTTAAGCCCTTTTGACCATATCAATTTTATCACAGGATTCCGTCCTCATCGAACATATCTGAGCCTTCAGATTATCTGAGCCTTTCAGATTATCTGAGCCTTCAGGTTATCTGAGCCTTCAGGTTATATGAGCCCTTCAGATTATCTGATCCCTTCAGATTATCTGAGCCTTCAGGTTATCTGAGCCTTCAGGTTATCAGGCTTACTGAGTTCAGCACTGAGTTCAGACATCCTGACCCTCAGGTCACTTGACTCAGACTATCTGATTTCTTCTTGTCTGATCTGATCAGCTCGACGGATCAGATCAACATCTCTTCAGGATCGTCTCAAGATAGCATCAGGTCATCATGCCATATTTGGCGAGTTGGCGAGTTGGCGAACATACTCGCTGGTTCGGCGAGTGGCGAGCCGGCGAGTAAATTTGCTTAGTCGGTGAGTGGCGAGCTGGCGAACAAATATGTTTGGTCGCCAAGCAGCGAGCACATTTGTCCATCGAGCATGATTATTTTAACAGTTGATTAATACACGTGTTCCTTCAACGTGTTCGATTAAATTGAGTAATTGTATCGAACACAACACTAACCTAGAGTTTTTTTAGAGAAACCATAATTTATTGAGTAAAAAGTTTGTGTGAACCCGAGTTCCCCGTGAATTCAATTTTTTTAGCGTCACTGTCATGTATAAAAATTATCATTAATATGCACAAAAATAATTACTGTTTAAAAAATTAATTTATATTTTTAAACAGTGAATTTTTTTATGTATAACAATGATAATTTTTGCACATAATAGTGATAGAATTCATGTCTATAATGTTACACATTTATTGATGCGCGTTTTATATATCCATTTACCTAAGATTTTTTAGAATCATTAGATTTTATAGAATCATTTGTCTAATTAAATGATTTAAAATCTAGCTCATTATGGACATTGAGTAAGTATGAGGAACTCTACTTAATCAGTGGTCGTGATAGAAGATGTCATTTTATTTGGGGTGGTGTCCAATTAAAATACCCTATTAAGGATGTGACACGAAAATCTACTTATAAGATTATATTGATTTGATTTTGACTTTAACCTACTCGTGGTACCGTTGTAAATTGTACATTTATTTAGTAGGACGTCTAGGATGAGACTAAAGGATTTGAAAATTTACATTTTTTTCAACTAACAACGAACTTGGATTTTTTTTTTGAACCAGAACAACGAACTTGGATTAAAGGAGCTTTTCCATGTAATAATGAACAATTAAGAGTTTATTTTTTCTTTTGAAATGTCAAAAGGCAATATAAATTTGCGATGCAGGAATTAAATTTAAGAAAGGCACACACATAAAATAAAAAGGAAATTTTAATATGAAATTAAATTTAAAGTTAATTTCAAATTTAATACTTCCTTCGTTCCAGTGTAATTATCTCGTTTCTTTTTGTTGTATTGTTTAAAGAATAATAATAAAATAATAAAAATGAAGGGTAGTTTTGGGTATTGGGAGAGAGGAAAAAAGTATGTGGAGTAGTGAGTGTAATAGTGAATGACATTTTTTATAATTTTTTGTGAAAAATGAGGATAAAAATTATGGGTCATAGAGTTACTTTTTCTTTTTAGTGAATGGAAAAGTTATAGTGGGATTTTCATAAAAAGAAAGCGAGACAATTATAGTGAGACGGAGGGAGTAGTAAAAATCAGATTATTATAATGTAGAGTAGATTTTGCATGAGACGAAATAGTGATTAACGTTTTAATACTTTGAAAGGATGATGTTAATTTGTAATAACTTGTGAAACGTCTCACTGTAATGTATTTCTATTTAATATATTTAACTAAAACATGTTAAAAATAATTATATACTGTAATATTTTTTTAAAATTTACAATATTGTAAAACATTTACTCACTCGTATTGCTAAAACAATAATAGCTAGAATTGTAAGCATATGTAAAAGAAAAAAAAAGTTAATGTTGGTTAAGGATTCTAACCTGCAACACTAGAGAGGGACAACACCTAATCTAACATTGGTCTGCACAAACATTGCTAATGTAATTTGACATATATAATATATATTGGATGCATAAATCCAGACAAAGTACTTACAAACATGGAGTACAAGATGTACTTATCAAAGAATGTACAAATTACACTTACAAGCTATGAAAATTAAAATGGAACTAACAGACGACAGAGCAAAATACCAAAAGAGCTTGAGATAACAAATACTATAAAATAAGAATTTAATTCTAATTATACTCTTAACAATAGTCATTGCACATAATTATCATTATTAAAGAGCTACAATTTTATTAATAATACATCACTAAAATCATTATATTACAACAAAACCAAGTCATATATATTATATTTTAAAAAGAAATACAAGTCTTATTTTAGAGCGAAATAGAATAAAGTTGAAGTGGAAGTCTTGGGTGAGCCACAATAGTAAGTGGTACTTTTCTGGGAGTGGAAAGCCCGAAAAACTCGTCCATGTTCAGATCTTTGGGCTCCATCTTATCCGGCAAACTCCAATTGAACCCATGCAAGAGGTTAGCTAAGGTGGATTGGATGACCTTCAGGCCCAATGAATATCCTGGGCACATTCTCCGGCCCGACCCGAATGGCAAAAGCTCATAATCATGACCTTTGACATCAATAGTCTTTCCAATAAATCTACTGGGGTCAAATTCATTCGGGTTTTCCCATATTGATGGGTCTCTTTGAATTGTCCATGTATTGACTAGCACCATGGACCCTTCCTTAATGTCGTATCCTGCAACCTACATCAAATTTATCGATTAATCAAATTTTATCATATGTTCACATGAATAAAACATTTCTAGGAATGATTGGTTGTACCTTGCAATCTTGTCGTGCAATTCGAGGTACCAGCATTGGAGCCACGGGATGTAGTCTCATGGTTTCCTTGATAATAGCCTCTATGTAAGGGAGATTAGCTATGTCTTTCTCACGTACCCAATGATTTTGCCCTATTACACGATCGAGCTCTTCTGTCGCTTTCTTGAAAATCTCTGGTTTCTTCAACAGCTCCGAGATCGCCCACTCCACTGTCACCGCAGAGCTCTCTGTTCCACCGGCGAGCAAATCCTAACAAGGCAAAAATAAATTGAACGTTTCGAAAATACACTCAGTGCACCGAAAAGTAATCAAACCTGAGTGAAGGCTTTGACACCATGCCTTTCCAATTTGACCTCCAAAGTGGGGTCCTCCGCCAATTCCAACAGCAAATCCACCATATCCCTACTCACATAATTCTCCGTTTTCTTCCTCCTACTTTCATGTTCATCAAGAACATGCTCCAAAAACCTATCAAATTTCTTACTCACAATCTTCATCCTTTTCACATACCCCTGCAAATCCAAAAACTGCACGTACGGAATCAAATCCCCAATGTTCAAAACCCCGTTCAGCAAAAAAAGCTCATCCAGCATCTTTTTAAACTCGTCGGGGCCCACAAGGGTATTCTCGTCATTTTCATCCAAGTACCGCTTTCCCAGCACCATCCGGCTGATCACGTTCAAGCTAACCGTGGATAAGTAATCCTTAATCAGGATCCCCTTTCCCCTGGAACCAAACACCTCCTTTAGTAACGACCCCATTTCCTCGGCCCGAATGTACTCGTACGATTCCAGGCGCCGCGCGCTGAAGAGCTCCATGAGGCACATTTTTCGGGCCTGGCGCCAGTACGGGCCGTACGGGGACCACGTGATGTCGGAGTAGTTGTAGGTTGTGTATTTTCCGGCGGAGGTTTTGGGCCGTGAGGCGAAGGTGAGGTCCATCGTTTTAAGGATGGTTTTGGCGACCTCGACGGAGGACCCCACCACCACGGCGGCGGACCCGAACCGGAGGTGCATTATCGGGCCGTATTTCTGGGATAGGTGGTGGAGGGATTGGTGGGGGAGGGCGCCGATTAGGTTGAGGTTGCCGATTACGGGCCAGGGTTTCGGGCCCGGAGGTAGGTTCGGGCTTTCTCGCCGGAGAATTTTTTTAAGGAAATGTAGTGTGAGAATTGTGGCTGAAATTACTGCTAATATGGAAAAGAATTGGGTTGTTTCCATTTTGCTGATTTTGGTTACGATTGGAATATTGGGGTGTATTGAATTTTGTGACATTTGAAGTGCACTTATTTATAGGTGAAAAATGGGCATGTAGGTGTTAGTAAATTAGTATAGTATAGTGAATTAGTGATGATATTTTTTGGGGTCAATGATTAATATAGTTGACTTTAATGGTATTTTTGTTTACATTGTGATGTTCTTAGAAATTTTGTGGGTTCTTCTTTGTAACTAACAACATTTTGTGATTTTCTTGGTGCAAGAAAAGTTAGCTAGAATTTTCAAGGTGTTTATTCAATGCAATTCTAACGACAGAAAATAAAATGTGTATGTAATGTACTTTATTTAGTGATATAGGCTGAATGATGAAACTTATTACCAGTTTAGAAATTAGTTTAATTAAAGGAGCAAATATAAGTTTTGAGTGATAAATCTCTTGTCTTAGCTAAGCCTGTCTAAATATTTAGATATAACATAGTCCCCAAATTCATTTTTAAAAAAAACAAAAAACGACGAGTATAATTCATAAAATAAATACTGCTGCACACATGCATGTTAATTTCCAATCCCAGTATAACGACGTGATACACAGCACGGTACAGTCACATGTGCAATTCTCTCTCGCGTATAATTTACGGCCACAATTTTATTTTTAGGAAAAATGATGTTTGTGAAATTGATCAAATTGTATTTGTCTTTAGCAATTGAAAAAAAACTATGTGAGACAAGGTACAATTTAACATAAATCAACAATCATTCTCTCAAAATGTTAAAACGTCAATGCCCAAATTAGACTTGTGAGATTGTCAACTCGTATGAGACGGGGTACAATTTAACATAAATTAACATGCATCTCTCCCAAAATGTTAAAACATCAATGCCCAAATTATATTCCATTTCACTGTGCGACGATCTCACACAAGTGTGTCTCACAATAATTAAGGAGTACCATATATGTCGTTCCATTTCGATTATATATGTAAAAACATGTTTATAAATTATTTGAGGTTTGGACTATCCTATTCAGTCTTGCATAATTTTTCACTGTATAAGGCGACTGTTCATTGTTCAACTCAATTCTTTCTTTTCTTTTAACCATTTCTTATAAAAATAATCTCTTCATATGGTCTTTTTTTTTTTTTTTTTTTTTTTTTTGTGGGTTTGTCCTAAATTTTAATCTCATTTTTTTTTAAAAGGATGTAAATTATTTAAAATAATCCTATTTAATGTACATTAAGATTAAACAATGTATAATTGCAAGGATAATAAATATTACGGAGTATTTTATTAGTCTGTGTAGAAAAAAGAAGGGATTGTTTTTTTGGACGGACGGAATATAATATTTTGGGGGCCCTGGAGACAAAAGGGTCCATGGCATAATATATGTAAACATGTATATGCATTTAGACTCGTACGTACCAACCCAAAAAATACATAAATGCATTTAGACCCGTAACAACCAAAAAACATGATTAAGGGGGTGTGTTTGTGTAGTAGATATTTTGAAATTTAGCTTTTTATTTTAGGGAATTTGAAAATATTGATTAATAGTAACTATGTATGTTTATTGACTAGTTCTTGTGTGCCAAGACTTTGGCAAGATTATTATAGTGCGTTTTAGAAGAGAACTAACTTGTTATCTTTGAAAAGTGCAATTTATTTATACAGAAAAATGCAACTGTTAATATGAGAACATAGTTGCATGTTTATATTTGGAATAGTTGCACGATTTTATTTTGTATAATTGTACACTTTTAAAATGCACTATAAGTACATGGTGCATCCGGGTGCACATGAGACACACTCATGTTTATTTTAAGATTTACACAAGATGAAGTTTATTATTTTGTCAAATAAATGTGCAGGAGTGTATCATTATGTGTATTATTATATTCTTTTCGACCCATTTTCTTTGTCATTTTAAAGATGAATTTTTTTTTCAAAAATAATTATCATTTTGCATTAACTTAGAAAAATTAAATATCATATTCTAATTTTGCCCTTTAACATGTAAATAAATAGAAGGGTAAAATTGTCATATTACATATATATATTTATTACTATTTAATAACATTCTTAATATTCCCATTAAGAAACAAAAAATAAAATGGGTTGGAGGGAATATTATATGTATGTTTAGCTAATTGAAATGATTAACTTATTTTATTGGAAGGTGCAAGAGTGAGAAGAATCAAGAAATTGTGTGAAAAATAATAACTGATAAATAAAAAAATGAAAAATATATATATATATATATATATATATATATATATTTTTTTGCATTAATGAGTCATTGGTTATAGAAAGTGATATTTATAGAGTTTATAAATAATTATAACAACGTTTTTTTTTCCTTTAAAAATGATAATTTTTTTCGAAACTAAAAATGATAATTATTCATAAGACTCGATTGGGCTTTTCTAACACCAGATTCTAAAATTTCAAATTTTAACTAAATATTCAAATTCCGATTGCAAACTCTAGTTTCAAATCAAGCATATACCCTGACTGAAATATGGAAATAATGTAAGGGGAAAATGTGTTTGTAGGTAAGTAATCTAAGGGAGTTCATTTTAAAAACAATAATTTTACGGGTTAATTAGAAATGTAACATAATATGTTTTAAATTCGTAATATAAGAAACTATGTTTTAAAATTTGTAAATGTAGGACAATAGAGTTTATATAAGTTCAAATCGAGCTGAAATGTCATCTGAATTGCACGATTTTCCTGAAATGAAATCATCTGTTTCATAATTGGTGTTCCACTTTGTATTCCATAAATGGGTGGATGACACACGGAATTAATAAAAAAAAAAATCAAACGAACCACTATATTTGTGGTCCATGTGTTAAAGATCCAATCATCCAGCAGAGTGGAACATCAATGAAATACGAAAAGTAGAATAAGGGAATCGAATCAGATTTTTCTACATTTACAGATTTACAGACTTGTAAATATAGGACACTATGTTTTTAAAATCTGTAAATTTAAGGCAATCTGCAAACTTTCAGCCGGATTTGGATTTATTCGAGTTCGATTGTCCTACATCTACTAATTTTAAAATATATTATCATATATTATAATTTTTAAAATATATTGATTTACATTTTAAAGCTTGTAAAAATATTGACGGTAAAGCACAATTCCCAAATTACTTGCCAAAAAAACATTATTTCCAAATAATAAAGAATCTTTTGATATTTGCAGTTATTAATGTGTATGTGCTGTTTTCTAGTCATGTTCACTTTAATCAACAATGGCCATAACAAGGTATAAGCCCATAAACTATCTAACCCAATCATAATTTGAAGATATGCACCGTTCATCTCTATAATAATAGTTCACAAATCACATAAATGAGATTAGCCAAATCATTTATGGCAAATTCAATTGAAAAAATTACAGATATAAAATTTAAATTCATTATTCATAATTGTTTTGCTTACCTACTCAATTCAATTGGACAATCACGAGAGCTAGGTTTAATTGGCCATAAAATAAAAAGGTATATATAAACCATAGCAAAAACTAATTTTCACACTGATTAAGAAATGAGAGACATAATAATTTTAACATTAATTTTTTGTCAAGAGAAATGAATTTCAAAAGATTCATATAGTAATTGGTCTAGGAAAAATGAAAATAGAAAGCAAACATATTTTTATGGAACAATGAAGTTTTACATATATGATGTAAGATTTATCTATATTTTAGGAGTGGGTCTCATGTGCATCCAGGTGCACCGTGCACTCATAATATATTTTAAATTGTGCAACATATTGTATTAAAATATGTAACTTATTTATACTGAATCATGCAATTATTTTTTCATATTAATAGTACAATTTAGTGTAAACAAATTACATATTTTAATATAACAAATTACATAATTTTTAAAAGTACTATGAGTGCCTGTGCATTTAGATGCATACAAGATTTAGCCATATTTTAGTATTATTTGGTCCTTTCATAAATAGATATATGCATAAATAAAGAGGGTGTTTGATTGAAAAAGATACTATGGAAATAAGAATAAGAATGAGTTTAGGCTCCACTTGGATGGATAGATTTAAAATTCGTGAATTTCACACACAAATCACCACTTTCTCCACTGAATTAAATGAATTTACAAATACTTAGAAAATATAGATGAAGTTGATAAAATAAAGATATTATATAGGGTATTGTAGGGTCCACTTATAAATAAAGTGATTATTTGTGAGTAAAGTACAATGTCAATTGAAGTAATTAAGTGATGGTTTGAGGATAAAGATAAAGTGTATATTTTCATAAAAGGTATGAAAATAGATTTGTTGGACAAACAAATAAAGAAATAATAGATTTGGTGGACGGAAGGAGTATCATTTTACGGGGGTATTTTTTAACAAATTATAAATAATCATAATCACTTAAAATTATGTGTCGAAGTAAGTTCGGATGTTTTCAAATTAATGCTTATACATAAATTAATCACTTATAGTCCATATTCTAAAAGATGAAAAGTGCATGTTTCCATGTGATTCTAGATTCTCACTAATAATTTATCTTATTCAATTTTTTTACCAAACACTCAATATCATTTTTATATAAATTTTGAAAATACTCATTATTTTTATTACTATTAAACAATTTTATTTTCACAATCAAAAACACAATTTATTGTTAATGCCTCCTTTTATTACAAGAAAATAAAGAATGTCTATGAAAATTTTCAAATGACTACATAATTTTTCAACAAAAATAAATTAGTCTTTAAATAGTGAGTATTGTTTGTGACTTACCTACAAATTTTTACAATTTTAGTAGACAAACAGTTTACCTACGAACAAAATCTCTACACATGTGTATTTTTCATAGACAAACAATTATCTACATAAATAATTCTCTGTGCAATTATATTTGTAGTTTAGAAATGATTATATGATTAGAAAATTTTATAGGCACGTCGTAGGCAATCCTTATTAATTAAGGATGAAATTATTTATGTTGAAAATTTTATAGGCATATTGAAAAACTTCATAAGCAATTCTACATTTTCTTGCGGTGTTCGAGTTCCTCAATTATCCCACTATTAACAATCATTTGTTGTTCGGATAAAATACAAAAATTACCCCTGCGTTTCATATAAATGCACAAGACACCCATGTGTTTCAGGACAAAGTACTAACAATATAACCACAATTGAAACAATTATTTCTCCTATATATCACTTTATATTAAGATTTTCATGATCTTTCTCATTAAAACATTTAACAAGTGTCCCAAAATATGTAATTTATTTTTACTTTTTTTGATAACTCGGTATCCGGGTAAGAGACAGACTAATCTGGGGATCAGAACCCACCGTACACTGTGGACTATAATCCATTTTAAGTGTTGATTGCATTTAAGGAGTTTCGAAGTTGAGACCTAGAAAGAGATATATACCTAAATTCCAAGTCTACATCACTTGGCCAACCATTTGGAGTTATAATTTTTTTTTATAAAGATGCCTTCTTGTTTGAGACAATTAAATTCATCAATCAAGGTCAATTTTAAATAAATTATCAAGTTAAATCAGAAATTTCATTTCATGAAATACTCTTCATGATTTACTTTATGGGATTGTTTCACACATATTTTATGAAAATTACAAAAAGAACGATTTGTGTAAATATACGAAATATGAGTAGTTTAATAACTTATTCTAAAATATGTTACAGTAGTGGGTAAGGTTGTCCATTAAATTTGTGTATGTAAAAAGAGATCAATCATTGACTTTGCATTTCATTTTCCCAATAACTTAATTTAAAGACATGTCTTTTGCCAATTGTGTGCATTATGTAATTGGAATGTAATTTTAAATATATAATATTAATTATTTTTAATAAATAATAAGTATAAAATTATTTTTACTAGACACTATTAACTGTTTTGACTGAAAAAAATTTATTTTACGTAAATGCAACGTAAATTCTTTTTACAAAGAGACTCATTTCTCTACTTCAAAGTTCAAATACCCTGCAAGTTTCCGATCAAATATCTCAATGATAACGATGTTTACTAAAATTTGTGACTAAAATATAAAGGTTAGTAGAATATATTCCACTAAGAAACTACCAAGAATAATCTCATTGGTTTCGTGAATAACATGATAAAAAAAGAAAGAAAAATGATTGATTTTAAAAGCATTTCTTTTGCGAGTCAATGCCACCACTCTTGACTCGACTTGTCTTTGAAAAGTTGCCATATACTTTGCAATTTCTTGGAGATTTCATTTATTAAATTTCTCCACATTAACCTAAAAAGGAATTTTCAAAAAAAAAAACCTAAAAAGGAAATCACGGAATTAAAGACTTATCTTAACAATAAATACTTTCCACAACTGTGTGGGTTTGAGATTTTCGACTTCCTCCTCTATTAAAAAACTTAAATTTTATAATAAAAACCCTACGCAATATACACATACAATGTGATTTATAAAATAAATTTTGTTATAATACATAGATGAGTAAGTCTCTTGTGAAACTTATTTTTATATTAACAGATCTTACCCTTCAGTTATTACGATTAATACTATTTTATAACATAAGTTATATCCTTCAATTATCACTACTAATACCCACATGTATTAATATAAATCATACCCTTCAATATCACCGAATAATACTCTTTCTGTAGAAATAAATACCTTTAAATTATCACAATTAATATCATTTGATAATATAAGTCATATCATTTAATCAGTTCTACTGATTCCTTATGTAAAATTTGTTGCCATACACTTTGTCTATATATGTAGATTAGCGACATTAACGATACATTTTAAAATAGTAAGAATTTATATTCATATATAGTATTCTCTCCATCTATAATTCAATTGAACATTTGTAAAAAATGTCAATCTCAAAGTCAACTATTTTTTTTACACTCAATATTATTATTTTTTCAATACTAAAATAAATGTTATCTCATTTAATTTATATAAATGTCACTGCTTTTACCATTTAACCCTACCAAAAAATAATTTTATCCATTTTAATAATAATAAATAACTTTTTTTTTAAAAACTCGAATGCTCAATGACAGTAAATGTTTAATTGAGTTAGGAGGGGGGTATATAATCATTTTCAATAAGTATTGGACTACTCATTCCCTTATTTTCAATAATCTAATAAAATGGATACTCGCATGAGACGGTCTCATTGTGAGACGGAACATAAATTGAATATTTGTGTTTTAACACTTTGAGAAAGGGTGGTGTGATTTGTGTTGTACTCCTATTCATTTATGAGTTTTTGTCATCTAATTATGATGCATCTCTTACACTTGAGAAAGCTAACAATCCACAATAATTGATTTAAACTATTATATTACAGTACCTATTTCTATTTGCAATATTAAATTAATATATTAAAATAATGTGAACATCTCTGTCCCCGTTTTTCCAATTGCGCTTTAACAATAATATATTCCCCGTTCCCACGCTTTAAGATGTATAGCTCACACCACAATCGCGCTTTTCTTTCTCGAAATTATTCGTTTGAAAAAATGATTAAATTGGCCCCTACCCACTGGTGGTGGCTCTGACTCCGTATTTTGAGTTGTTTGTTTCTTTTCTTTTTTTTTTTTTAGGTTTTTTAAAATTGGTAAATTTGTTTTAACATCAAATTTATACATGTGGCTATTTACGCCACTTCATTTTCTTAAAGAGACACGCTTGTATGAGACGATCTCACGATGAGACGGAAATATAATTATTTTAACATTGACACTTTTACACTTTAAAAAAATGAATGTTGATTTGTATTATGTTGTACTGTATATATGCATGAGATCGTTCTGTACGAGTTTTTGTCTTGTTTTTAGAAAAAAAACATATCATTCACGACTATACTTTAGTGTCCAAATGCGTACTTTTTTCATCATGTATTTTTCTAATCGTCCCTGTATATCTGAAAAACAGAAACGATGTATAAAAGAGTTTACTTATGTAATTTATGATGTTATAAGATGATAACTTTATGCAATATTAAATTGCAATTTGGCCTTTGATAATTAAACTGATTAAACACACTTTTTTAAAAATCAGATTCGTTGATCAGTTTACATTTGATCGTTTTGACTATTTCCAACGAAAAAAAAAAACTTTTATTTTTCTTGCCAATAACTTTTTATTATTTATTATAATCGTTTTGTTAGCAATTACTATCTCAGAAAAACTTGCACACCACCTTTATTATCGAGTTTTTGTGAACGGGTTGTTTATTAATATTTCAAATGATAAAGTGATTTTTAAAGAGGGGTATTATAGATTTACCTTTCACCTATTGCATGACATTTGTAAAATTATTTTATCATTTTAAATATTTATAAAAAATTAGCTCGTAAAAACACATAAAAACAGTAAACGTGCACGTTTCTTTGGGACGGAGGGAGTATTAATTATAAAGATTTTAAAAAGTTGGTTGAAACCGCCGATAAACAAATTGGCCCGCTAACTTGATGTCGTCAGGTCACATGACGCCATCATGCCACGTTACTACATTAGTTTCACTTCAAATATTTACGAATAAAAAAATATTTTCATTGAATTTATTATCAAATACAGTAAAATCTCTATACAATCATATTGTCGGGACTAAGAAAAAATATTATTATATAGATATTATTCTTAAATAGAATTTTACATAAAAAAATATTTTTTAAATAATACATTCAATATAATACATACTATACTAGATGTAATGTAAATTTATTAACCAAATCATATATCTAATTAATATGAATTTGACTAAAATAAATACACACATTTTCAAAATATATAAAACACCTATGTATCAACTAATGCGCATGTATATAGGAACTAAACAATAATTATTGTTCACATGTGTATAAATATTTGTTCAATACGTGTATATTTTTTATAAAATTAGTACTTTTTTCTATTTCAAGCAAACGACACCATGTCTATATGGACGAGTTATTACATACACGCAAGTTGAAGGATGTATTGACAAACCATAAAATTAAGATGTCGTCACAATTAATCATAGATAAATATTTTAGGTCATCTTAATTGTAATGATATACTACCTCCGTCCTGATTTTGTTTGACCATTTCACTTTTGGCTCATGTTTTAGCGAGCAAATTATTTATTAGTATATAAAATGATAAAGTAACTTTTAAGGAGACGTAGGATAAATGAGGGGTAAGATTATCATATCACACCTTAAAAATCTCTTTATCATTTCAAATACTAAAAAATCAACTCGCTTGCTAAAACACGAGCCAAATAGTATTTGGACAATCTAAACCGCGTCATATTTAGTGTAAAACCCCGCGTACTACGCGGGATAAATATAATTTTTATATAATTAATTAGTATTATAAAAATTCAACATAATTTATTTTTATTAAAAAAATATGCATTTGATAAATTTGATTTAAATTATTGATATTCCGTACATAATATTATAAATGTTAGATATTTAAATATATCTTTTTATAATTTTCTTTTGCAAAACACCACATCTTTAAGGTTTTGGTTGCAAAGCTGGTTCCTTAGCATTTCACATTTTGTACTTTACAATTTGCATTAAAAGTTGTATCAATTAATGTAATTTATTCTTATATAAGGCATAAATCTTTAATGTGGAGTCTATTCCTAAATATAACTGATCCCAAGTTGGGACAATAATTTTTATTATTATGGAGAATTTATTCTTATATAGAGTATTCTATTGAGAATTTTTACTCTATATACATCACCAAGTCTTACATAAACAATTTTTCTTACAACTAAATTTTATATGTGTTTTTTAAATGATGTTAGAAGTCTATATTTTACTACGTTCCTAAATTTTAGAATTGTTAAGCCTCTAAAATTCCAGTTTTAATTTTTGATGGAAATAACATTGTATTTTATATTTATATTTTATAGTTTTTAGGGTTTTTATTTATATTTTAATTAATTATTAATAGTTCTGGCTTTTAGAGCTTACAAGCCTAAAACTCTAGTTTATCTATTTATAAATAGGAGTCTCAAGAATATTGCAAAGTCAACTTTTAGTTATTACTCCCTCCATCCCATATTTAATGACACATTTACTGTCTACGCGACATTTAATGAGATATTTGTTTATTAGTATAAATTGCTTTGTGGTGATGATTAAATAGTAAAGTAATGACAAGTGGAATAAATAAAGGAGAATAAAGTTAACTATAGTATGGAAAAAGTAATGACATTAAATGTAATTTTTTAGATGTTTTGAGGGTATAGTTTAAAATAATGTTGTTGTTTTATTTTCTTTTTTATAAATGTGTCAACGAATTCGGCATGGACCTTTTTGACAAATGTGTCATTAAATTCGAGGCGGAAAGGAGTATAAGATATTAGATTATTATCTCATAAGGTTTAAATAACCTTGCCCATTGCATCACCTCTTTCGTGCTGCATCAATTTTACTAAAGCTTTCAAATGTTATTATTGTTATTCATGTTATGTACTTTGATAACAACAGTAAATACTCCCTATGTCTTGCTTTTATTTGAATATTTACTATATGCACGTACTTTAATGTAATAATTATTCATGTTTATTAAAAGAGGTTAATTTACTTTTTGATGAGGGTTAAATGATAAGTAATGACATTTGTGTAAATTAAATTAGTTAAATTTAGTGTGGAAATAGCAATGACACATGGTGTAATATTGAAAAAAAGTTTCTTTGTTGCTCTTTATATAAATGTTCAATTAATTTTGTGATTACTATCTACAATATAAATTACATGTTAGTCTCAATCATAATTTTAGGGTTTTTTTTTTCAAACTCAAATTAAAAGGGTAGAAGTGTTTTTTTTAGCTTAATAAAAAAGATAATCTTCCAGTTGTATTTGAAAACAAGCACTTACTCATTAATATATGTGTTAAAAAAAATATATATGCTTGTGAGAGAAAATGTGATACTATGTATTGGAATAACACAAAACTAACTTTAAAAAAAAGGAAATAAATTTATAATGTAAAAACATTATTATTTCACCATGAGTCAATTTACAAAAGAACGTGGATCAGACATCAAAGGCCCTCCACTTACCATTGTCTTGATACTAGTGGATCTTAATTTTTTTGTAAAAAGGAGAAACCTTCTTTATTATCATCATCACAATGTGACAATTGTGTATATGATTTGATATGTCAACATTACTACTTCCCTACAAATTTCTCTTCATTATTTATTTTGGCCCAAGCAAAAAATAATAATTTGGCTAATTCGGTCTCTACTTAGAAAAATGAATAAATGATAATTTGGCCCATTCATAAAAAAATCCACAAGACTTGCACATTATTGACTTCTATATATACTTGAGCAATTACAAGGCTCATCTCTAATGCACTCACTATATTGTACATTTAACCCTAGCTTCAACTAATGACCATTCCAATAATAAAATCTTAAATACAAATCTACATATATGTAACCCCAATTAATTAGCTGTTAATTAACAGCACTTATCAATAATAGCTAGCTTAATTGTTCACTAATCATATTGACACACTATTAGGTACACCCCTACATGTTACTCCTGGTTCAGAACTTGGTGCAAGAAGCTCATATGGTAGCACCCCTGCCCCACATCGATTTCTCAACGTGGGGTCCGCGTTCCGTTTCTCGATTTCCTTCTCGATTCTCCGTACTTCGGCCGAGAACTCGTAAAATGATTCGATGACCTTGGCATCGCCCGACCAGATCGATTGGTGGTTCCTCTCGCCTAGGTATTCCTCGTCTGGTGAGTGAGTCGACAGTGTATCGACTACGGCCATGAACTTCGTCGCTTGTAGTAAACTAGGGAGCGCACCGAAGAAGTACTTTTGAGGGTCCGAGAGGAAAACAACGTACTCGGGGTCGTTCTCGTTGGGAATCAGGCGGCGCATGAGTGGTGGGCGGTTCGGGACATAGCCACCGTAGGGGTATTGGCCAAAGTTTAAGGCCGCGTGTTGTGCCGATGCTAGCCATATTAAGGTGGTGAGGATCGAACATAGGTCCTCCGGAGTGGCTAATGTGGGCCACCACTCTGCATCACGCAGGTCGGCGTGGCCCACATTGATGGACTCGGCATACCATGCCTGCAACTCCTTGTCGTTGCAGACTTGGGCAGAGTCTATGTAGTAATGGGTAACGTAATCGCGGACCCAATTCTCGATCGCGCCCCATATCATCAGCCCGTCCGTAGCGTACGGGTAGTCCTCAACCATCAGTTTAAGTCCGTGTGGTTGGGTCGGATCCGGTACCGCCATTCCTCTGAAATGATATCAAACAAGGAAAACACATTAGGCTATAACAAATTGATAGGATTCAAAAGTTTGCAATAGTTTCCGGCGATACATTATACTCTCTCCGTCCCATTTTAATTGCAAGTCAAGAGAACAATTTTTATTCAAAAATAAATGTCATTTTGCACCAATCTATGAGAATTATATATCATATTCCAATTTTGTCATTTTACTTGCATTTTGTGATAGTATGCAATATTAAGCAAATTTACTCCACGTAGATATACAGCAGGGTAAAAATGTCACGTTACACATATTTATTATTGGTTAATGACTTTCTTAATTCGTGTGGGACATTCTTAAACTACAATTAAAATGGGATGGAGGGAGTACATACCTTCGAATGAGATCAGCCGGGAGTGATTCTTGATCGAAGCGCCAGAAGTTCTTGTACGCGGCTGCACTGAGTTCCATGCAGTAACGGCCAGGAGTGAAGCACGACTCGATCACACCATCTACGCTAAGCAAGCTTTGTCGAGCCAAGGCATTGATCTCCAATGTGTATCTCATGTGTGGATCCAAAAGCTTAAAGATGGGATGCATTGCACTCATCTGCCTATGAGCTGCCAATATAAACGGCTCAAGCGTAGCATGCGTACGTAGCCTAAAACAACAACAAAGTTGGGCGAAATTAGAACTCTATATGACCCAAATACTTAAGTGAGTCTCTCCGGAATTTCTATGTGGGACGTGCATTATACGTACCAATGGTTGACGAGTTGATGAACACCAGCATCGTTTGAACAAACATGAGCTTTTGCCAATTGCCACGTCCAATACGTGGTGGCATCGACTGGCGGTGTGACCACCCGCTTTGGCTTTGGAGTGGTGGGCGGGAGGCTTAGCTCTATGGCTATCGGTTTGAGGGTTCCTGCGTTAGTCAAGAAGAATACGGTACGTGTTGCATATGATTTTCGTCCATCAAGGGCATTCATCCCGTCAAGAAACGGCAAGAAAATATCGTGGTAATCGATTATGTAAAGCTTGTTAGCATCCAAAGCCTGTCAAAATTACATGTCAATTAGATCATGATCAAGGGTTCTTTTAATTTCTAAAGATTAATCATCTCCACAAGGATTAAGAAGTAATTACCTCTTGTATAGTCATGCCATTGAGTTGGCCAGCAATGTGTTCTTCTTTGAGAGCTGATTCAGTCGGGCCGTGGATTTCAGGGTCGAGCTTACTCAACGGAGGAAACACATGAAGCCTCTCGATGTTGACTGGATTAACCCCTGCTATAGCTTGGCGGGCAAATTCGTCATCTCTCAACCACGCGTATTTGTCCTCTGCAAGTTTCACACACAATAATTAACACTTCGATAATGTGCCTACGATAATGTTTCCAATTCAAGATGGGAAAAAAAATTATTTACTCACTTGATACTATTTTCGGAAGGTCGTATTTGAGAAGGTTCCCTTGTTGAATCTTGCTAACAGCCTTTGGAAAAGGTATCTTGTTCATTATTTCATCATGAAGACCGAGCTTAAGGAGAAGCCCTTCACTATAGAGGCTATCGATATCTGAGAACCCCTTGAAGTCTTTGTTATTAGCCGAAATGCTAGCCATCAATGATGGGATAAGGTTATGAAGCACTGCCTTTAGTCTCCCGGTTGAGAAGGAGTTCATTTTCGACTCCTCAAATTGCTCGTCTCTCGGCACGTACATAGGCAATGGCTTCTCTACTCGGCTCTCAGAATTCAAATCTGATCCAAAAATGATAAATCAGAACGGCGCGTATAGAATGAAGGCAAATACTTCTATGCATGCAATTTTAAATGGTATTAGTTATTTTACTAAAAGGTATTAGTTGGTCAGTATTAATTGTTTTCACTGAATGAATGAACATTAATCCATCAAGGAGGGAAACTAGACTAACCGGAATAAGTAGGAGGTCGTCCAGTTCGGCATCGCCTAGGATACGGGATCTTGTTACCTCCGATTATCGGACGGGCAAAATCGATCCCTTTATCGGGATTGCCAAGATCATTGTACACATCAAAGTCATATACTCTATCAGACAATTTTCTTTCACCATTTCCATCTCCTCTCAGTTCTCTAAGCTCCTTCTCCCTAAGAGCTTTCAGCCCCTCTGGCGTTTCATTAGGCAAATATGGCTGTTCAAAATAAGATCAAAACACTACATAAGACTACTAATAATAGTAAACATGAATTTCCTCAAAAAATCAAGAATAGATGTCATCATTGGTCAATTCTAAAGAAACTTCAACATTCAAACCATTGAAAATAACTTTGACCCCAAAAAACACACCAGAATAAGCTGCAGAAAAGTTCAATAAATTCCACCTAATTAAACAAACTAAAATTAAAACCAGCTTATATACCTGATTAGTGAAGAAAATTCTTTTTCCAGGATGATCTTTCTTGGATTGAACCCAAGAATTGCAGGGAAAATGCACGGGGCCACATGCAAATCCCTCAATTGTGATACTTTCTAAAAAGAATTCTTTCTGGTGTTTATTAACAACTGTAATTGCACCTGGGATTCCAAAATTTGAATCCACCACAAATTCTGCAATATAATTAACTCTCTCTGTTTTGACATTTGATTTCTTTGACCAATCTTTAAGTGCAGCTTCCTTGCTCTTCTTTGGGGCCTTTGTTTCTAATAATCACAATAAACAAGCAAAAAATAATCAAAATTAAAAAAAAAAAAAAAAAACCCATACTTTTTCAAGAATCTGCATCTTTAACTTGTTTTAATCATCATTAATTCTTTATTCACAAGTGGGCCCAGAATAAAATATCACAAAAGCTTTTGATACTTATCATAACCATTCATCATCTCCTTCACATTCACCCCCACTAGAAACAGTATTAGTTCTAACAACCAATAGTATTAGTGATACTTTGACAGAAAAATTATAGCAGCAATAAAATTCAGAGCATTAAAATCACCTTTACATTCACCCCCACTAGACATAGTATTAGTTCTAACAAGCAACAGTATTAGTGATACTTTGACTTAAAAATTATAGCAGCAATAAATTCATAGCATCAAAATCACCATAACATGACATAAAAAATTCAGAGAAAAAATTAAAAAGAAACTTACTTGGATCAATATCAGTGCTTATAAGTTCCAAAGCAACATTTCTGCCAATTTTATCAGTCAAAGCATCCAAATGTTTAGCAAGTGTTTCCTTGTAATCCTCCTTGTTCTTGTTCCTAACTGTCACAACTGCCCTCACCTTGAATCTCACAGCTTTTTCAGGCACAACTTTCACCAAATCCAAATCATCACTAATTGCTGCAACAGGGGTTGTACTCTTGACACCCTTTTTAATCACCAGTTGTACCTTCTTCCCCTCTAACGGTAAAAAAAATGGCATCTTTTGCTGATTCAGAAAAAACCCTCTTGAAGTAGATGAAGCAGCAAGAAATGATGATCTTTCCATCAATGAAGAACCCATGATTTCTCTCGTTAATGCCATTTTTTTTCACCTTTAAAACAATTTAATTTCTTTTCTTTTGAAATTTGAAGATGGTGAGAGAGGAAATTATAAAGGTTTATCTTTTGATTTTCTCTCTCTGAATGCGCACATATATATAGAGTGATTTAATGAGTGTATGATGTGTGTGATGTAAATATAAGAACACGAGATCTCACCGTCAACACGTTTTTAATTTCCTTCTTATGACTAAAATGCGAGAAGTCGCTGTTAGTTTTATTGCGATTAATGTTTTTTTTTTTTTTTTTGCTTTTTTTATTAAGTGTAACTAGAATTTTGGTGTATTATATTTAAGAGTAAACTCCCATTTTTAGCCAATTTTCATTTGATTTTTTTTAATCGAAATTTTTAATTTTTTTTAGTTAAAAGAATAAATTTTGGACCATTATATTACCCTTATGAAGTTAACAAAAAAATGAAAAAAGAAATGATGGTATGAAATTAATATATTGTAGTACAAATTTAAAAATGATGATACAAGTTGATTAAAATGTGGTACCGACTAAAGTAATGGTGGTACGGGATTGAAACAAGAGTGCTACGAGATTAATTAAATAGTGGTACGAGGTTGAAATAAATATGATATAAGGTTAATTTAATAGCAATATGGGCTGAAGTGATAGTGGTACGTGATAAGTTGAATGATGATACGGGTTAAAATGATAATAAAATAATAAAAACATGAAAAAAATAGTAGAATTGGGGGAAAAAGATTTTTTTTCACTAAAATAAATAATTACATATTTTGTGACATATTTTTTTTTATATATTAAATTATTTATAAACTCATCCCTATATTTAATTAGAGTTAATAGTATTATTTAAAATGGTGGTCCGAGTCAAATAAAACGAGTTTGGAAGATTCGTAGATCCAACGAGGTGAGTGGTTTTGGTAATAGAAAGAAAGTGCGACGATATGAGGTTTGCCTTTTTAGTATTTTTAGCACGGTGGACGTCTTTGTCCTTTTGTTCTTGCTAAAATGCCACTTTTGTCCTGCTGGATTAAAAGCTGTGCTATCAACTTCCTTTTTTTTAATTTTTGGATAAAGATAAATCATGATATTATGCTTGATATGATTGAATCATAGTATATTATTTTATGTAATTCCAACCATGCTCTTTCTAATGTTTGGGAATTTAACGTCTGGATTCACTTCTCTTTCGCTTTTTAATTAATGTATACTGTTTGAGTCGCCAATTATTGTGTGTAATTTAAACTGAAAATATCCAATTTAATTAACGCGACAAAAAATACAAAATGATAGAGAAATAATTCACGGCGATTGACGACGAATCACACCGGAGAAAAATAAAGAATTAATTGCATGTTTTATTATAAATGGAGAGATGTTTTCCATAAGTACCAGGTGCACCATGCACATAATGTATTTTATAAATTTATAATTTATTGCAATGAAACACTTGTGATTTATTAGATTATCACAAATTTCAATGCATTAAATTATAAATTTTTAAAATTTATTATGAAATGCATGATGCACTTGAGTATATAAGATCAAATCAATAAACATTGTAAAATTATATTTCCTTACCCAAAATTATTTCTTTTAAAAAAAAAAAACTAAATATATCATCATAGCTCCAATAATTTTAGGGGGCTATCATTGACATTTTTATTGTGGATGCATCCTCATTTTCTTCTTTAGTGTGAGAATTGTGGCAATTGGAAAGCCATTCAAGGATCTATGAAACCATAGGACTCTTTTTAAGCTTATGATTGCATAAAGCAACTCAATTTCTTTTCATGGCATTTTCCCATTAAGTTATGCTCCCACTTACTCTTCCTTATCTGAACATTTATTTAAAACGTTTGTCATTTATTTAATTGAATATTTTTAAAAATAATAATTAAATAATTTTATTTTTTTAATATAAAGCTCCTTCAAATATTTCAAAATTAAGTTATATATAATTACTTTTCTTACCCTAAAATTAATATTATCTCATTTAATTTAAATAAATATCATTAACAAATAAGTATTACTCCCTCTGTCCCCCAAAAGTATCTTTCGATTAAATTTGAAACACGTTAGATTAAATATTTTAAATTTTCATCATCCAACAATCACTTAATTACTCAAGTTATCAAAATTATGTTATTTATAAATGAACTTAAATAAAAAGGGGGAGCCAGGAGGTAATATTAAAACTCATGCAAAATGTTCAAATAAAAAGGGCAAACGAGGACGGAGTAAGTTTTATTTATTGTTTTCATTATCACACCCCACTTTGACATTGAGAATATCTAAAGCAATCATGATACCAAATCTATTTTGTGTATGTACAGTTGAATTTCTAATTTTGTAACAAAATAAGTACTAAATATATTTTAATGCATTAATTGTTAGTTTATTGCAAGATTGAAAGTTCCTATTGATTAATTTATGAATTATATGTGAAAAAGATTTTTTTACTTACATGAGAGAAATATTTTTTCTAGACAAAACACTTCATATAAGATCAACTGACGAGTGGGTCCATCCAAGTGTACTGTGCATTCATAGTGCATTTTAAAATCATACAACTTATTATATTGAAATATGCAACTTATTTACACTGAATCATGTAATTTTTTACTAATAGTTACACGATTTAATATAAATAAATTACATCTTTTAATATAACAAGTTGCATGCTTCTAAAATACACTATAAACGCACGGTACACTTGAATGCATCAATCGACAATTTCTGAACAATTTTGGAATCAAATTGCTATTTGGTACATCAATGATCAAACACTTTACCACTACAACTAGCACTGCCTAAACATTTACAGATTCAAACTGCAATTAATAACTACAAAATTATATAACAAAAAATTCCAATTATCAAGAAAATATAATCGACAGGATACAGTTGCCAATTCAGGAAAAAGCTAAGGGCATGGAAGGGATTTCATCTTTCTAATTAATTTCCATTTTACCCACTGAACAAGAAATGAAACTCGTGTTGGAATATTATTTTGAGAAAGAAAAAAATAGAAAAAGAAAATTAAGAGTGGAACAGGTTTGACCATGGCCAGCATTTTGGCAGCTTAAAGAATAAAAAGCGTGATTCAGCGATTGGATTGAACAGAGTCGCTACTTTTTCCAACTGCGATTGCGTGCGGCTAATATTTAGTACCTAATTTGGGTCAAATCGAATTTTCTTCTTCTTCTTCTTCTTGTTTGAAATTTTTGAATGGAGAAAATTAAAAATTTTATTGTACTTTTGGTAGTTGATTTAAACCTTACGTGCCTAATTAGTTGTCATTACTAAAACCTTTTCATAATTGTGTGATTAATCAATGATCAGTCAAGATTGTTAGTGGCTAAAAAATTGCTCACATAAACCCAACACAAGCCAATAGATTGATTCAATTAATTGTTAAGGTATGTTTGGTAATATGAGCTTGGGAAATCCACCTTGAAGATTTCAAAACAAAAGTATGTGTATAAGGGCATGTTTATATTAAATATATTTTAGAATAAATATGTTAGTTTAACTAAGTTGCTACTTTTCTAATTTAATTCTAATCATAGCGGATTTCGAGCTAATTAGGTCAATATTGGCATTTGAACCTCGTTCTAAGCCAAAGGATTTTATACCATTAAAATAATATATCTTTCTAAAAAAAACTAACTAAATATTTTAACCCTCTTTTTAGTAAACTTTTGTCAACTATAAGATCTATTAAGTGGTTAATCTTTTGTATGCAAACTTAAATAGGATGATACACGTTCTTGACAAAAAGAAAAAGATAATGATTTGATTATTTTCAGTCTTTTATATGTAAAAAAAATTGACAAAATTTTTTTGAAAAATTTAGTATCTGGAATAAATATTTTATATATATAATTGAAAAAATCACACTATAGAAATAAAAATCGATTTAATTTATATGGTGAAGATATGCGGGTAAAATATTTTTAAAAGAAAATTTGTACATTTGAACATGAGTAGAAGAAAACGAATCACTTCAACAAAAACATATTATTCCATTATTTAGACTTTTTAAAATTTCATCAAGTTTCAAAACCTTGGTGCGAATTTGTCTTGATTTCTTACTGAATTGTGCTGAAATATGATTTATTTTGGTGAAAATATGAAATTAAAATTAAAATAGTTTTTGGTAAAAATAAATTTGTACATTTGAAACATTGAACCTGAAGAAAACGAATCACTTCAAAAAAAACTATTATTCCATTAAAGATAATTTTCGAAATTTCATTTTGATAAAACCTTAATAACATACAAATATTTATCAAATGATAATATATTAAATATATTTATTGTTCATAAAATTAAATTTTTACACATAAATATTTATAAATTTATAATCATTTCAAATATTTAAAATGATATTAATTTTTTTAAACTTATGCAATTGAAGATAATGATCGATTAAATTGATTGTAATTTAAAAATTGAGCTTATAAAATTTTGATATCAAATTTGATATTATATTTTTGTTCATCGCATTTCATTTGTACCATTTCCAATAAAATTTTAACATAAAATATTTATCAAATTTAATTCATTTCATTTATAAAAAATTTTTAAATGCTATAAATATTAGTTAAATACCTTAAATATTATTTATACCTTGTGTAAGATTAAATTTTCAAATTTCTGAATAAAAAATAAGGTTCATTTCCAATAAAATTTTCTAAACCAGTAAACTTGAACCGTAATTATACAAGTTTTTATCTAATTTTATAGTATGATCAAGTTTCGGATGAGAGTTTTTGTAGGTAAAAATATCCTTGAATTCAAGCTCATGTGATTTTTTTCTTCAAATATATATACATACATATTATCATTATTATTTATATGCACTGTATTATTTAAAAAATATTTAATTTTTTTTTTCGAAAAGAGGACAACACTACGAACAAGAATAACAGATGTCGTGAAGGCCCTCCACAAAGAACGGGAGCTCAACCCAACACATGGGACTCTCATAATTATGAGACGCTTGTAGGGTAAAAAACTTTAAGAGTTTTAAATATGAGAAATGCTTTCATTTCTAGCTAGGTAAATACTTGTGTGCAGTGCACCTCTATATCAATTCTAAATTAGTGCAATTGAATTTTATTTATTTTTAATTTTTTTAAGTTTTTTTTTCCACCCCACTGGACCCGACCCGAACTCAACTCGAGTGGTTTATAGTTTAAAGTTTAGAGTTCATGATTTAAAATTTAGGTTTAGGGTTGATATCAAAATTGAATTAAATGACTCTTCTAGCTATCACCGATAACATAAATAGTTAAAGTTATAGTAATTTATTTTATGAACTTCAAAAAATCTGACTGTAGTCAGTAAACCTAATTAACATACAATATGAAAGTTGTAACATATTCGCGCCACTTACAATTTTATATTTAATGAAATATTGACTAAGACTATTTCAAAGTAATCATGGCCATGCAAAATATTTGTTGATGTTGTTTTAAAGAATTAAAAAAAGTGGCTAACTTAATTAAAAATTGATATGACACGAGATATCGTCATTCAGTTTACACTTTACAGTTAACGCCATTGCTGTTGTCACAGTAAATTTTGTTGTAAAATATAAGAATAGAACAAAAGAGGAATGAAAGAACGTGAATTTATTAACTCAATTCGTCACAAAGGACTTGGGGGCGATCAAGTCAATAGAATTTCTTATTCTTCTCTGTAATTTCTATTCATGGCGTACAAATGAGACATCTATATATACTAAAAAGTGGATTGTAGCCCTGAAAACCCTAACCCCATTTTACATTTATCTCAACAATAATATTAATATATAACAAGTAATGTCCATAATATATATTTACAACAAATTTGAACAAGGACGACAAATGGTCTAATTTAGATAATACTCTCCCCTTCCTACTTTTGATTATCCATTTACTGTAGACATGGAGATTAAGAAAAAGTAGAATATAATAGTATTAAATTGTGTAAAGTGGATAAAATGGGTTTGGTGGAGAAATATAATAATAGTATTAAATGATTTAAAGTGAGTTTGGTGGAGAGAAATAATAGTATTAAATAATATTAAATGTTGCTTTATTGCCTTATTTGAAAATAAATAAATAAAATTAGGACGTCTATTTATTGAAAACGGATAATCAAAATCAGAATGGCAATATGACCAACTGAAAATAATAACTTTGAAAATATGACCAAATGACAGTCTAGATAATTGTAGTTCGTTATTTATTTATTTTATTGTTACTTTTTAAAAGAAAATTGTTCTTGTAGTTTGCTATGTAGAAAATAAATTGTAAGAAACCAACCTAGATTTGAGTCCCATGGAACATGGATCAGACAGTAGGGATAGGCCCATAAGATTTAGTGTTGGGCTATGCCTATTAAGATTTCATATTGGGATTGGCTAATTAAGATTAAATGTTGGGCTAGGCCCATTAAAATTAAATGTTGGGTTTCTTATAAACCCGCACATAAGTAATCGGTCTTCTTCAATCAAATTTGTAAAATTTAATAGCTATAATTTTTTTAAGGGTTTAATAGCTATAATTGAAAAAAGAATTCCAAGGCCCTTTTTTTTGAAAAATAACTATTTAAAAAAGAGCGGGTTTTCATGGAGCACTGCGCACTCTATAATATATTTTAAAATTATGCAATTTATTGCACTGAAAATGCAATTTATTTACATTGAAGTGCAACTATTAATATAAGAAATAAGTTGCATGGTTCTAAAATACAATATAAAATGCACGATGCACTTGATTTATGCAAGACTTAACTTTAAAAAGAAAATTGAAATATATAAATACACTTCTTATTTTCATATGGAGCATTACACTGATTTTTATGTAACCTAATATTAGGTGGCTTATGTGCTGCGCATCTTATTAGGTAGAACTCTTTTGAGAGAAAACCCTTGTTTTGAAGTGAAGAGAAAAGGCACTGCGTTTGGATGGGCGGATGAAATGGCTGTGGACCAATATTATGGATTCATTTTTCTCGGATCCTTTAGCTCTGACTTTTGTATTCTCACTTCTTTTTTCTTTCTGGTCATTGACTGCATTACTATATAGATCACATGATTCCTATCATTCCCGACAGTTGGCATGTTCTTTTGATCTAGACTTTGGAGACAACAAGTTTGGATTATAGACATAGAAACACCGCTTCTTTCGATTCACAAAGCTCCAACTGCTCTAACAGCCACAAGGAATTGCTGGCCTGCACTCCAGCAATCAGCTTTTCCGGGAGTTCCTAGGTGAAATAGTCAAGTCCAAAGGACACACTCGAGCCTGCACAATACTTGAAAATGGGGAGACTTGCAACCAAAAGGTAACGAAATTTTCCATTGAGTAAGGGCGACAAAATTTTAATGTTCCAAGGGTGGCGAAATGACAAAACTTTACGATTTTAAAGGATAAATAAAAAAAATTCTACATATGTAGTACAAATTTTTAAATCCCTAGAGGGACAACCGCTACCCGTCCCTTCCACCTAGATCTATCCCTGTTTAGTTCAGTTTTCGGCGAAATCTCAAATTTCTAATTTTTTTATATTTTGTTGATATTGATTCTCATTAGTATCTCTCCTTTTTTCCAAATTATATGTCCTTTTAGCTACATTTACGAGGAAAAAAAAAATTATACGGCTCAAATGAAAGTTAATAGTTGAATAACTATTAACTCATATAGCTGGTTGCGCTCAAAAAAAAAAAAAACTCATATAGCTGGTTTGCCGTTAGCCTTTCTGAACTTACAGTATTTTATTATGCCATTTAATTATACTTTTGTTTTATTTATTTATCTTTGTCGGAGTTATGTCATGTGACAATGATATCTTCAAATATAACAAAGTAGGAACGCGATAACTAGAAAAATAAAAAGTGACGAAAGCGCCGATGATAGCAGACTTATTTTAATCATTTTAGCATGACTTATTTAAATAATGTATGCTCGTTATAGATCTTTAATTATTTGTCATGCATATATTAATTGCAGAAAAGTTCAAGAAAATTGAAAAAATATATTAATCGAACTACTTTATAATCAATCTATTGCTTTGTCGTTATGGACTTTGCAAAAAAGACAGTTCATTTGAGGGAATTCGATCCTACCTTATTTCAATTTTATATTTCACTTCATGTTTTTATTCGGAAAACTTTTTCAATTAATTTAATGTTTATATTATACTACTACTTACTTAATGACAAAAACTAGGTTGAACTTTATTTCTTCGATATTAATATTATGTATATATATTATCACTTCATGCATAAATTATATAACGATTATGTAAAAATATTATTATTATTTAAAAATATTTTATCACTATTCACTATAAAAAAATAGAGAATTGTCTATGGAATATTTTAATATGTCTACAAAATTCTCAACGAAAATAGTTTCGTCTTTAAATAGTAAAGATTGCTACGATTTGTCTACAAAATTTCCTAATCATATAGATATTTTCATTCATAGGTAAATTTGCCTATGAAATGTAATCCGTAGGTAAATTTATTTATAAGTCATTTCTAAACTACAAATATAATTATCAACGGAAATGTAAGTTGCTTAGGTAATTATCTTTTGTATATAGTTAATTTATTTGTCTACGAAAACTAAAAATGTGTAGGTAGTTTTTTCGTATGTAATTTGTTTGTCTATGAAATCACGTAGGTATATAATTTTTCATAGATTATTCTAAAAATTGATAGACAAATCGTAGGCAATACTCATTCTTTAAGTATCAAATTATTTAAAAAAAAAAAATCATAGCTATTTAAAAAATTTCGTAGACAATTCCTAACATTTTTGTAGTGATTTATATATATATATATATATATATATATATATATATATATATATGAGTTTTGATATGTAGCTCAAACATTGGGCTCCTTATGGAGCCAAATTATGATGTGTCATTCCACTTCATCTTTTCACCTCATTATTAATTATTTAACTAATAGTTTTATTTTTATTTTTTTATAATATTAAAAATTGGATCTCAATATCAATTTGAATCAAGCAGACTTTATTAATTGACTTGTTCTTCTCTCTCCCTATTTGCGATATTATCTCATTGGGGAAGCAGATCCCCACGCTCTACTCTTTCGGAGCAATCAGTGCCGCGAAAGAGATCGAAAGAAATTTATTCGACTTTATTTCAAAGTCCTCAACCAACTTCGTATTTCCCCTCTGAAATTTTTTATGATATTTACATATGAATTGTGTACTCATATTATTTCTCAAGGTTTCGTGTTTAAAATCTGGTTTTCCAGTACTGGGAAGGAGAGGCAAATAATTACGAGTGATATTTGTCTGCACCAATTGCACAATTGAGTTCAATTTTAATTTAGATAAATCATAAATCCTAAATCTAAACTCTAAAACATGAATCTTAAACCATAAACCATTAACCATTCGGGCGGGGTGAACCATGAACCACTTGGGTTGGGTTCGGATCGGGTTGGGTTGGGTCCGGACCGGGTAAAAAAGAAAAAAAAACCTGAAAAAAAACTGGAATAAACTTCTCAAAATTAGGAGCATATCAATTTCCAAATTTCAAGGATACAAATTTCGGAATATGGATTCGAAAAAGAAAAAAAATCTAAAAAATCTATGATTTAATTATTATTTTTGTAATTAAGTAAATAAATGTTGAGGTGGATTGACATGTCACTAATTAGGCTCTATAAGGAGCCTATTATGGGCTCCATATCAAAATTGATATATACTCCATCCGTTTCATAAAGTTTGTCACTTTTGGGCTTATATCTTGTTTAAAAAACGTTATTGTTTTAGCTTTTTTTTTTCATATTTCTTCCTCTTTTATCCTTGTATTCACTCCATCATTATCTCCTAAATTTTGCATATCCCTTAAATTTCTCCTAAATCAATTTTGACTCATTACTCACTCTCCTCTCTATCACAAAACATATGAATATTTAGTTGATAATTGATTGATATATCCATATTTAGTTGCCAACTCAAAAGGGTAAAATTGTAAAAGAAATATGTTCCTTAATTTTATACAAAATGTCAAAACGACAAACTTTATGAATCGGAGGGAGTATATATATATATACATATAATTCTAATATGAAGCCTAATATTAAGCTCATGTGACATTCTCAAACTAAGCCTTAAACTATAAATCCGTAAACCCTAAACCATCAATCGTTCGGGTCGGGTGAACCATGAACCACTTGGGCCGATTTTGAGTCGGATTGAGTTGGATTCGGATCGGGTAAAAAATCAATGAGCCCAATATTAGGCTCCATATCAAAACTATATATATATATATATATATATATATATATATGAGCAAAAAATCATTCCGTTTAAGTAAGAATTGGGGTAAAATGGGTACATTCGCATGTTATCTTTTCAATTATTTATATATTATTGCTTCTGTCTAATTATTTAATAATTATCTGTAGGAAATTGTGCACAAGATCATCTGCATGTTATCTTCTCATTTGTATATATAATGAATCTTGAAAATGATATTCATGACACCTATGTATTCTCAATTTTTGAACGCATTTTAAGTAATCTCCACCTCAATCAATTATCAATAATATCAATAGTACTAACTACTAATATAATTGACACTATTTCAACAAAATATCTGCAAAATAAATCCTTCAAATTTAAAAATTGCAAGTAAAACATACTCCATTCCATTCATCCATGTGAACAATAGCTGTTATCTCTTTTTTGAAGCTAAAAAATCACACACACCCCCTTTTTCCTTTTAACTTGCAACTCACACACACACCCTTTTTCCTTGTAAGTTGCAAGTTGCAACTCACACGCACGTTTAATTAGGCAAAGTTTGGCCTTTTTGATTCCTTCATCAATTATCAGCTTCTTTGTGCAGCACAACTCCACCAATATATATATACTCCATATTATTATATTCAAATCTTAATTGAAAAAAATGCTTGGAAAAAACTTTTAGTATATACTATATTATATAATCAATAATTGAAACCGTGATCTAATTTTTCATAACTAAAATTGAAAAGTTAAGTAATTATTGAAAACAAATTTACATTGAATGTAAAATCTTGTTGTAGTATGCAGATACCTATGAATAATATTTTTTATTCTAATTTATATTCCCAATTTCATTAAATTAATTCTACTTCAATTTCAATCCTTCAACATCACATTTACGAAACCGAAAATTATTATTCATGCATTTTTCATGCCTTTATACAAGATACTAAACTCAAACACAATTCATCAAAATGATGAATTAAAAAAAAAAAAAAAAAGATACCCGGCTAATTTACATCGGACGGCCAGCAAATGTAAGGCCCATAACAGGAACGGCAAAAGATGCTTCTAGAATCATCCTCTGTTGAAATGACTCAATTGCCCCCCTGCTCTCAGCCATCTCCTTCACTAATGAATCGTAATGTTTCTTTAACTTTTTGAGAATGGATAAATATTTTAGCTTTAGCCACCTTAGCTTGGCCTTTTTGCAAAGCCTTAAAAGGAAGAATCCACGGCGGCGCTTTTTGTTGCCGAGACGGACGGTGGGAAGCCTCTGCCGTCCGCGGCGGAGCGTCCACCGGGAGGTGGTGTCGGTGCGGTGGCTACTCTGTTTTTGGTTGTTTAAAGGCTCGGTTTCCAAGCACATTTTTTGTAGTTGACTATGTTGTTAGGAGTGGTATGGGACACCTCATATGGTTATATAATATGTGTGGAGATCATATATAGATTGTAGGGTTTTTATTTATTTTTAAATATAATGAATATATTGTGAGAATTAATTGAATATTCGTGTAAAAACAAAATAATGTAGGTGAGAATTCAATGAGGGTTGAAATTTTGTGTCGTAGAGATTTAGGGGTTGGAAATTGAAGAGATTTACTGAAGATAGAGAAAAGGTGGAGTATTATTTTTGGCAAGGTATCATATTCACTTGGTGCACAGACTCTATATTATAAATCCTCATTTTCACTAATAACAAAATCTCATTTTTTTAATGGATCACTTATATACCCGAGTGTACGGTGCACTTGGTGCACAGACTCTATATTGTAAATCCTCATTTTCACTAATGACAAAGTCTCATTTTTTTAATGGATCACTTCTATACTCGAGTGTACGGTGCACTTGGTGCACATGAGATCCACTCATTATCTTTTGAGGAGGTGTTATATATATACTCTTTCGAATTTAAAAATAATAATAATAAGTGATTGAGAATAACATTACAAATTTACAATTAATATTGAGATGATTTTATATTTTAAAAAGATAATTAATTGAAGAATTATATGGGGATTATGGGTAGCATTGTTAATCCGGGCCGGGCTAAACGGGCCGGCCCGTTTAAACCTATTATATGCAGGGTTAGGGCCGAGCAATGGGAGGCCCATTTAAAATCGGGCATTTTTGGCCCGAACCGATTAGCCCGCGGGTTAACTGGACCAACCCGTTTAGCCCGTTTATATTTATATATACTCAATTTTTTTATTTTTTTTTATTTTCTAATTTTTTTATTTTTTTTTTAATTTTTTTTTTCACAAATTTAAATAAAGCAAAAATCAATTATGGCCAATCAATTACAAATTAAATATTTCTATTTGATTTAGTCAATTAATAATTAATCCTCTCCAATTCAATATTTTTTAACAATTTTGAATTTCTATTGAATTGAATAAATAAGTAAAATATTAATCCAATATAAAATAATAATATAATATTTTTATAAATTCTATTATGAAATTTGTTCATAATATGAAACTGATATCATTATAATTATAAATTAATATTATGGTATTAATTTATAAATGTGATGATACAAATTTTATATTATTAACTAATTTCATGGGAACTTTGCTCAATTATGTTATTAAAGATGATGGGAACTAATTTTATATTTTGAACATTTGTTATTAAAGATGATGGGGCAGTCTGGATCGAAATTTTTGTCATTATGTAATGTTAATGTTTGAACATTTTTTTTTTAAATTTTTTTTGAGCCCGTTAGGTGGCCCGTTTAGCCCGCAACCCGCTAGGGTTAGGGTTATGTCTCAACTATTAGAGGGTCGTTTAAAATGAACCAAAAGGCCGGACACCGCTTTTGGCAGTAATCTGTAGGGCTGGCCCTAATGGGTTAGGTCCGACCCGTTTAACAATACTAATTATGGGAGTATTGACTTGCCTTAGTTGTACTTGTAGAAATTGATATATGGATGATCATATCTTTGTAATTGATTAGCAAAGTTGAATAGTAAGTCATTAATTTGGTCAGCGAGAGTCAATGATATAATAAAGAACATTTTTTATTTATGAAGAAGACACGAATATATATTAGCTTTGTTGATTCTAAAAAAAAAAAAAAAAAAATATATATAAACACACACAAAATATGTTAATTCTCAACAGAATAACGTAAAAGAGATAATGAGATAAATCCAGTTCTTTAATCAAATTCAACCCCCTAATTACAATACAAAACTTGTCTTTCTTTTTTTTTGGTCAGGAAAGAGAATGGTGCACCGGATACAAGAAATATCCAGTGCCAAAGATTACAATTACACTTTACATGCATACTCAGAAATGACAAAGGCTCTGATACCAAAACATTGAATGACTTATTATAAAAACTTGGGTATCGTCTAGAGATCCAACTCCATAATCTACCCTAAATTTCTTCAATCACCGTATCAACTAGGAAAGGAGCACCCTCAAATATCAATTTATTTCTCCCTTTCCACATGACCCAAATAGCGCAAATCCATAAACAAGGCGTAATCTCTCTCCCTTTCTTTCCGTGTAATAAGCATGAGAAATGAAGGAAATGTTCCCGAATACCATTGTGCATGGCAGCCGAGACACCAAACCAATTAAGCAATTCTGACCAAATAGAGGACATACCGATACATTCCTGGAATAGATGTGAGGACGTCTCGGGCACTGCATTGCATATTGGACATTTGCTTGTAAGATTTGCCTTTAAGTTTTTTCTAGTCGGAATCCTATTCCATAGAACCCTCCAAGTTATGGCTGGAGCTTTTATTGGTGCACTGGTATTCCATACCCACTTGAATTCCACTCCAACGGACGGACTGGGATTTGCTCCACTCCTGTTCATCAAGGACTCGTAAGCTACAATACAGAACGTGTCTATTTATAATATAAAATAATTTAGATAACAAAATATATAATCCAAAAATATAATAAAATCAAATTGAAAATCTAAATTAATCTAATTATAACATACATATAAACAAAATTATCTTTCAATATCTTCATCCATATATTTATGGATTTGAATCCTCTACAGTACTTTATGGTGCATATTTACTTGTGCACCATTAGATCACACAAACTCGTACAAGTGTGTTTATGCACGCATGTGTGATTTAAGGATGCACAGTGAAAAATGAACCGTAAAATATTGCAGAGAATCCAAATCCTATTTTCATCCAAATCTTCATCATTAAGTCTTCTCTGATTAACTGATTATTCACAGTATAAAACTTATATCATTACATTTATCAACTGATACCATTATATTTATAAAATAAGACCAAAATTCTCTATACACCAGGTGCACTATACAATTCAAGTGTATTTTTTAAATGTGCAACTTGGTTACACTAAAACATTCAATATGTTTAGTGTAAAATAAGTTGAACGTGAACGTTCCAATTTCAAAATTCACTTCACCTTATACACGTTAGACCTACTTTAAACTAAAATTATAACATTAAATGATGTGGGTATTAATTTATAAGATTAATTGATATCAATGTCATATTACAAACAGTTTCACATGAGAGTTTGTGATAATAAACATTTGAGGCTATGAGCACATGAGATGGACAGAATAGTACGTAAAATTTATATGACAAAATATATGGTGAATAAGTTTCACACAGGGTTCTATGAAAGTAGTTAAGGATATGATTTATATTATTAAAGAGTATGTATTAATTATGATAATTGACTGATTTTTAATTTATTGCTCTTAATTTTGAAGGGTATGAGTTATATGACATCAGAGGTATAAGCAGGGGCGGAGACACCCTTTGACCAAGGGGTGCCATGCCCCCTCCCCCCTCCTCACCCCAAACCCAGTATATACACACACAATATTATATCAGTTTGATCATTTTAAGATATGTACATATATTATGGCAAAAAACAGAGTTTAATATACATGATTATGTGTTTTTATCGTTTTCTTTTTATATCTCTAAAAATCATGTTCTTGAATATGCATAAATCTAAAATTGTCATTGATATGAAGTGTAAGCATTGTTTATACAAGAAATATTGGTGTATTTTGGATACCTAAAAAAAGTATTACTAATATTTATGTATTTTGATATAAATAATTTTTAAAATTTCTTATCAAACACGATAATATTTTATCGTTAAATATTATTTTTGATTGTCGGCCCCCCCTAATCTCAAGTCCTGGCTCGGCCCCTGGGTATTAATAGTGATAAATGAAAGATATAATTTACATTATAAAAGAGTATTAGTTGTGATAATTGAAATGTCAGGTCTATAAATATAGAACTATTTTTACGGTGTGCAAATTTCACAAAAACCCTACTCAATTTATAAATAAATAAATTATTAAATTATCGATTTTTATATGGAGTTGAGTTTTTAAATTAATAGCTATCGTTATTTTTTTTATCCGTCTATATATATCAATCAAAAAATCAATAAAGATTGACCATTGACCAACGTTTATCCGTCTATATATATCTACGTACATTCAGTATATGATATGATTGTGTACATGTAAATTTAAAGTAATTAAACACAAAATAAAATAAGATTAACCATCGGTTTCATACTTTCATTAAACTGACTTTTTAATGTATTTTTTTTTTTTTTTTGGAGAAGAAAAAATAACTGATCATATAAAGTACGTGACCCAAATTAAAAAAAGGAGATATTATTGCTTCATACAATTCGTTAGATCTCATATTTCAGTTTTCATAATGAAATGGAAATTTTTGTAAATTATGGAACCAGCCAAATACTACGCTATATGTATGTTTGGACTTAATTTGGACAGATAACAGAACACGAAAACTTCCACGTAAATTAATGAAAGCACATATGATAATGTTTCCCTTAATTAACGGAATATGATATTTGCGTTTTAGAATTAATTTGTCTTTGTAAATTATAATGAGATTAATTCTTGATAATGGTAGCATCTTTTTCATATTATTTCTGTACTTTGTAATTGATTTGTGGCCAATTTTAGTCTGGTTAATCGAATAAACCTCTAAACGAGTCTAATTAAAACGATCGATCCAAGTTATAAATTATTAAATTGATTATCCCGAATATAAATTTACTTTTACACATAATTAAATTCATGTTATAGCTAAAGTTAATTTGATATAGTGCTTGTCAAAATCAAGTAATTCAAATAATTGGATCTCAAGGCCTGCATATATATTAACAAAGATGCTATATACATAAATCCCCAAAAGGGCCAAAACTCAATATTATAATAAATTAATTAATGAGATTGAAAATCAATTCCACTTGTCAAAATATATGTTTGTATGACTAAGCCATGCAAATAGATAATAAATTATGAGGTGTTCGTTCCAACTAATCTCAAAAAGTAGATATTACATCTTACAAGTAAATAATATGCTAATTATTGTTAAATTATTTGCATCAATTAAGAATGTCCATCTAATTAATTTCCTATTAATGTGAATTCATATGGTTCTTGCAGAGTTGTTAGTACGTGTTTGACTGTTACTAATTTTCTTAATGTCTATTTGCAGATAATTAATATTCACAACAACCATATGTACTTTCTTTCCCTTTTAATTTGCTAGTTAATTAAAAAATGTAACAAAGATCGAAAATTTTGAACATTGATATGCATTTATTTGATATTTTGAGGTTCAGTAGTAACACCCTCATATATGAATGAGTTAAAAATGCATAAATTCGTAAGCACATAATTTTCTAATGATACTCATAGATGACTAATAACAATTCGTCACTTCATATGTTCCGTTTAAATATATACGTTAAATTATATTTAATTTTTTATCACCCTTTCTTTTAAATGTAACCTATAATTAGGTATAATTACATAAAAAAATTGAATATAAATATAATATGATGCGTGAATGGTGCCAACCAAACTAATATGAAAACTATATAAGAACCTACAATGTTGGTAGGTAGGTTTTCATGTCAATTTTTTGGCTTTCCGAGTATTCAGTTATATCTTATCTCAATTGTTTATTTTTGTGGGGGTGGGCCTACTTCTTAAAAAATAATCTGAAAGTATATTCAAATAATAGCAGGAAAACTTAGTCTATATACATCGAATCACATTTAAATATTTTAGAAAAATAGACATTGTAATTGTATCTTTGTTGTGTTATATGAGAGAGTGTATTTTTTAAATTGGACCGTCGACGTCGGAAATGCATGCGCCTCCGGTCGGCTTTATAATAAATGCATTTGTTCTTTCTCCAAAAAAAAAAAAAAAAAAAGTAATAATGGCAATATTTCTTAAATAAATTTACGGTTAAAATAAAAACGTCGCCTGAGAGATTCGAACTCTCGCGGGGAAACCCCATGTACTTAGCAGGCACACGCCTTAACCACTCGGCCAAAGCGACTACTACGTTCAAATTTTGTTACTTTATATACATATAATATAAATAAATGAATTATATGATCTGCGTTTTGAGTGTTTCCAATTGGATAAATTGTAGTATCATTAACTGGATAAAATTGGTTTATATGTGTCATATGTTTGCGTATTGAATGACGGAGGAGATATAGGAAAAGTAAGGAGTAGGTCTTCATATACACGGAGCAGTATTTCTAAGTTTCTTCTTTTTTGTTTACAACTATTATTCTTATTTGATGAATTTGTTAATCTGATTTTATTTTGTATATTACAGGGAGTATTGAGGTAAGTAATTTAAGTTATGAATGAGTCTATTCTTTTATGTTTAATAGTGATTCTTCTAATTTGATCACCGTGTTAATCTGATTTTGTTTTGTATATTGCACGGAGTATTTAGGTAAATAATTTAGTTTTGAATTGATTGTGGATGAGTTTTTTCATTTTTATTCATACCTATTATTTTAATTTAATGAATTTGTTAATCTGATTTTGTTTTGTATATTGGAGGGAGTATTGAGAAAAGTAAATTAATTGATGAATGAGTTTATTCTTTTCTGTTTAATATCAATTCTTTTAATTTGATTAATTTGTTAATCTGATTTTATTTATACTATTTTGAATTCTTAATCAATTTTTATACTATTTTATTTGTATAATTCAATTTTTAAGACAAAAACTTGTATGCAATATTGTATACAAGTGATATGTGCAATTGAATTTTTTTTTGCAGGTCAAACAATATGTCGGGTTAGGGCAGATTGCTGGCGGGTTAATGGGCTTCCTCCTTCATCTTCACGCTCGTGCATTCACAGGGCAAATTTCTTCTTCTTCCTCTTCTCGCGTTGCAACAAACACGATCGGATAGCCATTGATTTTGATGGTGATGCATCTCTAGGTTTTTCCTCTTCTTCTCTTGTTCTTCCTTTTATTTTTCTCTTCCATATTCTTTTTACTTTCTTCAATTTTCTCATCCTCACAAATTTACAGGCGATTCCCTATGATTTTGTGAAGCAGTCTTACAAATCCTTTTACACTATTTTAACGTTGTTCTGTATATCTGTAATTTTATACTGATGATTTCTTTCGCGTTTGTACTGGTTTTTGTTCATGTAGTAACACTCTTTTGCTCATAGAGTAACACTCTTTTGTTCATGTAGTAACACATCAAGTGGTTATGTAAATCTGTAATTTTGGACTGGGGATTTCTTTTCGCGTTTTTTCTGGTTTTGTTTATGTGGTAACACGTTTTTCTTCATATGGTAACACTTTTTGTTCATGTAGTAACACATATTTTTTTTTAGTAATATGTAACACTGTTCATATATCGTCGTAATACTATGTGAATACTCATGTGTTACCATATGAACAATAATGTGTTACCTTGTGACCCATGTTACCTTATGAATATTTATGTGTTACGATATGTTTTATTAAGTGTTACGTAAGATATGAAGTTTTTTCAATATAACAATGTAGTAACACTTATACATAGATGTAGTAACACACAAAAAATTAACAAAAAAAAAAAATTATGTGTACAATAAGAATCAAACCTGTGATCAAATTCATTAGCAACAAACTTGAACCACTAAGCTACAACACATATTTGATAAAGATATCCTTCTATAAATACATATATGTCCGCGCCAACCTGAACCCACTACCCGCGCCCTGTCCGCCCTTTCCATACCCGCGCCCGACCAGCCCTGACCCGACCCTCCGCCTTGACCCGCGAAATTTAGACAATTTTTTCTTTTTTTATGTTGTATTTCACATAACACTAGTGTGCAATATTTCACACAAGACTTTCTCTTTTTTAATAGTATACAATTAGATCAACTATTGTCCGACATTCAATAATTAATTAATCACTTATATTTTTTTTCAAAAAAATTATTATAAATCTATTAATTATCTTTGTTAAAAAAATATTTAAAATTTCAGTCAAGTATATATTTTACAAAAACTCTATGCAAGAGATATGTTATATATAATTTTTTCAAACAATTATTATAAATTTATTAATTATCTTTGTTCAAAAAAATATTTAATTTCAGCTAAATTTATATTTTTTCAAAATCTTTAAAAAATCCAATTGTTTGAAGGATTTTAAACGGTTATAGCTAATTGTATCTGGGCGAGATTTGCTATATATGATGTATAATTTTTTTTACTATAAATTATTTGAAGGATTTATAAATAGTTATAGCTAATCATATCAACACAAGATTTGCAATATTATTAAAGCGATGCATAGTATTCCAAAATTATGTTTAGATTTGAAATATAAGCAAAACATGCGCCATTGGCCATGGGCAATAACATATTTATAAATAAATTAAGAGATGTATTTGCGTGAGACAAGTCTCACGGTGGACATAGCATAATTTGGGCATTGAGCTTTAATATTTTGAGAGTGGGTGTTGATTTGTGCTAGATTGTACCAATTTTATGTATGAAACCGTCTCAAGCGAGTTTTTATCATAAATTAATTATATTAATTAAATATTTAAAGTATTTAATTTAAAATAATATTGTAAACTTTTTTTATAATCCCTCAAAATTCGCGGGTTACGTGCTAGTAAATTATATATTTTAAAATATATTATAAAATAAATGATGCACATGGTGCATACAAGAGCTACCAAATAAGTCCTAAAAAATGATTAAGGGGGTGCTTGGTTGGACACTTTGAAGTAAAAGGAATAGCAATGGAATGAAAAATTGTGTTTGGTATGGTAAATGAATGAGAATGATTCCCCACTCTTGAGGAATCTACCATTCCTCCCAATTTGGTGAGGTATGGGTATCATTCCACTCCACAATGATACCCATAGTGTTTTCCATTCCTTCATTTTTACCAAGCATGCCCTAACACAATGTTTGTGTTGATTTTATAGTGAATTTAAAAAATTAATTTTATGAAATTTAGGAGATTCTGAAATTAATAAAATGGTAAGTGTATTGGTTGTGAGATTTTAAGGATGGTGAATATTTATTTTTTTTGTTAAATCAATGCGTGCGAATAAAAAATATTATATATGTTTTATACGGGAATGATACAGAGCCCATCGGTGAGCATAAATATTGTGTTCACCGCTTATGTGGCGATGCCACCTCATTAAAATATTATGATATTTTCTATTTTCTTAATTTCTCTCCTGTCCCACATACTCCTAATCTTTCTATTAAAAACATATTGCACTAATTACATTTCTAAATTTCATCTTGTCATCTTAAATAGTTGTTGAGATATTTTAGAATAGGATTGTTTCGAAATACAAGAAAAAATATATTACCTCAATTTCAAAAATATTCAAATTTATATAAATTTATTAGAAATTTTATATACAACTTCTAAAATTATTTCAGAGTAAGACAAAATATATTTAAATTTCTTATACTAAGTCAATTTTTTTTAATAAATTATATATGAATGTTTTAATAGATTTTTTTTTTGAATTATAAAAAAATAAAAGAGTGATGCTTGTGTGCAATTGGTGCAATTGGATTCAATTTTAATTTAGATGAACCATGAACCCTAAATCTAAACCCTAAACCATGAACATTAAACCCTAAATCATTAACCATTCGGGTTGGGTGAACCATTAACCACTTGGACCGGAGTTCAGATCGGATCAGGTTGGTCCGGACCGGTTAAAAAATAGAAAAAACTAAAAAAAAAATAATAATTATTATTATGAAAAGAAAAAACTAAATCCATACGGGTCGGGTGACCCATGAACCAATTGGACCGAGGTCGGGTCGAGTCGAGTAAAAAATTGTTATCTTCATAACTCTAGGTAATTCATAATTTGTTTATTATAAAATGATTTAGCATAACATATTTTGTCTTAGTCATCCTGTGTAACAATTTTAAAAGTATTGTATACTTTTTTTTCCGTAAATTTATATCAAATTGAGTATTATAGAATTTTTTAAGAATATATTGATTTTCGAAATAATCCTGTAAAAATATTACATTAACCATTAAGATGAATTGATGAAATTTGGAAATCAAATTTGCCAAATATATATATTTTGAAAAGAATAGGAATAGGATTTACTATAAAAAAGGGAAGCAGAAATACCATAATATTTTAATGAGGTGGCATCGCCAATAAGCGGTGGGCACAATATTTATGCCCACCGGTGGGCTCTATATCATTTCCGATGTTTTATATTATTGTTGAGTGTGATTGTAACGATTTGATGATATAAGTTATAATTTAATTTGCAAACTCTCTTGTAAAACTTATTCATAATATGAAACTGATATTATTACACTTATAAATTGATATCAATAGTATTTAATACATTTATCTTAGTTTATAAGTGTAATAATTTTAGTTGGTAAGTATAGTCGTATTAATTTGTAAAAGTAATAGTATAAATTTCATACTATCAACAAGTCTTCGGTGAAACACACTCAATTTAATTATATTAATCTATAAAGAGGTAAATTGATTATATTGAAAAGTTTGATATAATTTTTATATACGATGTATTAATAATTTTTAAAATCGTATTTTAAAATGTTTTTGAAAAAATCTTATATTAAAATCACAAAATATAATCGGATTTAGAATTACAAATTATAAAATTGATTTTTTAAAACCCAAAACAAATCTTGCCTGAGAGAAGACCCAAAACTATTAGCAAGGCCCAAAAATGTAAAGGTTTTACCTATATTTAATGCCAGGAAAAAGGACCGAAGGAAAACCCATAAGTTGGAAGGCCCGAAAAATAAAGGCCGGAAAGAACACAAACTAAAGAAAAGGCGCAGGTTATTAGCACCTCCAACGTTACGAAATACACCACGTACTCATCCAATTTTTAAATTTTAAAGCACAAGTAAAATATTATAATTATCTTTTTTCTTTATAAAATGTTAATAAGTTGGCTTGTTTAGGTGTCATTATTTGCATTGTAATATCTTGTGTCATTATATTATTATTTGATATTTTATTATTGAAATCATCAAAAACCGACCAATCATCGAATTGTACATGCAATTTAAATTTTGCAGAAGCAGTCGTAAAATCTGATCGTCCATTTCATACACTGGACGACGAGTTGCTCACAAAGGCCTTTGAACAACTATTGAAGGCCGGGGGTTGGTTTCGAATTAAGATATGTTAAAAAATTTTAACTATATACTTGCTAATTTCTATTTAATAGATTGAAAAATAATTATATCAGATGAAAATTGATTTAAAAATGACAAATTTCCTGAGTATACATTATGGGACCACTGACCACAAATGCAATTTAGTTGTTTTTACTGATATTTGTTTGCGTATGATATTCCAAAGGACCAGAAACATATATCATCAAGTTGTTTGTCTAATTTCATGTTTTTTTATCATATCATGATTTAGGCTTTTGAATAACCATGTGTACAACATGGATCAGAAAATTTAAACGTGGAACATAATTTATAAGCTTTCAAATTACAAACACGACAAATGCATGTGTTCACGCACCAATTTAGAATTGGTGCCATTGAATTTTAATTTTTTTTTAATTTTATTTAATTTTTTTTTATCCAACCAAATTCGACCCGAGTGGTTCATGGTTCACCTGACCCGAATAATTCATGATTTATGGTTTATGGTTCAGAGTTTAGGTTTAGGGTTTTTTGTTACCCGGTCCGAACCCCACCCTGCCCGAATGGTTCATGGTTTAGTGTTTAGGGCTCATGGTTTAGGGTTTAGGGTTCATGGTTCATAAAAAATAAAATCGAATCCAATTGGTGCAATTGGTGCACACAAGCATCACTCTATAAACAATTATTTTTTTATCAAGTCTTGTATGCATCCAAGTGCACCGTGCACTCATAGTGTATTTTAAAACTATGCAACTTGTTTATATTGAACCGTGCAATTATTTTTTTCATATTAATATTGCACAGTTCAGTATAAATAAACTGCATCTTTCAATATAATAAGATACATAATTTTGAAATACATTACAAATGCACGGTATACTTGAATGCACATGAAATTCACTCTTATTTTTCATATATCGAGGTTCAATAGCAGTACTTCACCAATATTTGCCATATATATAAATAAACAAAACACTAACTAAGGCCCAAAAGAAGACTAGCCCTGATAGGAAAAAAAATACTCCCTTCGTCTTATTTTTATTATTCATTTACTGTATACACGTAAATTAAGAAAAAGTAGGTGATAATGATATTAAATTGTGTAAAATAGGTAAAGTGGGTTTGGTGGAGGGAAATAATAGTATTAAATGGTGTAAAGTGGATTTGGTGGAGAGAAATAATAGTATTAAATAGTATTGAATGTTGTTTTATTGCCTTATTTGGAAATGGATAAACAAAATTATGACGTCTTTTTATGGAAAACGGATAATCAAAATCAGGACGGAGGGAGTAACTGTTGGGGTTATACTGGAAAGTATGCTTTTACTTTGTATAACCAAACTGAATTTCTGTCTTATTTACTGAAATAAATTATTTATCACTGATGCTTTAAATATCATTGAATGTTACATATATTTACTGCATAACTGTTCAATAAATAATAGTGTTACATTGTAGTTAATTTAGTGATACCAGATCACAGAAGATTAAATTAACAGTCTCTTGTAACTAAAAGTACACCGTTCACGACCAAGATGGAAATGAATAATCCATCGTGAAAGGTTGAAGTGTAAGGCTCAGATTGACTTGTCTTGACCAAGAGATTACACTAGTGCATGACTGATGCACTGAATAGACCTACATGAGGATAAATTCTTCAGCACTGAACTAGGAAGAATTAGACCTCAGTGGTTCGTTATTTCTTAATCTTCGTCCCTTAAATAGGATCGTGTGTGGTTAGTAATTATTGCTTTGAATTATGACGGGTAGAGAATCAATGAGATTCAATACTTTATATCTTGGGCAATATTGTTGGTCACATGCGATTACTAAGATTTAATACGAAGAATCGTGTGCAAGTACGTTTGTTCGATTTGTCCCCTTGGGAGGTTCATAAGATTTATCATACCAAATCTTGCAAGTGGAATTAGTTTCCGGTATGGATAATAATGTTGAACCGTTCCTTGACCAAGGACAAAAAAATATTAATTAATAGAAAGCTATTTCAGTGGTTTGAATTAATTAATGGGCTAGATAATCTTAAACACGGGAAATAATAACCGGGAGTCATATTAACAGTAATATGGGTTAAGATGGATAGTGCAATATTAATTATGTAGTGGGATTAATTAATACTTATGAACTTGAATAATATTGTGGCTCAATATTGATAATTCAAGATCCATTGGAAGGTCCAATCTTAATTCTCCTAAAGGCCCCTCAAGTAGCCCAAACTTAAAGTCCAATGACTGAAAAAGTTGTTTAAAATAAAATAAACTTTTGTTGCTATTTTTCCTAAAATTTTTGAAAAATATGAATAAAAGGGGAGAAAGATTTTCTTTGAATTTTGTTATGGAATGAAGATATGTATTCTTGGAATACAAGATTATCTCATTAAATTCAAGAAATCTCCCACTTGGTTATTTATATTAGAATTTTCGAAAATAAAGAAAAAGAAGGAAAAGAAAGATTTTCTTGAAAAGATATTATGGAAGATATGTATTCTTGGAATACAAGTATATCTCATAAATTCAAGAAGATCCAAATCTAATGTCACCTACACGAACCTAATAATTTCTCTCACTTATACTCAAAGCAGATTGGCAACGGTCTTGACACCCATTCCTTCCACATGTCTCTCGAATGTATTCAGAGGCAGACCCTTTGTGAATGAATCTGCTAGGTTGTCTTCAGACGCTATCTTTGCCACATCTATATCTCCTCTCTTAACGATATCTCGTATAAGATGGTATTTCCTTTCAATGTGTTTGCTGGCTTTGTGGGCTCGTGGTTCCCTTGAATTTACAACTGCTCCCAAGATTGTCACAATAAACAATGATTCTATTTGCAAATTTGGAACCACATCCAAGTCCACTAGGAAGTTCTTGAGCCAAACCGCTTTTTTCACGTTGCCGCAGTTGACTACATATTCGGCTTCCATGGTAGAATCTGCGACACATTTCTGCTTGACGCTTCTCCATGTCACGGCTCCTCCCCCCATGCAAAACACACTACCGGAGGTAGATTTTCTGGAGTCTATGTCTGATTGGAAATTCGAGTCCGTGTAGCCGATGGGGATTGGACTATCTGACTGATAAACCAACATTCTATCCCGAGTTCTTTTCAGATACTTCAGAATGTTTTTAATCGCCCAATGATCTTTCCCCCAAGTTACTTTGATATCTTGCCACCATGCCAATGGCAAAGAAGATATCCGGTCTCGTACACAGCATTGCATACATAAGGCTTCCGACAGCCGAAGCATAAGGAATGCTTTTCATGTCATCTATCTCCTTTTGCGTCATAGGGCACATTTTCTTGGATAGATGGATTCCATGTCTGCAAGGTACGAAGCCTTTCTTGGAATCTTGCATGCTGAATCGTTTCAAGACAGTGTCTATATATGAAGCTTGCGATAAGCCTATCATCATTTTCTTGCGATCTCGAGTGATCTTGATCCCAAGGATGTGTCCGCTTCCCTAAGTCCTTCATATCAAACTGTTTTGAAAGCCATGCCCTTACGTCTGATAACACCTTCACATCGTTCCCGATGATCAGAATGTCGTCTACGTATAGTACTAAGAATACCAATGCAGTTCCGACATACTTTTTGTACACATAACTTTCGAACTCGTTTTGATCGAACCCATAAGACTTTATAACATGATCAAAATATTGGTTCTAAGCTCTGGATGCATGTTTGAGTCCGTAAATGGACTTCATGAGCTTACAAATAGGTGTTCTTGGCATTTGGGGTTGTTGCATATTGATCTCTTCATCAAGACTTATGTTAAGGAAAGCTGTCTTGACATCCATTTGTTAGATTTCAAAGTCAAGATGCGCAGCAATCGATAAGAGAATACGGATGGACTTAAGCATGGCTACAGGCAAAAAAGTTTTCTCATAATCGATCCCTTCTTTCTGAGTATAACCTTTCGCCACTAGTCTTGCTTTGAAGGTTTCCACCTTCCCGTCCGGTCCTCTTTTTCTCTTGTACACCCACTTGCAACCAATGGGATTTACCCCATTAAGTGGTTCGACTAGCTCCCACACTTTGTTATGAAACATAGAACCCATTTCTGCTTTCATTGCTGTTTGCCAAGAATCTGCATCCTTGTCTTGGATTGCCTCGTCATATGTCCATGGGTCTGATTCGTCTTGTCCGGGAATCAAGTCCGAGGACTCTCCTATTCCCATGAATCTCTCGGGCTGTTTCACAACCCTCCCACTACGACGAGGCTCCGGTTGTGTAAGTGTGTCGTTTGGTATGTCATCTTGTACAGTTGGCATTGAGGTTAGCCCCCTTAGCTCATTTAAGGTAATCTCACTTCTGGGTCTTCTTTCGTTCATATAGTCTTCTTCAAAAAATCTAAAGTGGGTGCTTATGACCACCTTTTGATCTTCGGGACCATAGAACATACACCCTTTTGTTCCCTAGGGGTATCCTACAAACAACCTTAATTCGATCGAGGATCCAATTTTCCGGCTTCCTTGTCCAACACGTAGGCCGGACACCCCCAAATTCTCATGTGTCTCATACTAGACTTGCTCCCGGTCCACAATTCTTTGGGAGTTTTGGGAACCGATTTGGATGACACCAAGTTCAGAATGTAAGCTGCTGTTTCCAAGGCATGACCTCAGAACGACTTGGGAAGATCCGCATAACTCATCATAGATCTAACCATTTCCAAAAGAGTTCTATTTCTTCGCTCTGCAACCCCGTTTTGTTGAGGGGTTCCGGGTGCAGTGAGCTGGGATGCAATCACTTCATCAGATAAGTAGTTCAAAAACTCATCGCTGAGGTATTCATCTCCACGATCGGATCATAGAGACTTGATACGTTTTTCCCTATGATTCTCTGCTTGAGCCTTAAATTCTTTGAATTTCTCAATGGTCTCAGATTTATGCTTCATAAGGAAAATATAACCGTACCTTGAGTAATCATCAATAAAAGTGACAAAATACTCATAAACTCCTCTTGCTTTGGTTGACATTGGACCACATACATCTGTGTGAACGATCTCTAACACTTCTTTGACTCTATTCCTCTTGGCTCCAAATGCCCTCTTGGTCATTTTACCCTCCAAACATGATTCGCAGGTTGGAATTGATTCAACTTGGAGAAACTCCAGTGAACCGTCTTTCACCAACCTTTAGATCCTCTTTGGATTTATATGACCCAATCTTAGATGCCAAAGAAGTGTCTCGTTCACGTCTGATGAATGTTTTCTTTTCTCGGAAACAGTTGATGTGTTATAGGATGCATTTCGTGAGTGGTGTGCACAATTAATTGTATAGAGATTATTCGGCAACGTTCCATGACAGATAAATTTATCAAAAAGAGAAATGGTAACAACTTTATTAAAAGTAACCGAATATCCATCATGAAAAAGTTTAGAAACTGAAATCAAATTCTTTCTAAAACTTGGAACGTAAAGAACATCTCTTAAAATTGAAACTCTGTCTTCAAAAGACAGGTGCACTTCTCCCACTGCTTCAGCTGCCACTCTCGTAGCATCGCCCAGTGTGATGAGGATCTCACTCCCACTAAGTTGTCGGGTCCGCTTGAACCCCTGTAATGTGAAACAAACATGATCAGTGGATCCCGTATCCACCACCCATAAATGGGAGGCATACTCCACTAAACAAGTTTCAACAACTAGTGCGTGAGAATTACCTTTCTTTCCATTCCTTTTGGGATTGGAACAGGCTGACCTCGATTGTCCTACTCTCCCGCTTTCCAAAACTTTCCTCATGCTTGATTCCATGCTGTTATTTGATGTTGAGTTTGCTTGGTTCAACTTTCTTCTCTTTTCATCATCCTTATCACCATTTGACCTAGGATGAAAGGAAGATTTCTGTTTTCCCAAGTTCTTTTCCTCGCACTCCCTTTCCCTTTCAACCAAAGTGAGAGCATTTACAAGAGCATCCACTGTAAAATCTAGATCTTCCATTAGATACTCAAGATAGTGGTGATTATAGCTCTTTGGTAAGGATTGGAGAATGAAATCAATCTTAGTCTTGAAATCACATTTTTCGCCGAGGATCTCAAGTTCCTCAAACAAAGACCATAACCCTAAGGGCGTCTTTGCTTGCTGCGATCAAATCCCTTTTTTTCCATTTTTAATTCAGTAATTTCTTGCTTCACACTTTGGATTGCCATATGGGTCTGATGTGCGAACATCGCTTCGAGATTCTGTAAGATGTCTGCAGCTGACTCATATTCTTGATGAAGGTGTCTCAACGCATCTGACAGATGTGCCAGAATTATATCCTTCATCAATTCATTTGCCAGCTCCCATTCACCACAAATCATCTCATCCCATATTCCGGCGTCCTTAGTTAGTTTTTCGGGTTTTGGTGTATCAAGTACCCATTTTGAAGGTGATGCGGTTATGACAGGTTTTAATTTGTATTTCCAATCAAAATAGTTTTCACCAGTAAGCAAATTGTCTTTAAGTACATTGGACAGTGGATTAGAAGGTTGCGACATGATGAACTGAAATAAACAATAATATGCATAAGCACAAATATATCACAAGGTTCGATCACATGCATCATATTAAAATCTCAAAAAAAATATGAACATGCATCAGCCAACATCTCAAAACAGTTTAAATAAGCCACGTGGGGTGGGTCATTATTTAAACACATTCAAGCAGGTTACAAACAAGAATAATTACAAACCTTTAATATCCAGATTAATAGTTGGCTCCCACTTGACGAATATAAAATTGACAGGGACTTCGGGGAAGTATATGCATATCAATTTTATACCTAAATAATAACCATGATTAAATACAGAATTATTATTTCGTATTGAACGAGCCTCCTCGTGGGGAGGGTCATCGTCATATTAATAATAACCCACAATCATCAATTTGGAATTCATTCATGTGAAAGCTATCTTTTGACCGTCCCCGTGGGGAATTTCTCCAAAAGAACTTCACAAATAAATAAATCATGGAGGTCAAAATTAATTCAATTTTATTATCCTAAATAAAATTGTCAATTAATTATTTAAACATACTTAGTAATTTTGAAGGTGAGATTTTTTTAAGTGGGCAACTCTCATGCAAACACATTTAAACAAATTAAATAAAGCATAAGATAAAGACAATAATAAATCAAGCAAAACATAAAAATAAACATATTGGGCACAAATTATCCAATTGTCATGGTTTGATTTTTTTGGCATGATCTTGAAGAAACACCGTCTTGAATTTCTCCCACTCGTCGTCTCGAAAAAAAAAAATACTCCATCTTGAAAGCATACATGCCAAGTAGCTTTCCTTGTTAGGATCTGCCCAAGCATCTGGCAGCCACTTAGCCAAGGTTCGGCTTTCGGCCGCGGCCTCGGCGTCGCCCGTCAGCGCCTCGGCGGCGTCGCCACCCTCGGCGCTTGCCTCCTCGTCGTTTCTCCTCGACCTCGGCAGCGTAACCTCAGCGATCCCTTGCGTCTCCGCCCGTGAACCTCGGCGTTCCTGACGTCTCCACGCGTGCTCCCTCCTGCAGCGCTTTGTCTGCATCGCCTCCGTCACTTTGGCCCGCTCAAGCAGTTACGGTCGCGCCTTGCGCCCGCCCGTCTGTATCCTTCGAATCCTCAGAGCCTTTCGGCCCTCGGCCTCGGCCTTTGCCCGTCGCGTGCTTGTCTTGTCCGCGTCGCGCGCATCCCTCCCTTGGCACATTTCGCGCGACGCACGCCGCCTACGCCCGGTTCTGGATTTTATCCTTTAATTCTTCGTCTCAGTCTTTGTTTTTGATCCGGTTACAATTTATTTACAAAAAATAAATAAACTTAGATCTAGACTAGTCTATTACGTTGATCAAATCAAACAAATTCTAATCTACTCGTGGATTTTCTCACGAGGCAAAATGAATCCGAACGAATCGAATTAAAAAACCACAATTTATATGCATGCATAAATAAACACATTAAAATCCATGACAATTGGATACCTGCAAAATAGATCTAGCAATTCTACTATCCAATTTCAAATTTAATGTCAGCGAATTAAATTACAATTTAAAAAATTCAGAGCCCGAAATCGTGGCTTTGATACCAGTTGTTGGGGAATAAGTTGCACAGATCTATTCGGGGTGAAAATTTAAATACAAATTTAATTCTTATAATTATTACTAGCATGAATTAATCCTATATTAATTCAAATAATAATCTAACAACATATCATGCATATAATTAATTCACGTAAATCCTACGCATGCGGAATTCTACGAGTTTACGTGAACGTACCTCTTGGGATGACAGTGATCTGGCTGATTAGACTAACCAAAAGAACTTCCCAAGTATTCCCTTAATCCTTGTTCGACTATCCGGTGGTAGGACACTTGTGAACAATTAACAAAAGGAAAATAAATTATGTTGCACCACCTTTGTGGATTTACTAATTTTTCCAGCATATGGAATTGTACTTGGGAATGAAAGAGTCATCCCCTATTTATAGCTAGGTGATGGGCGATTTTTTTTGGTAGAAAAACAATGTGGGAAAAAAAATTTCTTGATCTCCAAGAAATCTTGAATATATCTCTTATATTCTTTTTCCCATAATTATAATATTCCACAAAAAATCCCACCTCACCAAGTTATGGTGATTTTCGAAATTTTAGGAAAAGATTCCAAGATTTGGATCTTCTTGAATTTATGAGATATTCTTGTATTTCAAGAAATACATATCTTCCATAATATATTTTCAAGAAAATCAAGAAAATCTTTCTTTCCCCTTTAATTTCAAAAAATTTCGAAACATCTATATAGATAACCAAGTGGGAGATTTCTTGAATTTAATAAGATAATCTTGTATTCCAAGAATACATATCTTCATTCCATAACAAAATTCAAAGAAAATCTTTCTCCCCTTTTATCCATAAATTTCGAAATAAATGAGGAAAAATAAGCAACAATATTTATTTTATTTTAAACACCTTTTCAGTTATTGGACTATATGTTGGGCTACTCTGGGGCCTTTAGGAGAATTAAGATTGGATCTTCCAATGGACCTTGAATTAACAATATTGAGCCACAATATTATTCAAGCCCATAAATATTAATTAATCTCACTACATAATTAATATTGCACTATCCATCTTAACCCATATTACAGTCAATATGGCTCCCGATTATTATTTCCCGTGTTTAAGATTATCTAGCCCATTAATTAATTCAAGCCACTGAAATAGTTTTCCGTTAATTAATACCTTTTGTCCTTGGTCAAGGAACGGTTAGACATTATTATCCATACCGGAAACTAATTCCACTTGCAAGATTTGGTATGATAAAGCTTATGAACCTCCCAATGGGGCAAATCGAACAAGCGTACTTGCACACGATTCTCCGTATTAAATCTTAGCAATCACATGTGACCAATAATATTGCCGAAGATAAAAAGTATTGAATCTCGTTGATTCTCTATCCATGATAAGTCAAATCAATAGTTACCAATCCCACGTGATCCTATTTAAGGAATGAAGATTAAGAAATAATGAACCACTGAGGTCTAATTCTTCCTTGTTCAGTTCTGAAGAATTTATCCTCCCCAGAGGTCCTATTCAATTAGGCATCGATCATGCACTAGTGTAATCTCTTGGTCAAGACAAACCAATCTGAGCCTTACACCTCAACCTTTCGCGATGGTTGTTCATTTCCATCTAGGTCGTGAATGGCGTACTTATAGTTACAAGAGACTGTTAATTTAATCTTCTGTGATATGGTATCACTAAATTAACTACAATGTATCACGTATGATTTATTGAACAGTTATGCAGTAAATATATGTAACATTCGATGATATTTAAAGCATCAGTGATAAACAATTTATTTCAGTAAATAAGTCCGAAATTCAGTTTTTGATTATACAAAGTAAAAGCATACTTTCCAGTATAATCCCAACCGCATGTTCATATTTTTTTTGAGATTTTAATATGATACATGTGATCGAACCTTGTGATATATTTGTGCTTATGCAAATTGTTATTTATTTCAGTTCAACATGTCGCAACCTTTTAATCCATTGTTCAATATACTTAAAGACAATTTGCTTACTGGTGAAAACTTCTTTGATTGGAGTCGTAAACTTACTATTGTCCTCACTGCACAAAATCATAACTGGGTTCTCACTACACCTAAACCAGAAAAGCCAAATGATGAGTCAACTAAAGCGGTTAAGAAAGAGTATGCTGACTGGGAGCGTTCCAACGAAATGGCAAAGTGTACCATCTTGGCTTCAATGTCAGATGTGTTACAACACCAACACCAGAATGTTGAGACCGCTGCAGACATCATGACTAGTCTTAAAGCGATGTTTCAACATCAGAACCGTGTGGCTCGTCAGATAACCATGAGGGACTTGCTCTCTATGAAAATAATGGAGGGAACGCCCGTAAGGGAACACGTTCTCCAGATGATGACTCACCTTAACAAGCTTGAGGTACTTGGCGTTGAATACGACATCGAGAACCAAGTCGATTTCGTGCTCCACTCTCTGCCGAAAAGTTTTGAATAATTCAGGCTGAACTACCAAATGAACAATCAGAAGTTCTCGATGCCTGATCTGTTGCAAGCTTTAGTCTCGGTGTTGGGGAATGAGTTGCACGGATCTATTCGGGATAAATATTTAAATACAAATTTAATTCTGATAATTATTACTAGCATGAAGTAATCCTATATTAATTCAAATAATAATTCAACAACAAATCATGCATATAATTAGTTCACGTAAATCCTACGCATGCGGAATAACTACGAGTTTACGTAAACATACCTCTTGGAATGGTAATGGCCTCGTTGATTAAACACACCAAAAAAACCTTCCCAAGTATTCCTTAATCCTTGCTCGACAATCCGGTAGGATGCTCATGAACAATTAACAAAAGGAAAATAAACTTTGTTGCACCACCTTTGTGGATTTACTAATTTTTCAAAAGACATGGAATTGTACTTGGGAATGAAAGAATCATCCCCTATTTATAGAGTAGAGGTGGTCGAATTTTTAGGGCAAAAACAATGTGGAAAAATCTTTTCTTGATCTCCAAGAAATCTTGAATATATCTCCTATATTCTTTTTCCCATAATTATAATATTCCACAAAATCCCACCCACTCTTTGTTATGGAGTATTTTTTAAAAATATAGGTCAAGATTCCAACATTTGGATCTTCTTGAATTTATGAGATATTCTTGTATTTCAAGAAATACATATCTTTCACAATATCTTTTCAAGAAAATCAAGAAAATCTTTCTTGCCCTTTATATTTCAATATTTTTGAAAATTGCTTCATGAATAACCAAGTGGGAGATTTCTTGAATTTAATGAGATAATCTTGTATTCCAAGAATACATATCTTCATTCCATAACAAAATTCAAAGAAAATCTTTCTCCCCTTTTATCCATAAATTTCAAAAATTATGAGGAAAAATAAGTAACAATATTTATTTTATTTTAAACACTTTTTCCAATTATTGGACTATATGTTGGGCTACTTAGGGGGCCTTTAGGAGAATTAAGATTGGACCTTCCAATGGATCTTGAATTATCAATATTGAGCCACAATATTATTCAAGCCCATAAATATTAATTAATCTCACTACATAATTAATATTGCACTATCCATCTTAACCCATATTACAGTCAATATGGCTCCCGGTTATTATTTCCCGTGTTTAAGATTATCTAGCCCATTAATTAATTCAAGCCACTGAAATAGCTTTCCATTAATTAATATCTTTTGTCCTTGGTTAAGGAACGGTTCAACATTATTATCCATACCGGAAACTAGTTCCACTTGCAAGATTTGGTATGATAAAGCTTATGAACCTCCCAAGGGGGCAAATCGAACAAGCGTACTTGCACACGATTCTCCGTATTAAATCTTAGCAATCACATGTGACCAATAATATTGCCCAAGATAAAAAGTATTGAATCTCGTTGATTCTCTACCCATGATAAGTCAAAGCAATAGTTACCAATCACACGTGATCCTATTTAAGGAACGAAGATTAAGAAATAACGAACCACTGAGGTCTAATTCTTCCTTGTTCAGTTCTGAAGAATTTGTCCTCCTGTAGGTCCTATTCAGTGCATCAGTCATGCACTAGTGTAATCTCTTGGTCAAGACAAGCCAATCCGAGCCTTACACTTCAACCTTTCACGATGGATTGTTCATTTCCATCTAGGTCGTGAATGGTGTACTTTTAGTTACAAGGGACTGTTAATTTAATCTTCTGTGATCTGGTATCACTAAATTAACTACAATGTAACACGTACGACTTATTGAACAGTTATGCAGTAAATATATGTAACATTCGATAATATTTAAAGCATCAGTGATAAACAATTTATTTCAGTAAATAAGTCCGAAATTCAGTTTTGATTATACAAAGTAAAAGCATACTTTCCAGTATAATCCCAACACTCGGCAGAGGCGATATTGGGGCAAAAGAGCCAAGCCTTGGTGGCAAATGGACCTTCTTCTTCTTCTAGGCCAAAAGGTGGTAAGAACAAGAAAAAGGATAAAGGCCACAATCAAGTGAACTCAAGTGTTGCCAAGGGCAAAGAAAAGGTAAAAGGGGGTGGAGGAGTGAGTAAGCCAACTAAGGGGAAGTGCTTCAACTGCGGTGAAAAAGGACATTGGAGATCAGCCTGTTCCAAACCCAAAAGGAATGGAAAGAAAGGTAATTCTCACACACTAGTTGTTGAAACTTGTTTAGCGGCGTATGCCTCCCATTTGTGGGTGGTGGATATGGGATCCACTGATCATGTATGTTTCACTTTACAGGGGTTCAAGCGGACTCGGCAGCTTAGTGGAAGTGAGATTCTCATCACACTGGGTGATGCTACGAGAGTGACACCCGGTGAGCGATGGGAGAAGTGCACCGTCTTTTGAAGACAGAGTTTTAATTTTAAGAGATGTTCTTTACGTTCCTAGTTTTAGAAATAATTTGATTTCGATTTCTAAACTTTACCTTGATGGATATTCGGTTACTTTTGACAAAGTTGTTACCATTTCTCTTTATGATAAATTTATCTATCATGGAACGTTGTCGAATAATCTCTATACAATTAACCAATGCACACCACTCAATAAAATGCATCCTATAACACATCAATCAAGCTTCCGATAAAAGAAAAATCTTCTTAGGATGTGAACAGAGACACTTCTATGGCATCTCGATTGGGACATATTAATCCAAAAAGGATTCAAAGGTTGGTAGAAGATGGTTCATTGGAGTCTCTTGGGTTGAACCAATCCCAACTTGCGAATCATGTTTGGAGGTAAAAAATGACCAAGAGGGCATTCGAGCGAGGAATAGAGCCAAAGAAGTGTTAGAAATCGTTCACACAGACGTATGTGGTCCAATGTCAATCAAAGCAAGAGGAGTCTATGAATATTTTGTCACCTTTATTGATGATTACTCAAGGTACGGCTATATTTTCCTTATGAAGCATAAATCTGAGACCTTTGACAAATTCAAAGAATTTAAGGCTCAAGCAGAGAATCATAGGGAAAAACGTATCAAGTCTCTACGATCCGATCGTGGAGGCGAGTACCTCAAATGATGAGTTTTTGAACTACTTGTCGATGAAGGATTGTATCCCAAATTAATCAGCATCTTAACCCTCAACAAAACGGGGTTATAGAGCGAAGAAACAGAAATCTTTTAGAAATGGTTAGATCAATTATGAGTTATGCAGATCTACCCAAGTCGTTCTGGGGTCATGCCTTGGAAACAACGACTTATATTCTGAACTTGGTGTCATCCAAATCGGTTCACAAAACTCCCAAAGAATTGTGGACCAAGCAAGCCCGATTTTGACACATGAGAATTTGGGGGTGTCCGCCTACATGTTGGACAAAGAAGTTTTAAAATGGATCCTCGATAAGAATTAAAAGTCATTTTATAGGATACCCGAGGAACAAAAAAGGGTGTATGTTCTATGGTCCCGAAGATCCAAAGATGGTAATAAGCACCCACTTTAGATTTTTGGAAGAAGACTATATGAACGAAAAGAAAACCCGTAGTGAGATTACCTTAAATGAAATAAGGGGGCTAACCTCGATTACTTATTTATGCATGATGACATACCAAACGACACACTTAGACAACCGGAACCTCGTCATAGTGGGAGGGTTGTAAGACAGCCCGAGAGATTCATGGGGGTAGGAGAGTCCTCGAACTTAGTCCCCGGTCAAGATGAATCAGACCCATGGACTTACGACGAGGCAATCCAAGACAAGGATGCGGTTTCTTGGCAAACAACAATGGAAGCCGAAATGGGTTCTATGGATCATAACAGAGTGTGGGAGCTAGTAGAACCACTTAATGGGGTCAAACTCATTGGTTGCAAGTGGGTATACAAGAGAAAAAGAGAACCGGGCGGGAAGGTGGAAACCTTCAAGGCAAGGCTTGTGGCGAAAGGTTATACTCAGAAAGAAGGGATCGACTATGAGGAAAAAATTTCACCTGTAGCAATGCTCAAGTCCATCCGAATTTTCTTGTCGATTGTTGCACATCTCGACTTTGAAATCTGGCAAATGGACGTCAAGACGGCTTTCCTTAAAGGAAGTCTTGAAGGGGAAATCTATATGCAACAACCCCAATGCTTCATTGAAAAAGGCCAAGAACACCTAGTTTGTAAGCTCAAGAAGGCCATTTATGGACTCAAACAAGCATCCAGAGCTTTGAACCAATGTTTTGATCATGTAATAAAGTCTTATGGGTTTGATCAAAACGAGTACGAAAGTTGTGTGTGCAAGAAGCGTGTCGGAACTGCATTGATATTCTTAGTACTATACGTAGACGACATTCTGCTCATCGGGAATGATGTAAAGGTGTTGTCAGACGTAAGGGCATGGCTTTCAAAACAGTTTGATACGAAGGACTTAGGGGAAGCTGGGCACATCCTTGGGATCAAGATCACTCGAGATCTCAAGAAAAGGATGATAGGCTTATCACAAGCTTCATATATGTATTTGTCTTGAAACGATTGAAATCTGCAGATTCCAAGAAAGGCTTCGTACCTTTCGGACATGGAATCCATCTATCGAAAAATGCCCTAAGACACAAAAAAGGAAATAGATGACATGAAAGGCATTCCTTATGCTTTGTTGGAAGTCTTATGTATGCAATCTTTGTCTGTGAGACCGGATACCGGATATCCTGCTTATTGGCTATTGGGATTATATTGGAAAATATGCTTTTACTTTGTATAATCAAAACTGAATTTCAGACTTATTTACTGAAATAAATTGTTTATCACTGATTCTTTAAATATCATCGAATTTTACATGTATTTACTGCATAACTGTTCAATAAATAATACGTGTTACATTGTAGTTAATTTAGTGATACGGATCCGCGAAAGATTAAATTAACCCTTGTAACCAAAAAAGTACACCATTCACGACCTAGATGGAAATGAACAATCCATTGTGAAAGGTTGAAGTGTAAGGCTCAGATTGGCTTGTCTTGACAAAGAGATTACACTAGTGCATGTTTAGTGCACTGAAGAGGACCTACAGGAGGAAAAATTCTTCAGAACTGAACCAGGAAGAATTAGACCTCAGTGGTTCGTTATTTCTTAATCTTCGTCCCTTAAATAGGATCGCGTGTGGTTGGTAATTATTGCTTTGACTTATTACGGGTAGAGAATCAACGAGATTCAATACTTTATATCTTGGGCAATATTATTGGTCACATCGCGATTGCTAAGATTTAATACGAGAGAATCGTAAGTGCAAAATCACGCTTTGTTCGATTTGCCCCCTTGGGAGGTTCATAAGTTTTATCATACCAAATCTTGCAAGTGAAACTAGTTTCCGGTATGGATAATAATGTTGAACCGTTCCTTAACCAAGGACAAAAGATATTAATTAATGGAAAACTATTTCAGTGGCTTGAATTAATTAATGGGCAAGATAATCTTAAACACGGGAAATAATAACCGGGAGCCATATTTACTGTAATATGGGTTAAGATGGATAGTGCAATATTAATTGTGTAGTGTGATTAATTAATATTTATGGGCTTGAATAATATTGTGGCTCAATATTGATAATTCAAGATCCATTGGAAGGTCCAATCTTAATTCTCCTAAAGGCCCCTCAAGTAGCCCAACATAAAGTCCAATAACTGAAAAGGGTGTTTAAAAATAAAATAAATATTTGTTGCTATTTTTCCTATTTTTTTGAAAATGGTAAATAAAAGAAGGAGAAAGATTTTATTTGAATTTTGTTATGGAATGAAGATAAGTATTCTTGGAATACAAGATTATCTCATTAAATTCAAGAAATCTCCCACTTGGTTATTTACTATGTAAATTTTGAAAATCTTGAAAGAATAAGGGAAAGATAGATTTTCTTCATTTTTTTGAAAAGATATTATGGAAGATATGTATTCTTGGAATACAAGAATATCTCATAAATTCAAGAAGATCCAAATCTTGGAATCTTGATCCTTATTTTTCGAAAATTCCCATAACAAGAGGAGTTGGGATTTTTATGGAATATTTTAATTATGGAGAAAAGAATATAGGAGATATATTCAAGATTTCTTGGAGATCAAGAAAAAGATTTTCTTCCCCTATTCCATGCCAAAAAATCATCCAACACCCCTCTATAAATAGGGATGAATGTTTCATTCTCAAGTACAATTCCATGTGCTAGAAAAATTAGTAAATCCACAGAGGTGGTGCAACAAATTTTTATTTTCCCTTTTGTTAATTGTTCACGAGTTTCCTTACACCGGATTGACGAGCAAGGACTAGGGAATACTTGGGAAGGCTTTTTGGTGTGTTTAATCGACGAGACCATTGCCACTCCAAGAGATTAGTTCACGTAAACCCGTAGCAATTCCGCATGCGTAGAATTTATGTGAACTGTTTATATGCATGATTTGTTGTTGAATTATTATTTGAATTAATATAGGATTAATTCATGCTAGTAATAATTGTTAGAATTAAATTTATATTTAAATATTCATCCCGAATAGATCCGTGCAATTAATTCCCCAACAACTGGTATCAGAGCCTCGGTTTCGGGCTCTGAATTTTAAATTGTAATTTAATTCGTTTTCATTAAATTTGAAATTGGATAGTAGAATTGCTAGATCTTTTTTGCAGGTATCCAATTGTCATGGAATTTAATGTGTTTATTTATGCATGCATATAAATTGTGGTTTTTAATTCGTGTTTTGCCTCGTGAGAAAATTCACGAGTAGATTAGAATTTGTTTGATTTGATCAATGTAATAGACTACTCTAGATCTAGGTTTATTTATTTTGTAAATAAATTGTAACCGGATCGGAAATGGAGGTGGAGACGAAGAATTAAAAGACGGGATCGAATCGGCGAGGCGTAAGCGTCGTCGTCGCCTGGCGAAACGTGCCAAAGGAGGCACGCTTGCGACGACGACCTTGGAAGCGAGCCAAGCGGGCGCTGGGCGAGGTCGGAGGGCCGCCTTGTGGATCGGCCTTGGCGATCACGGGAGATGTTTCTTTGGCGACAGCGGGCGACATCTTCGAGACGCAGCGCCGACGGACGCCACTCGACACGGCCGGGGGAGTGCTAGGCGGGCACTTCGACCCTTGAGCTGGTCGATGACATGGCTTGACAAGACATTTTTTTAAGACGGTCAAGTGGGAGCTTTTCGAGACGAACAATGAAGGCTATGAAGACGATTTCTCAAGATCAAGACATGACAAAAATTAACCAAGACAATTGGATAAATGTGCCCAATATGTTTAATTTTTTGTTTTGATGTTTATGCATTATTTTATGCTCATTTAAATTGTGTTTAAATTTGCGATGCATGAGAAAATATTTTTGAAAAATCTCACTTTCGAAAATTACTAAGTATGCTTAAACAATTAATTGACAATTTTATTCCGGATAATAAAATTGAATTAATTTTGACCTCCATGATTTATTTATTTGTGAATTCTTTTGGAGAAATTCCCCCCACGGGACGGTCAAAAGATAGCTTTCACATGAATAAATTCCAAATGGATGATTGTGGATTATTACTAGTGGCGACGATGACCCTCCCCACGAGGCTCGTTCAAAACAAAATAATAATTCTGTATTTAATCATGGTTATTACTTAGGTATAAAATTGATATGCATATACTTCCCCGAAGTCCCTGTCAATTTTATATTGGTCAACTGGGAGCCAACTATTAATCTAGTTATTAAAGGTTTGTAACTGTTCTTGTTTATAACCTGCTTGAATGTGTTTAAATAATGACCCACCCCACGTGGCTTATTTAAACTGTTTTGAGATGTTGACTGATGCATGTTCATATTTTTTGAGATTTTAATATGAAACATGTGATCAAATTTTGTGATATATTTGTGCTTATGCATATTATTATTTATTTCAGTTCATCATGTCGCAACCTTTTAATCCACTGTTCAATATACTTAAAGACAATTTGCTTACTGGTGAAAACTTCATTGATTGGAGTCGTAAACTTACTATTGTCCTCACTGCACAAAGTCATAACTGGGTTCTCACTACACATAAACCAGAAAAGCCAAAAGATGAGTAAACTAAAATGGTTAAGAAAGAGTATGCTGACTGGGAGCATTCCAACGAAATGGCAAAGTGTACCATCTTGGCTTCTATGTTAGATGTGTTGCAACACCAACACCAGAACGTTGAGACCGCTGCAGACATCATGACTAACTTAAAGCGATGTTTCAACATTAGAACCGTGTGGCTCGTCATATCACCATGAGGGACTTGCTCTCTATGAAAATGGTGGAGGGAACGCCCGTAAGGGAGCACGTTCTCTAGATGATGGCTCACCTTAACAAACTTGAGGTACTTGGCGCTGAATACGACATCGAGACCCAAATCGATTTCGTGCTCCACTCTCTGCCGAAAAGTTTTGAACAGTTCAGGCTGAACTACAAGATGAATAATCAGAAGTTCTCGATGCCTAATCTATTGCAAGCTTTGGTCTCGGCAGAGGCGATATTGGGGCAAAAGAGCCAAGCCTTGGTGGCAAATGGACCTTCTTTTTCTTCTAGGCCAAGGGGTGGTAAGAACAAGAAAAAGGACAGAAGCCACAAGCAAGTGAACTCAAGTATTGCCAATGGCAAAGAAAAGGTGAAGGGAGGTGGAGGAGTGAGCAAGCCAGCTAAGGGGAAGTGTTTTAACTGCGGTGAAAAAGGACATTGGAGGTCAGCCTGTTCCAAACCCAAAAGGAATGGAAAGAAAGGTAATTCTCACGCACTAGTTGTTGAAACTTGCTTAGCGGCGTATGCTTCCCATTTATGGGTGGGGGATACGGGATCCACTGATCATGTTTGTTTCACTTTACAGGGGTTCAAGCGGACCAGACAACTTAGTGGGAGTGAGATCCTCATCACAATCGGGCGATCTTCTGAGAGTGGCGGTGAAGCGATGGGAGAAGTGCACCTGTCTTTTGAAGACAGAGTTTTAATTTTAAGAGATGTTCTTTACGTTCCGAATTTTAGAAAGAATTTAATTCCAGTTTCTAAACTTTACCTTGATGGATATTCGGTTACTTTTAATAAAGTTGTTACCATTTCTCTTTATGATAAATTTATCTGTCATGGAACGTTGTCGAATAATCTCAATACAATTAACTGTGCACACCACTCACGAAATGCATCCTATAACACATCAACTGTTTCCGAGAAAAGAAAACGTTCATCAGACGTGAATTAGACACTTCTATGGCATCTAAGATTGGGACATATTAATCCAAAGAGGATCCAAAGGTTGGTGAAAGACGGTTCACTGGAGTTTCTCCAAGTTGAACCAATTCCAACCTGCGAATCATGTTTGGAGGGTAAAATGACCAAGAGGGCATTCGGAGCCAAGGGGAATAGAGCCAAAGAAGTGTTAGAAATCGTTCACACAGACGTATGTGGTCCAATGTCAACCAAAGCAAGGGGAGGTTATGAGTATTTCGTCACTTTTATTGATGACTACTCAAGGTACGATTATATTTTCCTTATGAAGCATAAATCTGAGACCTTTGAGAAATTCAAAGAATTTAAGGCTCAAGCAGAGAATCATAGGGAAAATGTATCAAGTCTCTACGATCCGATCGTGGAGGCGAGTACCTCAACGATGAGTTTTTGAACTACTTGTCTGATAAAGGGATTGCATCCCAGCTAACTGCACCCGGAACCCCTCAACAAAACGGGGTTGCGGCAGAGCGAAAAACATAACTCTTTTGGAAATGGTTAGATCTATGATGAGTTATCGCGGATCTTCCCAAGTCATTCTCAGGGTCATGCCTTGAAAAAAAGGCTTACATTCTCAACTTGGTGCCATCCAAATCGGTTTTCAAAACTCCTAAAGAATTGTGGACCCAGGCAAAGCCGGTTTTGAGACCCATGAAAATTTGGGGTGTCCGGCCTACGTGTTGGACAAGGAAGCCGAAAAATTGGATCCTCGATCAGAATTAAGGTTGTTTGTAGGATACCCCGAGGGAACAAAAGGGTGTATGTTCTATGATCCTGAAGATCAAAAGGTGGTAATAAGCACCCACTTTAGATTTTTGGAAGAAGACTATATGAACAAAAGAAGACCCAGAAGTGAGATTACCTTAAATGAGCTAAGGGGCTAACCTCGATACAACAATGCATAAGATGACATACCAAATGACACACTTACACAACCGGAACCTCGTCGTAGTGGGAGGGTTGTGAGACAACCCAAGAGATTCATGGGGATAGGAGATTCCTCGGACTTGATTCCCGGACAAGTCGAATCAGACCCATGGACATATGACGAGGCAATCCAAGACAAGGATGCGGTTTCTTGGAAAACAATAATGAAAGCCGAAATGGGTTCTATGGATCATAACAGAGTGTGGGAGCTAGTCGAACCACTTAATGGGGTCAAACCCATTGGTTGCAAGTGGGTGTACAAGAGAAAAAGAGGACCGGACGGGAAGGTGGAAACCTTCAAGGCAAGGCTTGTGGCTAAAGGTTATACTTTCGAGAAAGAAGGGGATCGACTATGAGGAAACTTTTTTTTCTTTGTAGCAATGCTCAAGTCCATCCGAATTCTCTTGTCGATTGCTGCGCATCTCGACTTTGAAATCTGCCAAATGGATGTCAAGACGGCTTTCCTTAACGGAAGTCTTGATGAAGAAATCTATATTCAACAACCCCAAGGCTTCATTGAAAAGGCCAAGAACACCTAGTTTGTAAGCTCAAGAAGTCCATTTACGGACTCAAACAAGCATCCAGAGCTTGGAACCAATGTTTTGATCATGTTATAAAGTCTTATGGGTTTGATCAAAATGAGTTCGAAAGTTGTGTGTACAAAAAAGCATGCCTGGAATGCATTGGTATTCTTAAGATCTTTGTCGTAGATGACATTCTGATCATCGGGAACGATGTAAAGGTGTTATCAGACGTTAGGGCATGACTTTCAAAATAGTTTGATATGAAGGACTTAGGGGAAGCCGGACACATCCTTGGGATCAAGATCACTCGAGATCGCAAGAAAAGGATGATAGGCTTATCGCAAGCTTCATACATAGACACTGTCTTGAAGCGATTCAGCATGCAGGGTTCCAAGAAAGGCTTCGTACCTTTCAGACATGGAATTCATCTATCCAAGGAAATGTGCCCTAAGACACAAAAGGAGATATATGACTTGAAAGACATTCCTTATGCTTCGGCTGTCGGAAGCCTTATGTATGCAATGTTGTGCACGAGACCGGATATCTGCTTTGTCGTTGGCATGGTGGCAAGATATTAAAGTAACCCGGGGAAAGAACATTGGACGGCAGTTAAAAATATTCTGAAGTATCTGAAAAGAACTCGAGATAGAATGTTGGTTTATCAGTCAGATAGTCTAATCCACATCGGCTACACGGACTCGGATTTCCAATCAGACTTAGATTCCAGAAAATCTACCTCCGGTAGTGTGTTTCGCATGGGGGGAGGAGCCATGACATGGAGAAGCGTTAAGCAGAAATGCATCGAAGATTCTACCATGGAAGCCGAATATGTAGCTGCTTGCGAGGCAGCGAAAGAAGCGGTTTGACTCAAGAACTTCCTAGTGGACTTGGATGTAGTTTCGAATTTGCCCAGCACAATCACTGTTTATTGTGACAATGCCGGAGCAGTTGCAAATTCAAGGGAACCAAGAGCTCACAAGGCCAGCAAACACATTGAAAGGAAATACCATCTTATACGAGAAATCGTTAAGAGAGGAGATATAGAGGTGGCAAAGATCGCGTCAGAAGATAAACTAGCAGATCCATTCACAAAGGGTCTGCCTCAGAATACATTCGAGAGACATGTGGAAGGAATGGGTGTCAAGACCGTTGTCAATCTGCTTTGAGTATAAGTGGGAGACATTATTAGGTTCGTGTAGGTGACATTAGATGTCACGTATTAGGAATTACACGAGACATGATGTAGTATACTTAAAAGCAGACTTTGAGTATAAGTGGGAGATTGTTGGGATTATACTGGAAAATATGCTTTTACTTTGTATAATCAAAACTGAATTTTGGACTTATTTACTGAAATAAATTGTTTATCACTGATGCTTTAAATATCATCGAATGTTACATAAATTTACTGCATAATTGTTCAATAAATAGTATGTGTTACATTGTAGTTAATTTAGTGATACCAGATCATAGAAGATTAAATTAATAGTCCCTTGTAACCAAAAGTACACCATTCACGACCTAGATGGAAATGAACAATCTATTGTGAAAGGTTGAAGTGTAAGACTCAGATTGACTTGTCTTGACCAAGAGATTACACTAGTGCATGTTTAGTGCACTGAAGAGGACCTACAGGAGGACAAATTCTTCAGAACTGAACCAGGAAGAATTAGACCTCAGTGGTTCGTTATTTCTTAATCTTCGTCCCTTAAATAGGATCGCTTGTGGTTGGTAATTATTGCTTTGACTTATTACGGGTAGAGAATCAACGAGATTCAATACTTTATATCTTGAGCAATATTATTGGTCACATGCGATTGCTAAGATTTAATACGGAGAATCGTGTGCAAGTACGCTTGTTCGATTTGCCCCCTTGGGAGGTTCATAAGTTTTATCATACCAAATCTTGGAAGTGGAACTAGTTTCCGGTATGGATAATAATGTTGAACCGTTCCTTAACCAAGGACAAAAGATATTAATTAATGGAAAGTTATTTCAGTGGCTTGAATTAATTAATGGGCTAGATAATCTTAAACACGGGAAATAATAACCGGGAGCCATATTGATTGTAATATGGGTTAAGATGGATAGTGCAATATTAATTATGTAGTGTGATTAATTAATATTTATGGGCTTGAATAATATTGTGGCTCAATATTGATAATTCAAGATCCATTGGAAGATCTAATCTTAATTCTCCTAAAGGCCCCTCAAGTAGCCCAACATAAAGTCCAATAATTGAAAAAGGTGTTTAAAAATAAAATAAATATTTGTTGCTATTTTTCCTATTTTTTCGAAAATAGTAAATAAAAGAAGGAGAAAGATTTTCTTTGAATTTTGTTATGGAATGAAGATAAGTATTCTTGGAATACAAGATTATCTCATTAAATTCAAGAAATCTCCCACTTGGTTATTTACTATGTAAATTTCGAAAATCTTGAAAGAATAAGGGAAATAAATATTTTCTTGATTTTCTTGAAAATATATTATGGAAGATATGTATTCTTGGAATACAAGAATATCTCATAAATTCAAGAAGATCCAAATTTTGGAATCTTGATCCTTATTTTTCGAAAATTCCCATAACAAGAGGAGTTGGAATTTTTATGGAATATTTTAATTATGGAGAAAAGAATATAGGATATATATTCAAGATTTCTTGGAGATCAAGAAAAAGATTTTCTTCCCCTATTCCATGCCAAAAAATCGTCCAACACCCCTCTATAAATAGGGGATGAATGTTTCATTCACAAGTACAATTCCATGTGCTGGAAAAATTAGTAAATCCACAAAGGTGGTGCAACAAATTTTTTATTTTCCCTTTTGTTAATTGTTCACGAGTTTCCTTCCACCGGATTGACGAGCAAGGACTAGGGAATACTTGGGAAGGCTTTTTGGTGTGTTTAATCGACGAGACCATTGCCACTCCAAGAGGTTAGTTCACGTAAACCCGTAGCAATTCCGCATGCGTAGGATTTATGTGAACTGTTTATATGCATGATTTGTTATTGAATTATTATTTGAATTAATATAGGATTAATTCATGCTAGTAATAATTGTTAGAATTAAATTTGTATTTAAATATTTATCCCGGATAGATCCGTACAATTAATTCCCCAACAGTAACAGACTACGAGGCCCAAACGGAAGATAGGTTTATAGAAGGCCCAGGTTATTAGCACCCCAAATATTAGGAAATGACCACTCCTCTAATTTTATGATTTTAATAAATAAATATGATTCTAATAAATAAATAATATGTAAAAATTACCTTTTTTCTATTTTTTTTGTTGTGAATGCATACACCCTTATTCTAAATTCAAACAATATCTCCAAAATAAGCGTTGCAGTGCGATTTTTCCGACCAAAAGAAACATTTGGTAAGTGTTGGGATAACATTTGCCAGGATCTATCGGGATGACCTCATAAACACAAATTTAAATTAACAATTATTACTAGCATGAATTTACCAAAGTGAATTCAAATAATAATTACACCAACAACGACATGCAAATAAAATTCACGTAAAAGATCATAGCATGCGGAATTTCTAGGAGTTTACGTAAACGTAGCCGTTGGAGAGACAATCCGAGATGGACAGGATCAAGTAACTTGCTACCAACCAAAAGTCCTTCTCAAGTATTCTCAAGTCCTCGCTCAATAACCCGATAGGAGGTTCTCCGATGAACGATTTATAAAACAAAGGAAAATAAAATTGTTGCACCACCTTTGTAGATTTCTATTATTTCCAACACATGGAATTTCTTGCACGCAATTGAAATTTTTCGAAAAAACACAAATTGTCGACGTTTCAAAATATTTGATATTTTATCGACGCTGATATTTTTCCGAAAAAAAAAATCAATTCCTGTGTTTTGGGGATGAAACATTAATCCCCTATTTATAATAGAGAGGGGGACGAAAATTAGGGCTCAAAATAGGGTTAGGAAATATCTTTTCTTGATCTCCAAAAAATCTTGAATATATCTCATATATTCTTCTTTCCATGTGTATTTTTCCACAAAAATCTCACACCCTTATTTAACCTAATATTTTGAAAATTACAAGAAGATTTGCAAGATTGGATCTTTCTTGAATTTATGAGATATTCTTGTATTCCAAGAATACATATCTTTCTCCATAAAATATTTCCAAGAAAATCAAGAAAATCTTTCTTCCCTTTCTCTTTATAATATTTTCGAAAATTATCAATTAAAGAAGTCAAGTGGGAGTTTTCTTGAATTTATGGGATAATCTTGTATTCCAAGAATACTTATCTCCTTTCCATAAAATCTTTCCAAGAAAATCTTCTCCCTCTATTTCTTTAATATTTTTGAAAAAATAAGAAAATACAATGCATCAATTTATTTTATTTTAAGCACCTTTTATTTATTGGACTATAATTGGGCTACTTGAGGGGCCTTTAGGAGAATTAAGATGGACCTTCCAATGGGCTTCTGAATTCCAATATTGAGCCACAATATAATTCAGCCCATTAATATTAATTAATACCACTATATAATTAATATTGCATTATCCAACCTTAACCCATATTACGGTAATATGGCTCCAGGTTATTATTTTTTGTTTTTAAGATTATTTAGTCCATTAATTAATTAAGCCACTGAAAAGCTTTATATTAATTAATATCTTGATCCTTGGAGTAAGAACCACTCAGCTTTATTATCCATACGGGAAAATTAATTCCGCTTGCAAGATTTGGTATGATAAAGGTTCCGAGCCCATCAAGGGGACCAATCACGCAAGACTTTGCAAGCACACGATTCTCTGTATTAATGTTAGCAACTGTCGTACAATTAATATTATTGCCCAAGATATAGGGTATCGAAGTCTCAAAGATTCTCTTCCCATTTAGAAGTCAAAGCAATAATTACTAATCGCACACGGTCCTTATTAAGTGACAGAGATTAAGAAATCAACAACCACTGAGGTCTAACTCTTCATCCCATAAGTCAGTGCAAATGAGTTTATCCTCTCTACAGCTCCGCTTCAGCGCATCGAATGCACTAGTGTAATCTCTTGGTCGAGACAAGCTAATTTGAGCCTTACACATCAACCTCTACCAATAGACTGTTCGGGTCTATCTAAGTTGTGAAACACGCACTAGTTTACAAGGGACTGTTAACGTGATCTTCTGTGATCTGGTATCACCACGTTAAATACAATAAAACATGTGTTATTATATGAACGGTTTGCAATAAATATATATATAACATTCAATCATATTTAAAGCAACAGTGATAAATTTATTTCAGTAAATAAGTGTTTAATACATAGGTTATACAAAGTAAAAGCATACTTTCACGTATAACCCCAACAGTCTCCCACTTATACTCAAAGTCTGCTTTTAAGTATACCACAGCACGTCTAATGTATTATACAATGACATCTAATGTCACCTACATCAACCTAATAATATATCTCCCACTTATACTCAAAGCAGATTGGCAACGCTTTTGACACCCATTCCTTCCACATGTCTCTCGGATGTTAAAAGAGGCAGACCCTTTGTGAATGGATCAGCTAGGTTGTCTTCCGACGCGATCTTTGCCACCTCTATATCTCCTCTCTTAGCGATTTCTCGTATAAGATGGTATTTCCTTTCAATGTGTTTGCTGGCCTTGTGAGCTCTCGGTTCCCTTGAATTTGCAACTGCTCCGGCATTATCACAGAAAACCGTGATGGTGCTGGGCAAATTCGGAACAACGTCCAAGTCCACTAGGAAGTTCTTGAGCCACACCGCTTCTTTCGCTGCTTCACCAGCAGCTACATATTCGACTTCCATGGTAGAATCTGCGATGCATTTCTGCTTAACGCTTCTCCATGTTACAACTCCTTCCCCCAGACAAAACACATTACCCGAGGTAGATTTTCTGGAATCTATGTCCAATTGGAAATTCGAGTCCGTGTATCTAACTGGAAACAAACTGTCCTTTTGATGTGTCAAGAATCCACTTGTGCTTTTGTGCAGTTAGGACAATCATAATTTTTCGTTTCCAATCAACATAGTTTCCTATACAATTCTATTGACTTTAAGTATATTAACAGTGGATTAAAAGGTTTCGACATGCTGAACTGAAATAAATAACAATTTGTATAAGTACAAATTTATCACACAATTCGATCACATTATTCATATCAAAATTTTAAAACAATATGAATATGCATCAGCCGACATCTCAAAACAGTTTAAATAGGTCATGTTGGGTGATCTGTCTATTTAAACGCATTCAAGCAGGTTACAAACAGGAACAGTTACAAACCTTTAATTCAAAATTAATAGTCGGCACCCACTTGACCAATATAAAATTGACAGGGACTTCGTAGAAGTATATGCATATCAATTTTATACCTAAGTAATAACCATGATTAAATACAGAATTATTACTTCGCTTTGAACGAGCCTCGTTGGGAGGGTCATCGTCGCCACTAATAATAATTCACAATCATCCTTTTTGGGAATTTATTCATGTGAAAACCATCTTTTGGTCGTTCCGTTGGGGAAATTTCTCCAAAAGAATTCACAAATAAATAAATCATGGAGGTCAATATTGACGTAGTTTTATTATCCGGAATAAAATTTGTCAATTGAAACATACTTAGTAATTTTCGCAAGTGAGATTTTCTTTAGACAATTTTAAATCATGCAAACACATTTAACAAATAAAATAACACGAATTTAAAACAAGCATAGAGATAAAATAAATCATGTTGGGCACATATATCCAACTGTCATGGTTTAAATTCCATATCTTGATATTGAGAAATCGTCTCTTCTTTTGCCGTCATCGTTCGTCTCGAAAAGCTCCCACTGAATCCGCAACAATTCTTTAACGAGTGTCCTCCGTCTTGGGTTAGGACGACGTCCGTAAAACGAGTAGCTCACGATGCGAAATCGCGAGTCTGCGTGCGCCTAGGCGCACGGCTCGGTCCAGCTCGGCCATCTCGCCCCATCGCCCACGACACATGCGCGCTCGAAGCATCGCCCGGACGCGTCCGCATCCGGGGTCCCACGCCCCGTCGCCCAGCTCGGCCCGGCCGGCGAAACGCCATGCTTTCCATACTGCTACTGGCTGCCCTCGTCGCCTTGCGCGGCCTTAACTGCCGCGTTCGCCGTGCCGAATCCACGATCGCCGGGTGGTGCGTCTCGGTCATTGGAAGACGTTCACTTTAACCAGCGTGCTCCGCCTTGGCTCGCGTACGTCCGGGCACTTGGATGTCCGTCTTTAATTCTCCATCTCCGTCTTCGTTCACGATCATGTTACAATTTATCTACGAAAAATAAATAAACCTAGATCTAGACTAGTCTATTACATTGAACAAATCAAACAAATCAAACAAATTCTAATCTACTCGTGAATTTTTTCACGAGGCAAAATGAATTCGAACGAATCGAATTAAAAACCAATAATTTATTTGCATGTAAATAAGCACATTAAAATACCATGACAATTGGATACCTGCAAAACAGATCTAACAGTTCTACTATCCAATTTCAAATTTTAATGAACAACAATTTAAATTACAGTTTAAAAGACCAGAGCTCGAACCAGGGCTCTGATACCAGTTGTTGTGATAACATTTACCAGGATCTATCGGGATGACCTCATAAACACAAATTTAAATTAACAATTATTACTAGCATGAATTTACCTAAGTGAATTCAAATAATAATTACACCAACAACGACATGCAAATAAAATTCACGTAAAAGATCCTAGCATGCGGAATTTCTAAGAGTTTATGTAAACGTACCCGTTGGAGAGACAATCCAACACATGGAATTTCTTGCACGCAATTGAAATTTTTTGAAAAAACACGAATTGCCGACGTTTCAAAATATTTGATATTTTATCGACGCTGATATTTTTCCGAAAAAAAAAAATCAATTCCTGTGTTTTCTTGAATTTATGGGATAATCTTGTATTCCAAGAATACTTATCTCCTTTCCATAAAATCTTTCCAAGAAAATCTTCTCCCTCTATTTCTTTAATATTTTCGGGAAAAAATAAGGAAATACAATGCAACAATTTATTTTATTTTAAACACCTTTTATTTATTGGACTACAATTGGGCTACTTGAGGGTCCTTTAGGAGAATTAAGATGGACCTTCCAATGGGCTTCTGAATTCCAATATTGAGCCACAATATAATTCAACCCATTAATATTAATTAATACCACTATATAATTAATATTGCACTATCCAACCTTAACCCATATTACGGTAATATGGCTCCTGGTTATTACTTCCCGTGTTTAAGATTATTTAGTCCATTAATTTATTAAGCCACTGAAAAGCTTTATAGTAATTAATATCTTGATCCTTGGAGTAAGGACAACTCAGCTTTATTATCCATACCGGAAAATTAATTCCACTTGCAAGATTTGGTATGATAAAGGTTCCGAGCCCACCAAGGGGACCAATCACGCAAGACTTTGCAAGTACACGATTCTCTATTAATCTTAGCAACTGTCGTACAATTAATATTATTGCCCAAGATATAGGGTATCGAAGTCTCAATGATTCTCTTCCCATTTATAAGTCAAAGAAATAATTACTAATCGCACACGGTCCTTATTAAGTGACAGAGATTAAGAAATCAACAACCACTGAGGTCTAACTCTTCATCCCATAAGTCAGTGCGAATGAGTTTATCCTCTCTACAGGTCCACTTCAGTGCATCGAATGCACTAGTGTAATCTCTTGGTCAAGACAAGCTAATCTGAGCCTTACACATCAACCTCTACCAATAGACTGTTCGGGTCTATCTAAGTTGTGAAACACTCACTAGTTTACAAGGGACTGTTAACGTGATCTTCTGTGATCTGGTATCACCACGTTAACTACAATGTAACATGTGCTATTATATGAACGGTTTGCAATAAATATATATATAACATTCAATCATATTTAAAGCAATAGTGATAAATTTATTTTAGTAAATAAGTGTTTAATACATAGGTTATACAAAGTACAAGCATACTTTCACGTATAACCCCAACAGTAAGAACGTCCAAGGCTACTCATGTTTAATTTATATTTAGTGCACTTATTTTTCGTTCACACTTATTGAAAAGTTCACAACTGATTTTTCGAAAATCTGTTGAAATTTTGGAGAACAATTTCGAAATTTTAAGTAGATTTTGGAAGTTTTTCCCAAAAATTTGTGATTATTTCGAAAACTCTCAATTTTCTTCGATGTGTTTTTTTCAAATGTTTTTTTTTTAAATCTTAAACAATTTCAGAAATTTTTTTTCGAGAAAGCATGAAATTTTCTGAAAACAAAATCAGAAAACCTGTTCTGAATTTTTTTAATCACAAAATTAGTTCACTTGGTGGATATTTAAAGCCGGTTCATTCATTTAAAGCAAAAACCCATAAATATTCATCCCATAAATTATACATTTGAACATAAACTCTTAAACACCCTAAATCTAATTAACAACAAAATTTTAAAACAACTAATACTAATTTCTTGTTATTATTTGAGTGGAAGGGACGTGAGCAGATTTTGTGGCGGCGGCTTGAGAGGAGACGACAATGACAACTTCTTTCTGTGAGGGTGTATCTTTTGATTTTTTAAAATTTTAGATGGTATGAAGGGTTAAGAGGGAGAAAGGTAGTTTAAAAAATGTACTAATTTTATTAGAGGTGAGTATATTTCCTAAAAAAAAAAAGGTGTTAATAACCTTAGCCTTTATAAAACTAAAAGATTTAAAAATAACGACCAAATAAGGCCCAAAAGATAAAAGGGTAAACGTAAAATTAAAAAAAATGGTCAAAAAATTAGGTCCGAAACTTAAAGGCGAAATGCTGAGGGGCATTTTGTTTAAAATTATTCAATGATAATGATTATATAATATAAGGCAATAGTGATGATTAATAAATATTTTTATCATACTTCTTATAATGAGATAATAAGACTTAACCATTTCCCCTATAATTATTTATGTTCAATCATTTTATTACTCTTCAACTAACAATCATTTTTTATGTCTAATTATTTTAAAATTAAAGTAAAACATTATAATATTTTTTTATATAATTTATTATTCAATGATTCTCATTACAATTAAAAATTTTAATTGAATTGCCCCAAAACTTTTAAAACAAGGCCTAAACGTTGAACAATTTTTAGAAGACCCTAAACTTAAAACAAAGCCCTCAACATAAAAGACAAATATTTTGTGCTTTTCTGCTATATTTTTCTTATGTCCATTATGGTAACGTAAGGTTTTTCTTTTTTTTTCTTTTTTTTATCAAATAAATAGTAATTGTTCTAACCGCTTGAGCTATTTCACCTCGTCATAAACGTAGGCTTTTGCTGATACGTTATTGGATTTACTTGTACCCAACAGCCCACCAATCGAACAACCACAGTAGATTCCAAGAAAGGGAGAAAGTGTAGATTGAGAATAAAAGCTTTTTGGACATTCCCAAAAGAATTTCTGGTATCAATCTTCAAATGATCAAATGACATCTGCATTACCAAATCAAACTTAAATACACAATTCAACAACAAAAGACATTCAATTTGTTTGAGACACATAAAATCAAAGGCTTAATAGGATTGCAATAACCAAAGTAGATTGGATTCATAAGCTTCTTCCACTTATAATCAACATCATCACTGTCCAAGAATCTGAAAATCTAGTCTACACCATCATATAAATAAAATTACACATCTCTTCCAATTGTGTTCATATCTTTATTCCATTTCTACAAACAATATAAACAACAAACAAGAGTGTATAAACAACCGAAAGCCCCCTTCATCCCGACAGCCGCCTTCCGATCAAGAAGGCATTTTCCAGTGACAACAACCACACTTCATCTTCACATAGCCACCACCACCGAATTCTGCTTCCACATCACCGCGATCGGGCTCCTCACATGGTAGCCACCGCCCGTCCACTCAATCGACCCGAATGAGGACTTAACACTACCCACAATCTCAAATCCATCATTACTAACAACACTCTTGAATGTGACCTCATAAGATAACTTATCTTCCTTCTCACTAAACACCAACTTACTCGGCGACACACTCACCGCCACACCCGGTGGCGCCGCCACTTTCACCTCGTACACCGCCCCCGCCTCTTTCCCGACGTTTTTCACCGTCCTTTTGTACTTCACCTCGCTTTCACCACCGTAAAAGACTACGGAAAACGAAGGGTAGTTCAAATTCCCGGGAGATTTCAACCCTAATGCATCACAATCCACGGAAGAGGCTTCTTTGGTAAAAATCGAAATCTTCCTCGTGTCATATCCAATAGTGCACAAGAAAGCCACATAGTCGACGCTCTCCAAATCGTAAACCAATCCGGGGTGCAACGCCCGGTTCGGATCCACGTGGCCCGATCCATGAACAAACGGAGTCGACTCATCGCCCGTGGCAAGGTCCGAGATATTCCCACCGTTGTTATCCATATTATAAGCGGTGGTCATCAACGCGGACTTGATAGCCGCCGGCGACCAATTTGGATACGCCTTTCGCAGCAGCGCAGCTAAGCCGCTGACGTGAGGGCACGACATCGACGTCCCGGAGATGATGTTGAATTCGACTCTCCTGGGATCGGAATCGGAGGTACCAATATAACCGGTCCAACCGGCGAGAATATTCACTCCGGGGGCAATAACGTCCGGTTTGAGAATCTCGGCGGTTCGTAAATTCGGTCCACGGCTCGAGAACGAAGCCACACGCGGAGCCGGCGGTGAAGAACTGATAACCGTTCCTTTAAACACGATCGTGGCCGTTGGATTTAGATCAGAGTGTACATAAGCCCTGATTTTGTCACCCGCGGAAACTCCGACCATCGTAGCGGGTATAAAGTGAGCGTCAGCTAGTAATTCCTCGCCGGAATTGGCTAAATTCGCCATAATCATGCCGGCTCCGCCGGCGACATGTACGGCGTTTCCTTTCTCCACCCTAGCATTGCCGCCGCGATCGCAGATCACGATTTTGCCGGCGACTTTTGCTTTATCTAACTGGCCGGTATAGCAGTATTGACTTCCACAATCCTTGCCGTAAACCAACGGAAATAAATTTTCGCTTAGCGAGTCGCCGGCGTAGAGAGAGACGCCGCCGTACACCCTGCCATCGCCGAGAATCACATCCGCCGGAAACTCACGATCGAGAGTCGAAGCTCCGACGGTCAACAGCCACGGAGCAATATTCGTGGCGGTAAACGAATCAGGCCCCGAATTTCCAGCCGAACACGAAACCACAATTCCGTGCTCCATCGCTCCAAAAGATCCAATCGCAATCGAATCGTATTCATAGGCAGGCGCGTAACCGTTAGCACCAACAGAAAGCGAAATTATGTTAACGCCGTCTTCAATAGCGTGCTCCATCGCAGCTAAAATATCCGAATCGTAACAACCGATAGCCCAACAGATCTTATAAACCGCAATCCTCGCTTTGACCGCCATACCCTTAGCTTCTCCCTGCGCATATCCGAACAAACTCGCGTTCGAAACCCTAGATCCGGCCGCCGTCGACGCCGTGTGGGTCCCATGGCCTTCGGTATCCCTCGGAGACCTAGATCCATTCAAATCTCCCAATTTCTCACCGCGCGAAGCTTCATACCCTAGGTAAAACGCCTTCGTGCCGATGATTTTTCTGTTACATAAACTCGCTGGAAAATCAGGCGCGTCGACGCAGCTGCCCTTCCAGTGCGACGGCACCGGGCCGAGGCCTTCGTCGGAGAAGCTCGGCCTCTCCGGCCAGATCCCGCTGTCGAGGACTCCGATGATGACGTCATCGGCGTAATCGGAGTTCGGCCAGAGGCCGAACGAATCGGTGAGGCCTAGGAAGTTAGGAGTGCGTGTGGTGTGGACATGTCGGACTGAATCGGGGACGACGGAGACGACGCCGGGGAAATCGAGGAGAGTAGCGGCCTGTGCGGCGGAGAGGCGGGCGGAGAAGCCGCGGACGGCCTTGTCGTAGGTGTAGAGGATTTGAGCGGGGCGGGGGTGGGGCGGGAGAGATCGGAGGATGCTGGCGTACCAGTGGTGGTGGGTGGAGAAGGCGAGGGGTTTGTGAGATTTGGAGATGTGGACGATGAAGGTGTCCTGGCCATCGGAGGAGAAAGCGGGAGGGAGGAGGAGAGAGAGGGATAAAATGCAGAAGAGAGAGAAGAAGGGCGTGTTTGGGGGAGGCTTCATAATTTTGTTTTTCCGAGTAAAGTGGAGTGAGTGTGGGAGGAGATGAGTGGCCTATAAAATGGGAGTGTTCACTATTGGTTGGTGTTTGTATTTGGCCACGTTTGGGTATCTTGTTTGGAATTTCTAGATATTTTGTAACTACATGTATTACTCTATAGTCTATACTAATCCATTTGTTGTACATTTATTTATCTCACCAATTATGTTACTCCATATGGAGTATTACCCACGAATTTATTTATCTCACGAATTAACGTTTTCCAAATGTAGGTTAAAAAATAAGGGTAATGGTGTTTGGGGTGATTCACCCCGGGATGAACATCCTTTAAATATATAAATTTATCTTAATATCTTTAGTGAAATATTTTAAATCCTAAATTAGTTAATTGTTCACCTTGGCCGATGCGAATAGATCATGATTTAAACTTTATTATTTAATATTTTAGGGTGCAGATGGTTCATCAAAATTGAAATTATAACTATTTCATTAAGGATAGTTAAGTAATTTTACCCTTATCACCCTGGGGTGATTTCTACCATTTAGCAGCACTCAATAATAAAAAAAATTGTACCTGTCCATGTAGGCTAGAAATTTTGTGTGCAACAATTCATCGTGCACTTTATAATGTATTTTAAAAATATATAATTTATTATACAGAACTTACAAATTGTTTTACGAACGCAGGTCACACATTTTAATTAACAAATTGTATGTTTCATGCAATAAATTGAATTATTTTAAAATACACTTTGAAGTGCAGGGTGAACATGAGACTCGCTCCCACGTGTAAAGTTTTGAAAAGTATCAAGTGTTAGCTCATAAAAGTGGATAAAATTGAACTATCTTCCATAAAAACTCACACACACACATATATATATTGTTGCGAGTCGTTTTATATGGAGAATATTATGTGGCTAATTCGGTGACAACTCACAAACAAAATATGCACGTGTAAAATAAACTGTAAATAAGAGGGATTTGTTGACCCGGTTAAATCGAAAAATGACTACTCTGGGGGCATACCAAGTCAGGGATGTGGTATTGCGAGTTTTACACGTACAATATGTGATACATCTCATGAAGATGAATCATTAAGGATGAAGATGATTTGGACAGTTGATATATGAGTGCTAGGGTTTTTGTATGCGTGGATGATCTCTCGAATTTTTTGTGAACCTTCTACCTCTGGGAAATTTCTGAACCTTTATCTTGTTGTTTTTTCTTCTATTTATAGTACATCGACAAGCATGAAATTTTGGTTTGCAAGCATGAATTTGGAGACTTACGGCCGTCTGAAATTCATGCAATGTTGCCACCTTTCCAACTTCGTCTTCTAGATTGATCTTTGTTTTTTGCTTATCATAAAGCCTTCTTTTGGTCGTCCAAATCAATCTTTTTGCTTTCATTGAAAGCTTTGTTAAGCCCGTTAAACCATATCCATTTTATATCGGAATATTGTTCTTGTCGAGCATGTTACGAGTTCTTGGGTTGTCGAGCTCTCGGGTTATCGAGCCTTGGGGATGTCTCGTGCCCTCAGGATATCTGATCATCGAGCATCTTGACCCCGGGATATCTGAGTCTTCAGGATATCTGAGTGTCGAGCATCTTGACCGCCGGGATGTCGAGTCTTGGGATATCGAACATCGTCGAGCATCTTGACCGCCGGATGTCACGAGTCTTGGGATATCACGAGTGTCGAGCATCTTGACCGCCGGGATGTCTGAGTCTTCAGGTTGTCTGAGTCCTCAGACTTGTCCGAGCCCTCAGGTTTGTCTGAGTCCTCAGATCACTTGACTCAGCTTATTTGATTCCTTCTTCCCTGATCTGATCAGTTTGACTGACTTTGTCATGTTCTTTTCAGGATCATTTTGCTCGGTCAGTGGTTGAACAACCTTAGTTGGTGAATGGTAAGCTGGCGAACAAAACTTACTTCACAGGCGAGTATGTCCGCTTGGTTGACAAGTGGCGAGCTGGTCGAACAAACTTGTTTGGTCGGTGAGCGGCGAGCACACTTGTTCATCGGGCATCATTAATTTAATAAATATTACACGTGTCTCTCTTACGTGTTCGATTAATGCTGAATAATTATATCGAACACAACAATACCCCCCAGCCGGGTCGCTTTGTATTCAACATGGGGCCCGGCTGTTATAATCTGATTGGACCATAGTTGACGTCATTTCGTATTCCGTGCCAGATTTTCAAAATTGAATCCGGTATCTATAAATACCTCATTTCGCCGCCTTAATCCCTTTTCTTTCTTTTCTTCTTCTCTTTGCCTCTGTTTTCCATCTCTTTCGTGTCTATAAAACTTCCGTGAGGGCTTCATTATTCCGTGAAGGATTTTACTCGGTAACCATTGCATACTTTCTCTCATTCACGATTATGGCTTCTTTTCAAATTCTTACGCTTCAATTGAATCGGACCACCGTAGTTCCTCTTCCCCCTCTCAATCGGTAGAATCCCGTAATGAGCGGCCTTCTTGGCGAGAGGCAATGTCTCGGGTTCGAGGTTTCGTTGGCAAGTTCGCAACCGTTTTGCCGTTCTTTCCTCCGATTAGATGAAGCTTTAAACGAATTGGATAGGGACTGGCAGTAGTGATTTTTTTTGGATGATTCGGATGAGGATTCTTTGCCCCAACCTCAAATTATGTCTAGGGGCTATAGATAGTGTTGATGTGAATAGGGATAATGATAATGTGAGGGGAAATTTTGATTGTTGGGAATGTATGGCCCAATCGAACATAGGGATAGGCGGCGAGCAAAATCTTTGACTTGATATACTGTTGGTGTCCTCATAGTCCAACATATAACGAGTATAATGCTTGTTATAGTTTTAATTGGCCCGAGCAACCTCATAGGACTAGGGTTGAAAATGAGTACCCAGCGAGCAAGATTGCGAGTGTAATCGATGTTGATATGCTCGCTCAACTGTATAGAAATTACGAAACCCCAAAGATGTCTTTTTCTGGGCATCGGGTCCTAATGAGCGAGCAGACCAACCCCCTGAGGGTTGTGTTGCTGTGAATTTGGACACAATGGAAGCCGGACTTCGATTCCCACTCCATCCGGCTATCACTCGTTTGCTCATGGAATGGAACATTACCATCACGCAGCTGAAGTCGAATGGGTGGCACATGATTATGAGCTTCCTGACTTTGTTCGGCAAAATGAAGCCCAGGTATTACCCCTCAGCAGCTGAACTTGCTCGACTGGTGCATTTGACCCGTCCGAAGGGCGAACATGGATGGCTATTCATGCAAGCAAATGCCAAGTGCAAAATCATTGAGGATGTGCCGAACAAAATCAATGACTGGAAGGAGAAATTCTGGTTCGTTAGGGGCGATTGGAAGAGCCCGGCTTCTGGAAGCGAACCAGATGCTCGTTTGGACATCCCCACTGATTTTGGGGTTTATCGCAGTAAGTATTTTTGTGTCTTTTGTTCTTCAGTTTGAACTGATTTTAACTTACTCTTTATTTCAGGAATTCCAGCTAGCGTCGGACAAGGAGACCAACGACGGCTATTTTAGTAGCGTCTGGCAAATTGATCTTGAGTCTCGTTCAGAACGATCTGTGAAGACTCTGAATTCCGCCGAACAGAGGAAGAAATGAGGCTTGTTCGTGCCCCCTCACCATCTTGTAGCTGTTAATCCTGCTGGTAAGGATTGCCTCTTTTTTGCATTTGTATGTTTTGTACCTTTTGCTCGCTATTTCTCTTTCTTATATAATGAATTGTTTTTTCTATAGCTTTCCCTGTTGTTACTTTTGCTTTGACCACATTCGAGCATACCGAGATGGCTCGAAGAAAAAGACCTCAGGAGCTTGCTAGAATTCAGTTGACGGGAGGCTCGGCCGAGCAAAATGGGGGAACGAAACGAAATGAGCAGCCTTGAAAGCGTCTAGATCGGGCCTGGAGAATTGAGCCGACCAAAAAGAACTACTCGTTTGGCCGAGCAGGGGGCGAGCGAAACAGTTCCGTCGCCAAAAGACCAGGGCGGAAGTCGGTGAGCGAGGGGCCCGAACAAGCTCGATTTGAAACACGCCCAGCGAACATTCAGACGAGCACTAATCTTTGTTAGGGTAACCCGGACCCCTCTTCTTAAAGCGTCGAATGACCCGCCTCCATGGTCGGTCCCCGCCGCCTGAATAGTTGAAATGGAGGTTAGCACATCTTCTCCACCTCTCTTTGGACCCGATCTTGGACCGGCTTTGAACCCCGAGCTCCGGTCCCACAAGATAAATCATTTATGGGATGGGATCCCAAACGGGTGAACAATACATTTTGTTAAACTTTATTTCCTTTTTCATTAATTTTGTTAAGCTTTGTCATGTTTGTTTGCTCGGGTGTTTGTCAAGTTGAAGCGGGTTAGCCCAATTTGAAAAATTACCACTTTGCTTTCGCCAAGTGTTCGCAAGGTTCTGGCATTCCCGAGAGCATGTTCAAAAGGCATCGCGAGACCCCTGCTCGAAAGCATGGACTCTTGGAAATGGAAGAGGCCACTCTGGGTCCCACACCTTTGGAAAATATCGCGACTTGTGCGGTACTCGGGGCCAATCTATGGTCGTCCTTGAGAAAGTTTATCTTTGAGTCCGCCAATCTTCATACCCATTTCTTGGCTCTGATTAGGAGTTTTGAAGAGAAGGCGAATGAGCTGAGCAAGACTCAGGATGAACTGAGGTTGGCTCAATGACAGATTTCCTCGGCACAAGCAGATGCTCGCCAGGCTCAAGAGAATGCTTTCGCCCGGGCTCGGGAAGTTGCTTTCGGCGAGGCGAGGAGGAGCTAAATCATTCTCGGGAGGAGGTGGTCGATTATCTGGGAGAGCTCAGGGTGAGATGAATGTCGAGCTTCGTAGACTCCAAACTGACGTCGAGGCCATGGAAAGTGAGAAGAATGTGCTCGGTCAACAACTCATCATTCTTTGAAGAGACCAACACTTCGTTTGGGTCTCGAAAATTCAAAGGCGCCAATGAAGAATATGTTGATTCCATGTCGAACTTCTCCTACATATGTGCCTTTGTTGATGCCATCCGATCTGTTCGCCACACGCTCTCTGGCGAACAAATTACCCCGCTCATATCCAGTTTCCAGCAATACCTGATCGACAACCCCCCAGATTGCAACCTTCCGATGTCAGATTTGAACGATCTGTGTGATTTCTCCATTCTTCCTGAAGGGATCGAAGTTGATGATCCTATTCTGGATGAGGAAGACGACTCGGATGTGAATATTGCTGATGTTGCTGATCAAACTTTCCGAGCTGAGTCCGGGTCCGATCAGGTGCGGGTCGAACAAAGGGGACCTCCTGTGACCGAGCAAAGTGTACCTCCTGGCGAGCATACTGGACCTGACCATACTGGAGGAGCCGTTGCTGAGGGGACCGAGCATGATTTGTTCGACATTTCACTTCCGTCTACCCCCAACTATGAATTTGTCCCTTAAATGTAGTTTTTGTTTCGCCGAACAGATGTTGTGTAATTTTTGTCTTCTTCATTTTTTGCTCGAACAGATTCTTCTATACTTGTGTAAATTTTGCTTCCTTTCTATCTTGTTTGAACAACTTGAAACTGAATGGTTGATTTTGCATATCAAATAGTTTCCTCTAACCTGATCGTTGAGGATAAATGTTGTTGTTGATGAATGATTGATACTTGTGTTGCTTGATATTTGCTTTGTTGCTTTCTAGTTTATGCCTCTTTTCTTCTGAATGAATTCGAACATTGGGTTTGCCTTATGCCCGCTCCTGACTTCTTTCATTTTTGATTGTCTTATTGACGTTGCAATCGGTTGATCGTCTTATTTAGGTGCGACCAGATGGGTTAACTTTATGAACCCCCACTTTCTTGGTTCTCGATCGTCTTATTTAGGCGCTATCACTTCGTACTAGAGTCGTCTTATTTAGCTGCGACCCCGCACTCATCACCCGCTTTTGCTACGGGTATCTGTAAGTATGAGTCGTCTTTTTGCATTGCGTACCCATTACTAATTTTTCTTTGCGGGAATCGAAGTCTGAACTCATTAAATCGGTGAACATAGACTTGGGCTCGTTCGTCTTTGTTCGGGCCGTTCGGCTTAGGTGCGACCTCAAATAGGCTTCAACTAGAAAATCTTAGCGAACAAAAATACTTTTTTGCAACACATTGTATTATATTACAACCTTTACATTTGAAGAAGACTATCTATTACACAACTATAGACATCAGACTAGGGTTTTGAATTTAAACCTTGTCTTGGTGTAACCTGGCTGGGCCTCACCTTGTCCGCGGAATTGATGTTGACAAGCATGTGGCACATCATCCTGTCTACCCTTCTTTAAATAACATGCTCAAGCAGCAGCAACATAAGCATTTGTCCCTCCTGGACATATTGTGATTATCGCGACATTTGCGGACATGAAAGATGGCGAAACCGCACGCTACGCTTATATCGAAGTCTTGAGCAAAATCTTATTTCGCACCATTACGTCCCCCAATGAGATGCTCGAGCATCGGATCCATATATTGCTTCGAGCGGATACCATGACATCTCTCCCCTTCGGAGGAGATTTTGGGGATGCATAGGGGACTAGTGATTTACTACTGCATAAGCAGTGAGTAACGTGGAGTGGCAACCATGACTCTGCCAAGCATCTTGAGTCCGCAACGAGCTTCAACCTGTGCTTTGAGTGTCATATGGGGTATAAAACTCGTACTAGGAAAGATGCTCAATTCAGCAGAATGATAGCTGAACCGAGTGCTGGATTCTTCGCCTGGAGGCATACTGAACCAACTTTCTTTCGATCACTGTAGTATTTTTTCTTTTCATCTGTTTTTTTCTCTGCCTTCTTCAGCTATCAATATGCCTCTATTTATAGTACTATCCCAAGTTGGTGCTGGCATAGCTAGTTGATGCTGGCCCTCTTGCTTTTACTCCTCCTTTTGACATCTGTTCGGATTTTTTGCCAGCTCTCATTCAAGGATTGACATGTTCCTTTTTTGGTTGCCACCACTTCTCGACTTGTTTTGACACGTATCTTCTATCTTTAATGTCTAGAAGATTTGTGTCGAACACAATGTGTTCTTCCTTCATGATTGTCCTGCTCGTCTTAGCTGAATGGCTAAATATGTTCGGCCATTTGTGTTCGTTTCAGCTACGTGGCCGATTATGTTCGGCCAACTGTGCTCGCTTCAGCTGTGTGGCTGATTTTGTTCGGCTAGTTATGCTCGTCATTACTGATAGTATTTTTTCAAATTTGATGCATTCCACTAGTAGGACAATGGGACTCCATTCAGATCTTCCAAATCATATGCCCCATTTAAAAGACGTTCTGTAACTCTGAATGGACCTTCCCATGCTCGGCCGAACACCCCACCTGATACCCCCGTTGCTCGTCTTAAAACCAGTTCGCCCACATTGAACCTGCGTGTTCGGACTTTGGAGTTATAGAACTTTTCTGATCTCTTTTTGTACATGGAATTTTTTGAAATCAGCCTCAGTCCTTTTTTCTTCTAACAGGTCTGCACTCAGGGCGAGTGCCTGGTCATTGATGTGCTCTCCAAAAGTCATTGTTCGATGACTCGGAATCTTGATTTCCTGGTATAAACTTCCTTTTAAATGCCAAGGCAAAGCGGGGTTTCATGATTGATGTTACGAAAGTTGTTCGATAGGCCCATAATATTTTGGGCAACTCTTCAGCCCATCCTCCCCCCTTGGAATTATCAAGTCTGGCCTTGAGGGTATGCTTGATAATTTTATTAACGGCTTCAACTTGTCCGTTTGATTGGGGATATCTGAGGGTTGAATAATGTTTTTTATGCCCCAAAGCACAATATTCTACCGAATTCACTTCCGTGAACTATTTGTCTTGTTATCCGTTACTAATGATTGGGGAAGCCCAAAACGACAAATGATATTCTTCCAAACAAAGTTCCACATTCTTTGTTCGGTGATTTTGACAATGGCTTCGGCTTCCGCCCATTTAGTATAGTAATCAACGGCAACCACAACATATTTTACTCCCGACGTGCCAGTAGGAAATGGGCCGATCAAATCGATCCCCAATTTAGCAAATGGTCATGGGCTATATACTGACACTAATTCCTCAGGAGGGCTATGAATAAGTGGGGCATGTACCTGGCACTTGTGGCACGCCTTGAAATCTGTGAAATAATCTTTTTTTTAGGGGTCGGCCAGTAATAACCTTGTCTGATTATTTTGTGCGCTAGGACGAGCCCACCTGTATGGTTTCAGCATACTCCATCATGGATTTGATCCAGAATTACATGACCCTCTTCAGGAGTAATACACTTCAAAAGTGGAAGTGAGAAACTTCTTTTGTACAAATGCTCGTCTAAGATTGTATAACGAGCATATTGTAATCTGAGGCGAGTAAACTTGCCTTATTCTCGGGGAGAAGTCCCTTTTGTAAGTAACTTCGGGATTAGAGTCATCCGGGTTTCTGTCACTTTGTCACGTAGGCGACCAAAACTCTAGAGGCGATGGCGAACAAGTTGTGACGACCAAAATGTCCGTTGTGTTCGTCACTCCTTCTGCTGTTGCCAGGCGTGCCAAACCATCAGCGAATGAATTACCCAATCGGGGTAATTGTTCTATGAAAACTTGTTCGAATTTTTCAAGCAACTCCTTTGCTAGTTGCTGATATTGTGCCATCTGTTCGACTCGGGCCTCGTACTCGTCTGTTACTTGATAAACGATTATCTGAGAATCGCTGTAAATAATCAGCCTCTGGATTCCCATTGTCATAGCCATCTGTAGTCCAAATGATCAAAGCCGTACTAGAACCTTCATTATTTGTAGTAGGGAAATCAAAACGGATGGCTGTTGTGAATGTTTGTCTAGTTGGGCTGATGAGAACTACGCCTGCTTCGGCTCTTGAACTTGTTGATGAGCCATCAACATACATAGGCCATGGTTGGTCGATAGCTTTTTCGAGTATTTGTGGATATGTCAACTCGACCATAAAATCGGCCATAACTTGGCCCTTCATTGCTGTTCGCGGGGCGAAAGTAATGCCAAATTGTCCTAACTCCACCGCCCACTTGAGTAATCACTGCGATTAATACGGTCGATGGAGGACATGTCGCAATGGGAACGTGGTTAGTACCTCGACTGAGTGATCGAAAAAGTATGGTCGCAGTTTTCGAACACTCATAACGAGAGCATATGCTAATTTTTCCAGTGGAGGGTACCGGAGCTCGGCTTCTTTGAGTACTTGGCTTACATAGTAAACATGCAAGTGTGACGTCCCTTCTGCCCGTACGAGCACATCACTAATTGCATGTTCGGATGCAGCAAGATACATATAGAGTTGTTACTTTGGGGGCGGCTTAGACGATGTCTGGGTATCTGCAAAATCTTGCTTCAATGATTGAATGCATTTTGGCAATGCTCGGTCCATTTGGAATTTCCTTTCTTTAATGCATCAAAAAAGGTTTGCATTTGTCCCCGATTAAATGATATAAACCCCGCTTCTACGGAAGCTAAACGTCCGGTTAACTTTTGGACCTCTTTTTCACACTCACAGGGGGCTTGCATGTCAAGCATGGCTTGAATCTTTGATGGGTTCGCTTCAATCCCCCCATTGGTGACCATATGTCCGAGGAATTTTCTGAGTGAACCCCAAAGTTGCGTTTTTCGGTTTAGCTTCATGTTGTACTCCCCGAGTATATCAAACGTTTGTCTTGAGTGGGTGATGTGATCTTCCTTGTGTTAAGCTCTTCACCACAATATCATCAATATACACCTCAACCGTTTTAAAATTTGATGTGTTAAATCGAACATTTTGTTCACCAAACGCTGATATGTTGCTCCGGCATTCTTTATTCCGAATGGCATGAGTTGCCAACAGTGTATATTCTTTTCACTGCAGAATGTCGTATTCTTTTGGTCTTCCGGATGCATGGGTATCTGGTGATAACCAGCAAAAGCATCCATGAAGGTCATGAGCTCATGGCCTACTGTATTATCGACCAAATAGTCGATATGCGGCATCGGAAAATTATCTTTCGGGCATGCCTTGTTTAAATCAGTGAAATCAATACATAGTCTCCAAGATCCATTAGACTTGCGGACGAGCACAGGGTTCGCAAGCCATCTTGGGCATTTTACTTCTCGAATCAGTTTATTATCGAGCAACTTTTTGATTTCACTATTCATGGCCTCATATTTCTCCTGGTTTGAACTTTCTGTGACTTACGGATAACTGAGTCCGGTGTTGGATCAAGATTGAGGGAGTGGCATGCATGTCTTGGATCAATGCCAACCATGTCCTCGTGCGACCATGCGAACACATCCAAGTTTGCTTGAAGATAAGCAATCATTTCTGTTCGAATTGGTTCAGGTAATTCCGAACCAATGAACACTTCTAACTTCGAAGTGCATTTGGTTCGATGTTGATAGACTCGGTTGTTCGACGGTGTTGCTCGCTTTTTTTTTATTTCCACCGAGGATCTTGGATCAACCCCGGTGTTAAATCATCAACCTCCATGGGTTGAAACCTATCACGAGGTTCTGGTCGACTTGACTCGTTAAGGTGATTAATATTCATTAGATCTGGGAGATCCAGAACATGAGTCACCATCCTGGACTCTATGTTCCGAGGTTTTGTGTTCGCACAGGGAGGTGTGTTCGTCAAACTTGTGCTCGTCAAAGGATATTTTGGCAGCGTATTTACCTGTTGGTTTGATTCTCCAATCTCCCATGTTTGCTCCATCATGTTAACGATATTTTGCTTTTCTGGTGCACATGATAGCAAACAATCTCGAAACTTTCTTACGATCTCGCTTTACGCTACTGTTCCATCTTGTGTTGGAAATTTGACCACGATAATAATCGTAGAAACGAGCCACTTTAAATTCTGAATAAGCGGGCGACCTAGGAACCCGTTATAAGTAAACGAACATCAACGATTACAAAATCTAGCATTCTAGTTAAATCGGATCTCCGGATTTAGAGTTGATTCTAACTTCGACTCTAACCTAATCATACCATAGGGTTCGGTTCTGATTCCCCAAAACCCATAATGGTATGATCACATGGTTCAATATAGCTACTCAAGTCCCCAACTTGCTTTTCTATTTGGTGCAAAGTGTTGACGAACAAAATGTTTGCATATGCTCCGGTATCGACCAGGAGGCGGTGCACCTTCAACCCGAGGCGAGCACTGATGGTTAAGGAGTCATTGTGAGGGGTGATTATCTGGTCGAGATCGTCTTACGAAAACATAATTTGGTGAGAGGGTGGCGTCTTTGGCGATGTGCTCGCCACCTTCACTGATGGATGCTTTGCGACAAGACGCGTCTCCATCTTCTTACGCCTGTTCGATAATGTTGGTGCCTGATAACATCCACCCACTAGACCATATTCAGGACGTACCATGTGGATCTCTTGACTTTCTCGACCTCTAACCACAGTAGGAGGCCCTCTTTTGGGTAATTCAGACCTCTTACGTGATTCTTTGGGATTACTGTCAGATGTTTGTTCGGCTTTACGCTTACCCTTCGGTCTTCTATTTTTTACGTTAGGAGTCTCTTTCTCCGGCTTTTTTCGGCCTGGGTAAGGCGATTATCTTCGTATAGCTTCCACACGATTGGCCGAAGTAAATCGTGACAATCTTCTGTATTGTGCCCGATGTACTCGTGATAATTACAATATTTGGAAGCATTAAGCCGATGTTTGTCCATTATGATTTTCTCGGCCTATCCAACATGTCCCGATCTTTGATCTGGTTAAAAATTGTTTACTATTTGAAATGCCCGAAGACTTAAGTAGGGCGTTTATTTCTCTTTCTTTCTTGAATGGTTTGAAAAAGAGCACGGGGGTTAATACCCTCCTCATTCATCACTTTCTTCCCAAAACTTTCTTAGTTGTTGTTTCTGACCCCCAATCGTGGTAGGGCAAGCGGATCTTGCATGGCTATGATCTTAGGCCGCTCATTTCTCGAGTCTGAATATGTGTTCGGTCGGTCTTGATGCATAACTTTCCACATGTCAATATTCGAGGTCGGTATAGACCACCATGAGGATCTTGGCATCCTCTTCTACTAGGGGCCCCATCATATAAACATTTATCAAATCTTTTCGATGTATGCTCGATCGGACTCACCTCTTAGTTGGGAAAAATCGCCAACCTTTGTTTTGGTATTTGGCAGCACACATGGATGAGAAGTGGGGCGAGAATTATTGTCCCAATTGAGCGAAAGATGTGATGAACGCAGCGGGCAAAGTAGAGAACCATCTATGTGCCCGATCACCCAAAGTCATGGGGAATGATCGGCACTGTGTCGCGTTTGTGGCACCCATGGCGATCATAAAGTCCAGTATTTCTTTGAGATGGACATGTGGGTCAGACTCAGCATCAAACATGGGGATAGGTGGTCGGATCTTCACCACTTTCTCTTGTATTTCGGTCGCCATGATCATCGGTGATAGTGGTGAGCAAGGTATTGTGCTTTCGCCGGTGTCGCTTTTTGTCGGCGGCCGGTCGGCTGTAAACCCTTGATGGCTTTTGCATTTCCGCAAATTTTGAGGCCCGGCGGACTTGGATCGGGGTTGTTTCCCATCATGAGGACCCGAGTGGGTCATGCTGCGTGATAGGGCGATCCCTTTCAAAAGTTTGTGCTTGACTACCTGATCGATGATGAATAGATAATTTTGTTCCAGCCGATTTTTGTTCGGCATGCGGATGATCATGAGGATCTGAATGCGCGGGCATGTTTATCGGTTGTTCCTTTCCGGGATCCTATCGCCTATTATTGCCGATTCGGTCTTTGGCGGAGAGCCTCAACGTCAAACGCCGATGGTGCGGACCGCGAAATTTATTCATCATCGAGCGTATCATCGAACTTTTTGTTGGCCCGCTTAGCGACTTTCTTTTTAACTTGCTCGCTATCGGTGTGTCGCGGCGTTGATCTTCATCATCTTGAGTTTTTAACTTGGCCAACTCTTTTTCAGCCCTCTCTTTCTGTGCTCGTAGCAAGAAAGAGATGGCCTTTGTTGTGGCCGCCGGATCATTGGCAATATCCTCAAGATTGATGGTCTCCACTATTTGATCTTTATGAGGCTGGCGCTGAGCCTCTTTCCTGTCGTGAGGTCGACTTTTCCCCGAACTCTCCGTTTGTGTATTCCTAGATTGAGGTATTATATTTCTTTTTTACGCCTCGGCCAACTACTGGGTTTGTGTATGGGTTGGTTTGTTAAGCTACCCCTCATTCCTAGCGCTTTGTTGTTGCGAGTCGTTTTTATATGGAGAATATTATGTGGCTAATTCGGTGACAACTCACAAAACAAAATATGCGTGTAAAATAAATGTAAATAAGAGGATTTGTTGACCCGGTTAAATCAAGAAATGACTACTCTGGGGCATACCACAGCCGGGGATGTGGTATTGCGAGTTTTACATGTCTAATATGTGATACATCTCATGAAGATGAATCGTTAAGGATGAAGATGATTTGGACCGGTTGATATATGAGTCTTTAGGGTTTTTGTATGCGTGGATGATCTCTCGAATTTTTGTGAACCTTCTACCTCCTCTGGGAAATTTACGAACCTTTATCTTGTTGTTTTTTTCTTCTATTTATAGTAGATCGACAAGCATGAAATTTGGTTTAGCAAGCATGAAATTTGGAGACTTGAGCCATCAAGAATTCATCTGATGTTGCCACCTTTCCAACTTCGTCTTCTAGATTGATCTTTGTTTTTGCTTGTCTATAAGACACTCTTTTGGTCGTCCAAATCAATCTTTTGCTCGACTGAAAGCTTTGTTCGCCCCATTAAACCATATCCATTTTATATCGGAATATTGTTCTTGTCGAGCATGTTACGAGTTCTTGAGTTGTCTCGAGCTCTCGGGTTATCGAGCCTTGGGGATATACGTGCCCTCGGGATATCGATCATCGAGCATCTTGACCCCTCGGGATATCCCCGAGTCTTGGGATATCACGAGTGTCGAGCATACTGACCCTTCAGGATGTCTGAGTCTTCAGGATATCTGAGTGTCGAGCATCTTGACCCCCGGGATGTGTCTGAGTCTTGAGGATATCCCGAGTGTCGAGTATCTTGACCCTTCGGGATGTCGAGTCTTGAGTTATGCGAGTCGTCGGACTTGTCGAAGTCCTCGGACTTGTCCGAAACCCTCGGTGTTTGTCCGAGTCCTCGAATCACTTGACTCGGTTTATTTGATTCCTTCTTCCCCGATCGTCGGTTTGGTGACTTTGTCATATTCTTTTCGGGATCATTTTGCTCGGTCGATGGTTGAACAACCTTAGTTGGTGAATGGTAAGGTGGCGAACAAAACTTACTTCCGCGGTAGTATGTTAAGCTTGGTTGACAAGTGGCGAGCTAGTCGAACAAACTTGTTTGGTCGAATGACGGCACACTTGTTCATCAGACATCATTATTTTAATAAATATTACACGTGTCTCTCTTACGTGTTCGATTAATGCTGAATAATTATATCGAACACAACATATATATATATATATATATATATTTATATATAACTCGATGCTGAATACATTATTCTATTTTAATAATAAGTTTGCAATATTATAAATAAAAGTGATTTATGTTGAAGTTTATTTAATTAAAAAGAGTATGAGCTAATATAGTACTCTTACCTACATAGAAAGTCGCATTTGAATTTTTCGCCTACATTAAATTATAAACAGGTGTAGTATAATATATTGTAAACATAGAAAGTCGCATTTACAAGCAACAAAAAATGGCATTTCATGTAAATTAAGGCCACATCAACTTGGCCATAATTAATTAATTATGGCCATAGTTAATTGATTAATTATTTTAACGACTATTTTTTTTTGTCGGATAAAATTAGTTGTTAGATATTAGTAGTTAAGACATCACGCACTTTTTCACACTCTTTCTGAAATTCACCAAACTACCTTATAACTCCCATACTCCAATTAGTTCTTAAAAAATCGAGCGCAATCTCTCTCTTCGATTGAGGCCGATGGTCGAATTAAATTTAAATCACCTTTTACTACTTAATTATTTTAACGACTTGTCATTGCATAGCACGTCTTTGGATTAGATTCCTCGTGTCGTGTTGCTTTGAATACGACAAAATCCCATTTTTTTAATAATAAAAATAGTTGATTTTGTAGCTAGAGTATAATTAAAGAACGGATATAATGTATAAAATTTATTATAAATAATTATTTCTAGAAATGATACTACAAAATTAAATGCATCAATTGCCCATACGAGGTATGGGATATGTAGATAAGGGGGTAGGCGAATTCACGAATCATGCAACTTTATATATATTCATATGGTAATCATAATAACTGAAATCATAATTGAAGTGCTTTGATATTCCACACAACTTTAAGTGTATACAGTGCAAATTACTCTTTTTATGTGAATATAGTGTACCGTGCATGCTCATTTGAAATTCTTTAGGTAAGATCATTTCGCGATTATCCCGGTTGACTTTGGACTTTACAATCTCAAACTCCCATTTATTCTGAAATTTAAAATAAGGATTTTGAAATCCTATTAATCCTATTTTGAAATCATATTAATCCTACTCTACCTTATTCTCTCAATACACTCAAATCATCTACTTTTTTATTCTCCCAATACACTCAAAATAATATAATAACATCACATCAATCATCTTTTTCACTATCCTACTCTATAAAATTTCATAATAAACATACATTTTAACTATTCACCAAATCACCCATACAGTCAAGAACGAAAATCCTACACACAGGACCGGCATTAAAGCTAACTGGACTGACAACTTCCTGGAATCGTTCATCATGGCAAAAGAAAAAATGAGATGCAGTCAGGTGCCGCTAACCACCAAGTATAGGCACAATAAGGAAAAGATCCGGAACCGGCATTCTCAATTTTCGTGGACGCGGCTTTTGATCAAGAAAAAATGAAGTATGCCACAGCCTACGCTATTTTTGACCCAGGGGGGAAACTCTACGCAGCCGGATTCCGCAAAATCAACCCACCAGGAACTAGTCTGGCTGCAGAAATCCAGGCAATCTTAAACGGATGGATCTTTTGGAACAATCATAAAAATAGTACGGCAAGAATCTACTCGGACTGCATTAATGCTATCAACGCTATTAGAGACGAAAAAACCTACAGTGGAGTAGAAGATTTCTTAGTGCGGAATGTGCGACATCTCACCAAAGACACCTCAGTGAAAGGAGTCTGATATTGTCCGTGTGCCAACAACAAAATGACACACAAATTGGCCAAAGCGGCATGCAACTCTCCCGATCCTCAAGATTGGATCGGCGACGAGATACCTAGACACTTGATGTCTATAGCTCCTAATCCTTTACTCTAATCATTCAGCGAGCTCTCAAAAAAAAAAAAAACTATTCATCAATATTTTTAAAATTACAGGAACGAAAGTCCTGATTTACCATCTTATATTATAATAAAATGAACATACTTTTAAAAATTTTGACCCTTAAATTCATTGAGCAAAACATAGAATAAATATTAATGCATAGATAATATCGTGCACTTTGAATAGGTAATATTTTGTCTTTAATATTTATATAAAATATAATCTACACATAGCAAAATAAATAAGTAAAGAGTAATATATAGGTGAACAAAATCAATTTAATTTAAAATTTTGTTACTTCATCCCACACTACACAATTTCGGGTTAAAATTTAGAATATCCAATCCAAGAAATACTAATTGAAGCCGTAACAAAACGATGCACTATATCTATTGTTATTTACATAACATATAAAATATGTAAAATAAAATAGACCCCGAATTTAAAGTCGTATATGGTCATTATTATAGTGACCTATATTTATTTTTTAGGGATAGTTTTGTCCTAATGCAAAAAGTGTTTTGGTAGTTGAACCTAGATGGAAAAGAGGCTTCATAAGGAAGGAAGAAGCAATTTGTCTTCCTCTCACTTTCTTTCTTGTAAGCAAATCTCAAATTCAAATCTGTATTAACTAAACCTTATTCATTGCTGTATAAATACACAAAAGAAATATGCATGGTTTGGTTTGTTGGGACTACACCCTAAGAATTTAGACAAAATCCACTGATTTTTTTTCTCCAAATACCATTATTGTGATTATAAAATGACACAATCAAATAATTTTAAGAAGTAACATTTTGTATATACAAGAGTTTATATAATCTTTCAGGCCTTGAAACGATACGAAAAAAATTATAAGCCCTAAATTGATGATTTTACTATCATTTAGGCCACGTATTGACAACATGTCATGAATTTAAAAGGAGCAAACATCTCACCTGTATATCTGTTAATTTTCCATTTTATTTTTGTTTAAACCCTTCGATATGAATATCTACACCTCTTAAAACAAAATTCTAGATTTATCCTGCCCATAATATCTATCATAGGGGGTTGGAATCCTACAATTCCCAGGCAACAAGGGCACCTAATTTCACTAATTTCATCTTTCCAGAATTTATTGAATGATTGAAATAGAACTACAAATATATGATATAAAAGCAAAATATATTCCCATGCTATAAATACATTTTTCAAGAATGGAAAAGGGCTAACAAGTACAAGGCTTCTTTTTTTTTTTTGAGAAGGCTTTCTTCTTAAAGGAGTAAGAACAACAAATCCATGAATGTCCAAAAAGGCATTCAACTTAACCACAAAAGAAGAATCAAACCTCATGAGGCTACAAACCAGAACAAAAGGAGTAAAACATTATGAAACAGAACAAGAACATACCTCTGATGTCAAAACGTTTGGACAAGCCATAAACGAGCAAAATACTTAAATCGGAAAAGTTCAACGTCAAGGTCGATTAAGCGCAAAAAAAAATAAAGGAAAACAAGGTCAGTAAAGGAAAAATACTGGAATTTGCATGAAATTAGAACAAGTAAAACTGCACTTAGTTAGCCAAGATGTTAATCAAGTCAAAACTAACAAGAAGATTGAAAATGCATTTTAGTTAACCAAGTTAGTCTACTGCTACATAAATTGTAGAATACACGTCACACCACGAAATACATAGGACACGACAGACCAAAATAAGCTAGTATATACCGGTGGCAAGTATGAATACAATTTGGCACTCAGCAGTGCCTGTAAATTATACCAATTAAGCTCAGATAATCAAAGAAAACCCACAGCAGATACCACCCTAAAAAACAAAAACATCAGATAAATAGTAATGAGGCCTCCTCCAAGCATTTTGTTAGGGCGCATATCGTTCCTGGGTAAGATTACAAGTGCCCAAATGAGTCCTAAGACGAGAAACCCCAACGTGTAATACAAGCTCGATTCTTGTGGGACAGCATAAGAACCAGGTTTCTCTGACCAGGCTCCAAGACACATCGAGATGCCCAACCCAATAAGGGTATTAAACATGGGACCCGCATAGCATCCAGACATGGCTATCTGAACACCTTCTGCACCGTTCATAGATAATGCAACGTTTGAAACCAAATCACCCATTGAGTTGCCCCAAGCCAATACAGTCACCCCAAGGATGGAAGGATTGACACCTAGAATCGTACCTAATCCAACGAGCAAAGCAACGAGCTCGCTTGCTATCATGTAGAACCAAACGATACTCATAAGAAAACCTCCTAATACCCAAGGGAGTAAGAGCTTCTTAGGGGGGTGTTCTGATCTCGTGTTTTTATATGCAAGAACACAAAGTACACAACCAATTGAAACACCTAATACATATGCGATAATTCTACTACGAGAACTCACAATTTCTTGCGCACTCCATAAACATGCGAGAAGAATTGGTGCAAATAAACCACAACCTACAGCATATACCTTTGACCAGTTCTCCTCCTCCACTAAGGGAATTGTGAGTCGCCTTGGAACTGTTAAAGGCAGCTCCAAGAATGCACACATCTTTGAACAAGAGAATGATTGTTCTTCTGTTACTTTATCTTCATCGATCCATCCCCACAAATTATTGTCACCATCAGGAATCTTCATGACTTGGTTTGAATATATTGCCAAATTCGAGGCCCACATCCATTGTGGTAAAGACGAACGAGATTGGCCCCCATCCCTATCAGTTTCAAGTTCAAGCAACGGGCTATGAACAGATTCCTCCTCATGATTTCCCGAAAACACGCTTCCCCTGACCGGAAGCAGAGGGGTAACCGCATCAATTTTAGCCTCTGCACTTGTTCCTCAATATCTCATTAGCAGCAACAGAGAAGGCATACACAATATATATAGACACAAAAGCAATGGCAGCCCCAACAGTCACTTTACCAACAAACAAGATCACCAAAAGGGCAGCAAGTGTAAAGATAAAAAATGCAATATCCCATAAAAGCACTTCTTATCAATCTGAGCATTCTGATCAGCTACACAAAAGGAAACAGCACCAACAACAATGCAGGTAACAAACACGCCCCTCCGAGCACACTGTTAAGCCCCACCTCCCCAGCTCCAGTCCCTACAAAAGCCGCAATACTAGCAAATACATCAGGAGCACCATTTCCAAGCGGAAGCAGGGCAACACCGGCAACAGTGGGAGACAGCTTCAAAATACTCGAAAGCTTCTCCAACGAGCAACAGAAATAATCAGCTGCAGTGTTGCCCAACAGATAGAACAATGCAGCAAGCCAAACAGCCAATAGCAGAAACGTCCACGAACTCCCATTGCAATCACAATAGTAGAATTTCAGGTAATTTATAAACCCATTTGATTTGCACCTAGGGTTTGCTTTCAGGAACTCACAACTAAAATTGTACCCCTTGTGATCGAGCAATCCCCAACAAAATTGAGGTGTTTCACCATCCACAAAATTAAGATCAGTTCCATTTATGTTGATAGCAGAATCTACAGTTAATTCAGTCATTCCTCTCCGAACCCCAGAAAACCCCCCTCTTAAGCTCAATTTAGGGATTGACACAGAAGAAAATTGCCCTAAATTTCGACTCTTTACAATATCCCCGTTATTGTAAAACATGATAATCAACATTAGGGTGCATAACCCATTGAAAAACCCTCGGAAGCGAGGACTTCTTTTGCCGTATAATAAATGCAGGTGCCTCATTTCCCCCGTCTAATTACACATAAAATCTATATAATATATATAGCGAAATGGATTTTTACAAGAACTAAACTATTATAGGGATTCAATTCATGCGTGAACCTCCAAAAACCCCAGTCCAGAAAAACGAACCCCCAAAAAAATCTAAAATTGCACTAACCTGCAATTACGAAGATGTCAATGGAGAATTAGGGTTCAAGAGAATCGGGAACTAGGGTTTAGATCGAATTTTGAGATAACGATCAACGGAAAGCAAGGGTTGATCGGAATTTTGCAAGAGAAATATTGATTTTTGTTCTTTCCGAGAAGTTTCTCTCGGAAAACTCTGCAGCCGGAATTTAACAGATCATTTCATATTTGTAATTTGGTTATGTAATTACAGGTTTGCCCCTCAGGCAGTGCACAATATTTCAGTCTGCCCATGGAATTTTTTTTTTGGATTTTTTTTTTAATACACAAAAATATAAATCTACATTATATTTATAGATTACCCAGAAAAACAATAAAAACTCAACAATGATTCACAACAAAATATAACCATCGTTTTTTTAATAAAAAGTACTTCCTCCGTCCCAAAAGACTTAGCACACTTTCTTTTTTTATTTGTCCCATAAAACTTTGCACACCCATTTTTGGACATACTATTCTCCACTTATAATCTTACAACACACACTTATTACCCCCATACACATTTATTATCCCCCATAAAACAATTTTTCTTAATCTTTATGTCCAAAAGTTGGTGCAAAGTGTCGTGGGACGTTGGGAAACATAACAACTTTTCTACGTCTCTTGGTCGAAAATAAAAAACTTTTCTACATCTCAAATTAATAGTACAATATTTTATCTTTTAAAGTCGCAATAATTGATTAGTCACAAAAGTTCATAAACCAAAAGTTTAGAGGTTCATATCCCATCTCCATTATTGTGTTTAGGATTTTACGTACATGTTATGTTATGTGCCTGATTGAATGTATAATTATTGATGACGCATATGATCATAATCTAATAGATGAGAATGCCAATGTGGCTATGATTCAACACGAGACCATATTTACTTTACACACTTAATAATTCAAAAATTCGATCGGAGATGTAAGTTGTTTGAAGGTGACTTGTTAATAAAATAAAAACCCTTTTCAGATTATCCTCTCCAGTCGACCATAACGAAATAGAACTGTCCAAAGTCCAAACAAGGCACAACTAAGAAATGATTTAATTCATTAATTTGTAAGAATAACAAAGAAATTTGAATAATATAAATTCAAACAAAAAATGAAAGTGAAAATTTTATTAGCAATTAAGCATTTCCTAATTTGTATGAAAGATCATGATCATCTATTTTAGTTAGTACCGCAGAGAGATATTTTTACCTAATTTTTTTCTATATAAGAGTAGTAAAGTACAAGATATAATTCGATTTATCACACGTCACGTCATTATCTTCATTTCCTATAAATAAAAAAAAAAACTCAAGAGTCCGTTTGATTTTACTTAAAAATAATAATGATAATAAATATCATTAGTAAATTAATTACTATGAGATTATTGATTCCATTGTTATTATTTAGTTATAAATCAACAATGCATACTATTTAAAAAAGAATTGAGTGAAGAGTGAAACTAGACAAAAAAAATAGGATAATCAGTTACTTACAAGTTGTTGTGTTCGATATAATAATTCATGATTAATCGAACACGTAAAAACCTCTGGCGTGTAATATCTATTAAAATAATCATGCCCAATGGACAAGTATTATTTACTCGGATCGGAAAAAGAGAATTAAAAGGGCCAAGTCGAAAAGACTTCGGAAAGGTTTGAAAAGGCCGAGATATCCCGAGGGTCGATGTCTTTCGCGCCTCGAATATCTGAAAGGCGCCGATATCCTAAGGGTCAAGATGCTCGCATCCCGACGTTCTCGAAAGGCTCGGATATCCCGAGGGTCGGTATGTCGCCCGGCTTCAGATATCCCGGAAAACTCGGATATCCCGAGGGTCGATATGCTTTCGCGGCTTCGATATCTGAAAGGCTCGATATCCCGAGGGTCAAGATACTTCGCCCGCACATCCCCGAAACCCTCGATATCCTCGAGGGTCGGTATGCTTTCGGACACAACATTCTCAAGATTGAGCATCGCGGCGGTCGAGTCTTTGGACACTCGAGATATCCCGAACCCCAACATCTGAGGGCTCGGCGTGCTCGAGGAGGACAATATTCGAAAGATAAAACGACATAGTTAAAGGGGCGAACAAAGCATCCAACCGAGAGCAAAAGATTAATTTGGACGGCCAAAAAGAGCGCTTTTGCGCACAAGTAAGCTACAAGATCAATCTAGAAGACGGTTGGGAACGTGGCAATATCACTGGATTCTTGCATGATCCAAGTCTCTAGCTCATGCTTGCAACCCAAAAAAGTGCTTGTTTGAGTGCTATAAAAAGGAAGAAAAAAAGAAGAAGAGAAAGGTTCGTAAAAATTTCCCGAAAAAACCCCCACACAAGAAATTCTCCAGAGAGGTGAGAGCGAAAAAATCAAGTGATTATCCACACATACGTAAACCCTAGCACGCATATGCTAACTCTCCAAATTATCTTCATCTGTAACGATTCATCTTCATAAGATGTATCAAATATTATGCGATGTAAAGCTCGTAATACCACATCCTCGGCTTGGTATGCCCCCGTGAGTAGTCATTTCTGTGGCCCAGTCAACAAATTCATCTTATTTACAATTTATTTTACACGCATGTTTTGTTTGTGAGTCGTTCCCAAATTAATACATAATACTCTTTCAGTAAAAATGACTCGCCATAACTAAGCGCTTAGAAGGAGGGTACTTCACCAAGAAACCAACCCATACACAAACCCTTAGTGAGCCGAGGCGGAAAAAAGAAATAAAATGCCTCAATCTAGGAATACACAAACAGAGAGGTCAGGGCAAAGTCGACCTCATGACCGGAAAGAGGCTCAGCGCCAGCCTCATAAAGATCAGGAAGTGGAGATTACCAATCTTGAGGATATTGCAAATGATCCGTGACCTAACAAAGGGCCATCACTTTCTTCTCATGATTGTTGAAAGAGAGGGCTGAAAAAGAGTTGGCCAAATTAGAAACTCGAGAACACGAAGAGTGACGCTCGCGTACACCTGATAGCGAGCAAGTTAAAAAGAAAATTGCGAAGCGGGCCAGTAAAAAAGCCGATGACACGTCTGATGACGAACAACCTCAAGGTTCTAGACCATCAGCATTTGGACGTTTGAGGCTCTCCGCCAAAGACCGAATCGGCAATAATAGGCGACAGGATCCAGGAAAGGAACTGCCAAGAAAAATGCCCGCACATTCAGATCTTCATGATCATCCGCACGCCGAACAAAAATCGGCGGGAATAAAATTGTCTATCCACCATCGATTGGGTAGTCAAGCACGAACTTGGAAAGGGGGACTGCCCCATCACGAGCATGACCCACTGGGTCCTCATGATGGGAAACAACCCCGATCTAAATCTGTCAGTTCCACAAAACTTACGGAAATGCAAAAAGCCATCGAGGGTTTATAGGCCGACTGCCGCACCACCAAAAACCCACCTGCGAGCACAATACCACCGCTGCCATTGTCACCAGACTATCATGGCGGCCGAAATATAAGAGAAAGTGGCGAAGTCCCGACCCGCCAATTCCCATATTCGATCTTTGAAGTCGACCACCATGTCCATCTCAAATAGTACTCGAACTTATGATCGCGATGGGGGCCACAGACGCAACACAGTGCCGATCATTCCCCATGACTTTAGGTGATCGGGCACATAGATGGTTTTCTACTTTGCCAGTTGCGTCTATCACATCTTTCGCCTAATTGGGACAACAATTTATGTCCCACTTTTCATCCATGTGTGCTGCTCTCGCCAAAAAAAAAGGTTGGCGCATTCTCCCAACTAAAAAGGTGAAATCCGATCGAGCATACATAGAAAGATTTGATAAATGTTTGTATGATGGAGCCCCTGTCGAAGAGGATGCCAAGATCTCGCGGTGGTCGGGGCCCCGACCTGAATACTTGATATGTGGAAGGCCATGCACCAAGACGGCGAACACATACTCAATCCAGAGCGAAGCCAAAAATTATAGCCATGCAAGATTTGCTCGCCCAATCACGATTGGGTCAGGAACCTACAACTAGGAAAGTTTTAGGGAAGAAAGTGATGAATGAAGGGGGGTACAAACCCCCAGGCTCATTCAAACCATTCGAAGAAAGATCAGAAGCAAACGCCCTACGAAGTCTTTTGGGCATTTCAGCGGAAACAATCTTTAACCAAATCGAGATCGGGACATGTTGGAAAGGCCAAGAAGAATCATAATGGATAAACATCGACCGCGCTTCCAAATATTGTAACTACCATGAGTACATTGGGCATAATCTGAGAATTGTCATGACTTACTCCACCAACTTTGGAAGCTATCTGAAGATAATCGTCTTACCCAATTCCTAAAAAAGCCAATGACGAGACTACCGAGCGTAAAAAAAAGCAAAGATCAAGAGGTAAGCGAAAAGCCAAACAAACATCGACAAAGATCCCAAGAATCACATAAGAGGTCTGAGTTACCTAAGAGAGGGCCTCTCTTTGTGGGAAGAGGTCGAGAAAGTCAAAGATTCACATGATCGTCTGAATATGGTCCAGTGGGTGGATGTTACCAGCACCAAACATTATCGAGCAGACGAAAAAAAGATGGAGATGCGTGCCATGCAAAGCATCCATCAAGTGAAGGTGGTGAGCACATCACCCAAGACGCCACCCTCTCACCAAATTATGTTTTTTCGGAAGACGGTCTCGGCGGAATCATAACTCCCCACAATGACTCCTTAACCATCGATGCTTTCGACTCCTCGGGTTGAAGGTGCACCTCTGGTTGGTTGACACCGAGCTTATGCGAACATTTTGTTCGTCAACACCCTTCACCGGATGGAAAAGCAAGTTGGGGACTTGGCGCATTATATTGAACCATGTGATCATACCATAATGGGTTTTGGGGAATCAGAATCAGGCCTATGGTATGATTAGGTTAGAAATCGAGTTAGAATCAACTCTGAATCCCGGACATCCAGACCGAACTAGAATGCTAGATTTTGTAATCGCGATGCTCGGTCAACTTATAACGGGTTTCTAGGTCACCCGTTTATTCAGAAATTTAAAGCGGCCTCGTTCTCGATATTACTCTTTTGTTAAATTTCCAACCTGAGATGGAACGGGTAGCGTAAAAGAAATCGGAAGAAAGCTCGAGATTGTTTGCTATCATGTGCACCAAAAACAAAATATTGTCAACATGATGGGGCAAACATGAGAGATTGGTGAGTCAAGCCAGCGAGCAAATGCCTTGCCTATTGATCTTCCGACGAGCATAAGTTTGACGAAACCTGACTCACCAACACGCGAACCACAAGAATGCACGAACATGGAATCCGGGTGGCAACTTCATGCCCCGGATCTCCTGATCAAATGAATATTGATCGGTCGGACGAAAGCAACGGACTAGAACCTCGCATAGGTTTTGAACCCATGGAGGTTGATGGCGAACAAGGGGTCCATTCAAGATCCTAGGTGGAAGCAAAAAAGAAAGCGAGTAACACCTGTAGAACAACTGGAGTCCATCAACATCGACCCGAATAGACCCGAGTTAGAAGTGTTCATTGGTTCAGAATTACCTGAACCAATTCGAACAGAAATTATTGCTTATCTTCAAGCAAACTTGGATGTGTTCGCATGGTCGCACGAGGATATGGTTGGCATTGATCCAAAACATGGATGCCAATCCTCAACCTTGATCCAATACAAACTCGATTATCCGAAGCGCGAAAAAGTTTAGTCCCTAAAAATATGTGGCAATGAATAGTGAAATCACAAAGTTGCTCGACAATAAACTGATTCGAGAGGTGAAATGCCCAAGATGGCTTGCGAACCCTGTGCCCGTTCGCAAGTCCAATGGATCTTGGAGACTATGTATTGATTTCACTGATTTAAACAAGGCATGTCCGAAAGATAACTTCCCGATGCCGCAATTTGATTATTTGGTCGATGTCTGAAAGAGGCCATGAGCTTATGACCTTCATGGATGCATTTCTTGATTATCACCAAATACTCATTACACCCGAACGATCAAAAGAATACGGCGTTCGCGATTGAAAAGAATATGTCTTTGTTGGCGCATGCCGTTCGGATTAAAGAATGCCGAGACAACATATCAACATTTGGTGAACAAAATGTTAAATGAACGGATCGGCGAACAATTGAGGTATATATTGATGATATTGTGGTAAAGAGCGAACATAAGGAAGACCACATCACCCACCTCGCACAAACGTTCGATATACTCAGGAAGTACAATATGAAGCTAAATCCGAAGAAATGCAGCTTTGGGGTTCACTCGGGAAAATTCCTCCGGACACATGGTCATCAACGAGGGATCGGCGAACCCAACAAAGATTCAAGCCATGCTTTCGATATCACGAGCCCCCGTAAATGTGAAAAGAGGTCCAAAAGTTAACAGGACGTTTAGCTTCCGTAAAAGCGGTTTATATCACGAACGGAGACAAATGCAAACCTTTCTTTGATACATTAAAGAAAGGGAAATTCGATGGACCGAGCATTGCCAAAAATGCATTCGAATCATTGAAGCGATTACCTTGCGGATACTCGACACCTTTATCTAAGCTTTGTCCCGAGGCGAACAACTCTATCATATCTTCTTTGCGTCCGAACATGCAATCGGTGTTGTGCTTTCGTCTGGCGAAGGGACCATACACTTGCCCATTTACTATGTAAGCCAAGTGCTTAAAGAAGCCGAGCTCGGTATCCTCCACTTGGAGAAATTAGCATATGCTCTCGTGATGAGTGTTCGAAAATTGCGACCATACTTTTTCGATCACTCGGCGAAAATCTTGACCACTTTCCCATTCGCCGAAGTCCTCCACCGACCGATCTTGCCAGATTACTCAAGTGGGCGGTGGAGTTAGAATGATTCGGCATTACGTTAAGCTCATGAACATCAATGAAGGCGGTATGGCCGATTTCATGGTCGAGTTGACATATCCTCAAATGCTCGAAAAAGCTATCGACCAACCATGGCATATGTATGTTGATGGCTCATCAACAAGTTCAAGAGCCGAGCGAGTATAGTTCTCATCGATGACCAGGCAAACATTCACAAGCAACAATCGGTTTTGATTTCCCGCTACAAATAATGAAGCGAATATGAAGCTTTGATCATTTGGACTACGGATGGCAATGACAATGGGAATTCGTGAGGTCGATGATTTATAGTGATTCTCAGATAATCGTTTATCAAGTGTCAGTCGAGTATGAGGTCTGAGGCGAACAAATGGCTCAGTACCAGCAACTAGCGAAAGAGTTGCTCGAGCATTTCGAACAAGTTTTCATAGAACAATTACCACGATTGGGTAACTCGTTCGCTGATGCTTTGGCACGCCTGGCAACAGCAGAAGGAGTGATGAACACAACGGACATTGTGGTCGTCACAACTTGTTCGCCATCAGTTCCCAGAGCTATGATCGCTCAAGTGACAAGCGAACAAGAAACTTGGATGACTCCAATCCTGAGCTACTTACAAAAGGGATTTCTCCCTGAGAACAAGGCCCAAGCTACTCGCCTCAGATTACAATATGTTCATTATACTATCATAGACGAGCATTTGTACAAAAAGCTTCTCCTTATCCTTTGTTGAAATGTATTACTCTGAAGAGGGTTAAGTTATACGGAACAAATCCATGAAGGAGTATGCGGAAATCATACAGGTGGGCTCGTCCTGGCGCACAAAATAATAAGACAAGGTTATTATTAGCCAACCCTCAAAAAAGATTCGCTCGCGTATGCTCGCGCGTGCCACAGGTGCCAGGTATGTTGGGGAATGATTTGCACAGATCTATTCGGGGTGAATATTTAAATACAAATTTAATTCATTAATTATTACTAGCATGAATTAATCCTATACTAATTCAAATAATAATTGCAACAACATATCATGCATATAAAAAGCCACGTAAAACCTACGCATGCGGAATCTACGGGTTTACGTGAACATACCTCTCGGGATGACAGTGGCTTTGGTCGGATGGACTAACCAAAAGGACTTCCCAAGTATTCCCTTAGCCCTTGCTCAACTATCCGGTGGAAGGACACTCGTCGAACAATTAACAAAAGGAAAAAATAAACTTTGTTGCACCACCTTTGTGGATTTGCTAATATTTCCAGCACATGGAATTGTACTTGGGAATGAACTAATCATCCCTATTTATAGGAGAGGGAGTGGTCAAATTTCAATTGAAATATCAATGTGGGAAAAGACTTTTCTTGGTCACCAAGAAATCTTGAATATATCCCTTATATTCTTTTTCCCATAATTAAAATATTCCACAAAAATCCCACCTCCTCTATAATATGGATTTTTCGAAAATAACATGTGCAAGATACCAAGATTTGGATCTTCTTGAATTTGTGAGATATTCTTGTATTTTAAGAAATACATATCTTCCATAATATCTTTTCAAGAAAATCAAGAAAATCTTTCTTGCCCATTATATTTTCTAATTTTCGAAATTTACTATATAAATAAGCTAGTGGGAGATTTCTTGAATTTAATGAGATAATCTTGTATTCCAAGAATACATATCTTCATTCCATAACAAAATTCAAAGAAAATCTTTCTCCTAACATATCTATATATTTCGAAATTTTGGTTGGAAAATTAAGCAACAATATTTATTTTATTTTATTCACCTTTTTCAGTTATTGGACTATTTGTTGGGCTACTCAGGGGGCCTTTAGGAGAATTAAAATTGGACCTTCTAATGGATCTTGAATATCTAATATTGAGCCACAATATAATTCAAGCCCATAAATATTAATTAATCACACTACATAATTAATATTGCACTATCAATCTTAACCCATATTAAAGTCAATATAGCTCCCGGTCATTATTTCCCGTGTTTAAGATTATCTAGCCCATTAATTAATTCAAGCCACTGAAATAGCTTTCCGTTAATTAATATCTTTTGTCCTTGGTCGAGGAACGGTTCAACATTATTATCCATACCGAAACTAATTCCACTTGCAAGATTTGGTATGATAAAACTTATGAACCTCCCAAGGGGGCAAATCAAGCAAAGTCAGATTTTGAATAATGACGATTCTTCGTATTAAATCTAGCAATCACACGTGACCAATAATATTGCCCAAGATAAAAAGTATTGAATCTCTCCGATTCGCTACCCATGATAAGTCAAAGCAATAATTACCAATCCCATGCGGATCCTATTTAAGGGATGAAGGTTAAGAAACAACGAACCAATCGAGGTCTAATTCTTCCTTGTTCACCAAAAATTTATCCTCCTCAGAGGTCCTATTCAACAAGATTAGTCATGCACTTTAGTGTAATCTCTTGGTCAAGACAAACCAATCCGATCCTTACACCTCAACCTTTTCGCGATGGTTGTTCATTTCCATCCCAGGGTCGTGAATGGCGTTTTTTAGTTACAAAGGATCATTAATTTAATCTTCGGTGATCCGATATCACTAAATTAACTACAAGCAGTAACACGTCTAATTATTGAATGGTTATGCAAAGAAATATATATAACATTCAATCATATTTAAAGCATCGCTGATAAACAATTTATTTCAAAAATAAGTCCTCGAAAATTCGGTTTTGATTATACAAAGTAAAAAACATACTTTTCAAAGATAATCCCAACAAGTACATGCTCCACTTATTCATAGCCCACCAAGAATTAGTGTCGGTTTATAGCCCATGGCCATTTTTGCTTTAATGGGGATCGATTTGATCGGCCCATTTTCTCTTTTACGTCCGGAGTAAGATATTTTGTGGTTGCCATTGATTATTATACTAAATGGGCGGAAGCGAAGCCGTTATCAAAATTACCAAACAAAGAATATGGAATTTTTGTTTGGAAAAATATCATTTGTCGTTTTGGACTCCACGTCATTAATAATCGATAACAAGCCTTTAAGCGGTTCGATGGAAGTGAATTGAGCGAATCAGGCTTTCACTGGGCATAAAAAACATTATTCAACTCAAGTATTATCCCTACTCAAGCGGACAAGTTTGAAATCGTTAATAAAATTATCAAGCATACCCTAAAGGCGGACTTATTGATAATTCGAAGGGGATGGATGGGGTGAAGAGTTGCACTAAATATTATGGGCTGATGAACAACTTTCGGAATATCAACTACGGAACCTCGTTTGGTTTTGGCATTTTAGTCGAAGTTTGTTATACCCTTGAATCAAGATTCCAAGTCATCGAACAATGACTTTTGGAAACACATCAATGACCAGCGCTGCCTTTGAAGTGCAGAACTGTTAGAAGAAAGAGACGGGAAGGTAATTTCAAGAATGCTATGTATAAAAAGAGATCGGAGAAGTTCTACAACTCCAAAGTCCGAACACGCGAGGTTCAATGTATGTAGCCGGTTTTAAAGCGAACAACAGAGGGTATCAAGTGGTGTGTTCACCAAAGGCATGGGAAGGTCCGCTTCGGACCCTGAAACGTTTGCTAAATCTGGCCTATGACTTGAAGACTGAATGAGTCCCATTGTCCTACTTCCGTGGAATGCATCAAATTTGAAAAATACTATCAATAATAGCGAGCATAGTCGTGAACAAATCGTCCACCAATAACTTTAGCGAGCATAGTGTCGGCGAACAAAATCGTCCACCACAGTGAAAACGAGCATGGTGTCGTAGAACAAAAATCGTCCCTGTGGTGAAGCGGTACGTATAGTGCGGTTAACAAATCGTTCACACAAAATGGAAGTGATCATAGTTGGCGAACATAATGGCCGATGTAGCTGAATGAACACAAATGGCGAACATAATCAGCCATTCAATTCGAACGAGTGGGGCGATCTCGAAAAGAAGGGACAATTTTATGTTCGACCGTATTTTCGAAAAAGAAATCTTTGACCTTATCGAAAAAAGATGTAAGATACGTGTCGAACGAAGTTGTCAACAGAAGATCGTGCTCGAACTAGTTGACAAGTGGTGGCAAATAAGGTGGACGAAATCAATCTTTTTAAGCAAGAATCGGTCAAAAGTGAGCATGTATGTCGCGGGAGCAAAAAGTAAGAGCGAAGACCGGCTAGTTATGTCAAAGACTACTTGGGATAGTTCTATAAATAGAGGGCATATTGATATTTAAAAAGCAGAGAAAAAATATGAAGAAGAAAAAGGAAAATATTACAATTCTCGTATGAGGTTGGCTTTAGTATACCCCCGTAGTAGAAGAATCCAAATTTCGATTTAGAAACATTCAAATTTAATCGAGCATCCTGTTCGATCACGAGCCTTTTACCCCATATACATCACGAGCAAGACAGAAGCTCGTTGCGGACTCAAGATGCTCGGGCAGAAGTTATGGTTTACCGCTCCACGTTACTGCTGCTATGCGAGTAAGTCATTAGTCCCCTTATGCATCCCAAAATCTCCTCCGGAAGAGATGTCATAAAGTCCGGGCGAAGCAATATCACGGTGACGATGCTCGAACATCTATTAAAAGGGGCCGGAATGGTGCGAAATAACGTTTTGCTAAGATTTGATATAAGCGGAAGAGCATGCTCGCCCATGCTTAATGTCCATGACCTCAAGTAATCAAACTTGTCCAGAGGGACAAAAAGCTTGCTTTACCCATTTATTGAGCATATTCTTGAAAAAAGGTAGATAGGATGATGTGCTACATCCTTGTCAACATCAATTCCGCGGACAAGGTGAGGCCGGTTCATTAAGGTTACTCAAGACAAGGTTTAAAATTCAAAACCCTAGTCCGATATCTATAGTTAATGTAATAGATTAGTCTTAACTTTCAAATATGAAGGTTGTAATAGAATACAAAGTGTTGCAAAAAAAAAAGAAAGATATATGTACTTTTGTTCGCTAAGATTTTCTAGTTCAAGCTTGTTTGAGGTCGCACTTTAAGTCAGACTGACCGAACAAAGACGAACGAGCCCAAGTCTATGTTCACCGATTTAACGAAGTTCAGTACTCGATTCCCCGCAACCAAAATCGAGTAATGGGTACGCTAAATAAAAGAAGACTTCATTGCTTTACAGATACCCGTAAAGACAAAGCGGTGATGAGTCTTGGGTCGCAATTTAAATAAGACGGCCCTAGTACGGGTGATCGCGACCTAAATAAGACGATCAAAGACTCAAGAAAGGGGGTTCATAAAGTAACCCATCCGGTCGCAATTAAATAAGACGATCAATCGATTGTAATCGTCAATAAGATAATCAAAACCGAAAAAGTCGGAGCGGGCATAGGCAAACCTAATGTTGAATTCATTTTTAGAAAAAAAGCAAAAGACCGGAAAGCAAATAAAGCGAACACAAAGCAACAAAGCAAACATCAAACATAAGTATCAATTTTCATCCTCAACAATTATCAAACAATCGGGGTTAGAGGAAACAGGTTAAGATGTAATCCATCCATTCAATGTAAATATGTTCAACAAAAGATAAGAAGTCGCAAAAAACTACAAGTATTAAAGACATTGTTCTAACGAAAAGTGAAGAAGATAAAAATTACACAACGATGTTAGAACAAAAACAAAAATAACATCAAGGAGCAAATTCATAATTGGGGTAGACGGGAGAGAGATGTCGAACAAATTGTGTTCAGCCCCTCAAAGAATAACCCCCTTCAAATGGTCGGTACGAAAAATGCTCGCCGGAAGGTACATTCCTTTCGATCATTGGAGGTCCCTTTGCTCGGGCTTGCACCGACGGGTCCAACTTCGATCGAGATTTTGGCCACAACACCAGCGATTCATGTCTCGGCCATCTTCCTCATCCGTAATTGGATCATCAACTTTGATCCTTCCGGGAAGAATGGAGAAATCACCACGGATCATTCAAATCCGACGATTGGGTTAACGTCCGGTGGGTTGTCGATCGGTCTTTGGCTGGCTTCGGATATAAGAGGGCAATTTGTTCATTTGTTGGATGCATGGCGAAACGGAACCGACAAAGATCGGCGAAGGCACAAATGTAAGAAAGTTGATTATGGAATCAACATACTAAATCGTAGTGCGATTTTTGAATTTCGAGACCCAAACGAGTGTTATTCTCCTCCAGCAATGATGAAGCCGTTGGTCGGCGAAATCCGTCCTCATTTTCCATGGCCTCGACCCGGCTAAGGAGCTTCTGAAGCTCAACATTCATTTCCTCCCCGAGCTTCAGCCTCTTGGCCACCTCCTCCCCGAGAGTGAATCGATTCGCCAGCACATGAAAGCATCCTCTGAGCGGTGATGCATCTTCCCGAAAATCGGCATTTTCACGAGCCTTGCATCCGTCCTCGAGCTTGGCGGGCATCGGCTGGCTTGGAAGCATCCCTCAAACGACCTTGGATTCATCGCGAGTCTGATTCGGCTTCGCCAGCCTTTTCTTGAAGTTCTGATCAAAGCCAAGTAGTTGGCATGGAGGTTAAGGACTCGGCATAAAGCTTTCTCAGGGCGACCATAGATTGACCACGACGCCGCACCCGAATAGCATATTTTCGGAGTGGGACGTAGAGGACTCTTCCATCTCGGTGGTCCATGCTCGAACAGAGTCCGCAATGCGCTTCCGAACATGTTCAGAATGTCCTAACCTTAAACACTCTACGGCGAGCGTAGTTTTTCGAGATTGGGCATCAAGGGTGACAACTGCTCAACCTACATATATATCCGAGCAAATAAATATGAAAAAAAATGACAGTAAAATCCAAAGAAAAGGTCCGAACAAAATGTACTGCTCACACTGGCGGATCCATCCCAAGAATGATTTATCCTCGGGGAATGGCTCAGATTCAACGGAGTCCATGATCGGGGTCCATCGGGGAGGTGGATGCCGCTCCATTTCAACGATCCGCAAAATTAGATCCGACCACGGAGGCGACCACTCTGATCGCCCCTCGGCGGTCCGAGTCACCCTAATGGCATCGATTACTCGTCGAGCCTGTTATTTCGGCACGCTCGTCGGTTTGTTAAGCTCGGCCCTGTTCATGGATTTCCACCTCCCGGTCTCTTGGCGAAGCGGGCGCATTACGCCCGACCCTCTTTCGGCGAGCGAAACTCCCTTTGCGCTTCGACTCGATTCCCCAGGGGGCGGACGTGGATCGACTTGCCACCTTTCGCCTCCCCTACGCACCATTCCACTTTGGCCTCACATCGGCTGAATCTGAGCAAGACTCGCCTGGCCTTTTCTCCGAGCCGTCTCGGTATGTTCGGATGTACTGTAGCAATGGTCTGGCGCCGGGAAAGCTATAAACAAAACAATTCATTATGCACAAGCGGATAACGGCCGAAAAATGGCACAAAACATAAATAAATAAAGGTAATCACTTCGGTAAGGCGGGATTGACAACAAGATGATGAGGAGATGCGAATAGACCTCGCTTCTTGTCGCCATCGATCGTGTTATTCGAGTTCTCACGAACCGTTCGATCGAGACTCCCGATCGATTTGGCTTATTTTGCTAAAATAGCCGTCGTTAGTCTCCTTATCCGTCATAATTGGAATCCACTAAATAAAAAGCGAGTTAAAATCGGTTCAAATTGAAGAACGAAAACATTGAAAATCAACACTTGATGCCCCGAAGTCAGTGGGATGTCTAAACGAGCATTTGGTTCGCTTCGGAGGCCGGGCTCTTCCAATCGCCCCAACGAACCAAAAACTTTTCCTTCGATCAACGATTTTGTTCGCACATCCTCAATGATTTTGCACTTGGCATTGGCTTGAATGAACAACCACCGTGTTCACCCTGACGCGGTCGAAGTCATGATCGTCAGCTAGGATTCGAGGGATAGTATCTTGGCTTATCTTACCGAAACAAAGTCGGGAAGCTCGTAATCATGTGCCACCCATTAGAAGCCAAATAAGTGATGGTAATGTTCCATTCCACGAAACAAGCGGGGTGATGGCCGGATGGAGGGAAAAATCGAAGGCCAGCTTCCATCAGGTCTAAATTTACAGTTAACACAACCCTCGGGGGGGTTGGTCCCGCCCCATCGGGACCCTGCCCCGAAAAAAGACATCTTTGGGGTTTCAAATTCTATATTGTTCCGGTGAGCATATCTCGCTATCCCCGCTCATTTTTACTTTCTCAACCCTAATTCTATGAGGTTGCTTTCTAGTTAATCAAAACTATAACGAGCATTATACTCATTATATGTTGGACTTTATAGAGGACACCAACAGGTATATCAAGTCGAATTTTGCTACACCAACTACCCCTATGTTCGATCTTTGTTATATATTTATACCATCAAAATTTCCCCTCACAACATCGCTCATTCCTATCTACATCGACATTATGCAATGACCTGACCCAATTTGAATTTGGGGCAAAGAATTATCACTTGAATCATCCTCAAGAATCATCATGACCAAGTCCCTATCCAATTCATTTAGGGCTTCGCCGAATCGAGGAAAGAACGACAAAATCGTGCCAAACTTGCTAACGATTCCTCAACCGAAGACATGATCTCGTGGCATTCTTGACAAAATTCTACCGACAGGAAATAAGAGGAACTATGGTGGTCTCCATTCTAGGGAATGAAGAATTTGAACCTAAAGGCCGTAATCTAATTAGAAAATCTTGCAAAATACACCCTAAAAAATTCTTCCAGGAATGATGAAGCCCTCATGGGAAATTTTAGGACCACATAAAAGATTTAAAGACAGAGGAAAAAAGAAGGATAGGAGAAAAGGGTTTAAGGCGGAGAAAGCAGGGTATATATAAATATTGATTCAATTTCAAAATCCAAACAGTATCACTTAAACGACATCAACTACGGCCCAATAAGATCTTAATACCGCCCTAATACCGTTGAATCTTACCGGGGGGTATTGTTGTTCGATATAATAATTCATGATTAATCTAACACGTAAAGAATGTTTCTGCCAGAATATCTATTAAAATAATCATGCCCAATGGACAAGTATTAGCTACTCGGATCAGAAAGAGGATAAAAAGAGCCAAAAAAAAAGACTCAGACGCTAAAAGGCCGAGATATCCCGAGGGTCATATTTCGCAGATATCTGATATCCTGAAATATCTCAAAGAAATTCGATATCTTCGTAGCCAGACATCTTGAAAGGCTCCATATATCCCGAGGGTCGGATGCTCGCGACTTCAGATATCCTGAAAGGCTCAGATATCCTGAGGGTCAGTATGCTCGCAACTCAAATATCCTGAAGGCTCCGGATATCCCGAGGGTCAAGTATGCTTTCATTCCGAGACATCCTGAAACCCTCGGGATATCCCGAGGGTCAATATGCTTCGCAGACCTGAACATTCGAAGATTCAGCATCCATCGGCGGTCGAGCTTTGACACTTTCAGATATCCCGACCCCGAGAACATCCCGAGGGCCTCAGTTGCTTTCGAGAGGACAATATTCGAAAGATAAAACCGACATGGTTAAAGGCGAACAAAGCGTCCAACCCAAGCAAAAATTAATTTGGACTGACCAAAAAGAGTCATACGAACCATGTAAAGCTCCAAGATCAATCTAGAAGACGGTTTGGGAACGTGGCAATATCACCTCGATTCTTGCGTGATCCGGCTCTCAGCTCATTCTTGCCAACCCAAAATTTCATGCTTGTTTGAGTGCTATAAAAAGGAAAAAAAAAAGAAGAAAGAAAGGTTCGAAAAATTTCCCGTAAACCCCGCACAAGAAATTCTCCGCAGAGGTGAGAACAGAGAAATCCGGAAGTTGATTATCCACACATATCTGAAACCTAAAGACTCATTTCGTATCTTTAACTCCAAATTATCTTCAATACATGAACGATTAAATGTTTCATAAGATGTATCAAATATTATGCGACGTAAAGCTCGTAATACCACATTAAAACTTTAGATGCCCCTCAAGAATCATTTCTCGACGTAACCGGTCAACAAATCATCTTATTTACAATTTATTTTACTGGCGCACGTTTTTGTTTGTGAGTGCTTTCTAAATTAGTCATAATACTTTTTCGTAAAAAAAGACTTGCGACACAAGTTACATCTATTATCGGTAAGTATTATTTAAGGAAGGTTGGGTGCAAAAGATAAACTAGCAAAAAAAGAAAAAATCAATTACTTATTTTATTTTCATTCACGATACTAAATGTGTATTTTGAAAAACAATTACTATAGTGAGAACAATTATTTTTAAATTGGTGAAACTCAATTTTTTTTTTTTTCAAATAAGTGCTTCTTACTGTCAAACATTTTTTTTGGGAATAATTTCCATTATTCCTGATCAAACGACCCTAATATTAATTAATTTAATGTAGTAATATCAAGATAAAACCGTAGCAATTGATTTTTGGCCAAAATTCAAAAAAAAAGCATTCACAGGTGAAATTATTATCACTCTGTCCTCCCCCTTTCTTCATAAATTGGTTCCAAGAGTTCACAACCAACACGCCTCTTCTTCTTCTTCGTCATCTTTATAGCGACCAATTCCGTCTCACTGTAAGTCTCATTAATTTCTCTACCCCAATGTCTGAATTGAGTACTACTTCTCCTGCTTATGGTACTACCCATTCTGGGCGCCATTAATGCCCATAGCTAACTTATTTAAACCTTTTTCTCTTAATGTGATGACAGTTTCTGAAATTGGGAATACTTTTTTTGTGCTTTCTCACTTTGCAGAGATGAGTTTCGGCAAGAGAGACACGAGTTCCTCAAGGAGATCGGCCTCGGCCCCGGAATTTGGGTTGTTATGGTGATGGGGTTTGAAAGGAATGGCCCCGTTGTTACGTCGGTGAATCCTGTTGATAATCAGGTTTGTTTTTAGCTCGAGGTTTAGCTAGTTTTGTTTTATTTTTGTGATCTTTTTTGAAGTTTAAGATTTGCTGAAGTTTGAAGTTTGGTTTGGGTTTTGTGATCACTGCTGATCACGATTCGAGAACCATGGTGCATTTGGGATTTTACTTGAGTAGAATAAATTTGGGGGAAATTAAATCAATCAATGACTTTGAGTTGATCTTAGTTTGTTAGTTCTTGAATGTGAATGATGAGAATCCTGAGGCCGTGTGATGGGATTACTTTAATAGGATCAAAATTATGAAAATTTGATGCATAAACTCGAATCTTTATTGCACGTTTATTCTATGTTGCTCATTTTTCAATTTATTTTAATGTTCTCTTATGATAAATAGGACACATTATTGTAAGGTTTTGAAGTTCTCCTTGGTTTACACTTCAGAGGGAAATGACTTAAGCAAACACTGTGTTTTTGTTATTAAACTTTTTTTTTTTTGTTTAGCCAATTGCTGAAGTTGGTGAAGCATCTATTGAAGACTATGAGGAGGGTATGCAGGCTTGTGCCGATGCAGCAAAGATTTGGATGCAGGTATCATTGAATTGTTTCACTGAACTAATTATTAAGAAAGAAAAGTTATTGCAATTATTCTTATTAATTGTTTTGGGCTTATACCAGTGTATGATATATCATCTTGTTTCAGGTTCCTGCACCAAAGAGAGTGAAATTGTAGGCAGATTGGTGATGCACTGAGAACAAAACTACATCAAATTGGTCGGCTCGTTTCTCTAGAAATGGGAAAGATACTTGCAGAAGGAATTGGGGAAGTTCAGGGTAATTTTTTACTTAACCTTTATAAATTTTTGTAAAAAGACAGTTATCATTATGTAACTGCTTTAATTGTGACGATGTATATTTTGTAGCAGATCATTAATATTGGTTTTGGCTGTATGGTTCTAATTTATTAAGATATGGAAGCATTTGCACTATATCTGATTGTTACCATGTAACTTATGTATTTTTCTTTAATACTAAGATGTCGTATAAATTTGTAAAGTATTATTTCCTTCAGCTATTGCTTTCTATATGTTTCAACTGCTCATTCTCTTTTTGGGACATGTTATTTCAGGAAATAATTGATATGTGTGACTTTATGGGGGTTAAGTCGTCAGCTGAATGGATCCAGTTATACCTTTCTGAAAGTAAGCTGATGGAATTGCAATCCTCCTTTTCAGTGTTTATCATTTAAACTAGTACCATGTTTGGTTGTTCAGATATATCATGATAATATATGAACAGCCACATGCATTTTGTAATTTTAAAAGGCTAACTTATTTACACTTATTAATTATATTTGCTGTCTTAACAGGACCGAATCATATGATGTTGGAGGTAAGCTAGAGGCAATATTCCTTTGCCTTCTGGTATCATAGTTTTATGTTTATGGTAATACATTGTCATTTCCTAATTTTCACGCGGCTGTCATTGAACAGATGTGGAATCCTTTAGGAATAGTTGGTGTGATCACAGCTTAACTTCCCCAGTGCAGTTCTTGGTGAGTATGTAGAACAACTGAACAAGACTTGTATATTTTGATAATGTATATAGTTTGTGATATTCGAGCCAAAATAAAAAACTAAATCATTTTTATAATAGTTAGATAAGTCTTAATCTTTTTTCTTTTGATGCGAATCGTAGGATGGAATGCATGCATTGCTCTTGTTTGTGAAATGCTGTTGTGTGGTGAGTCCTTTGCTCTTCTATTACCTATGTAATGAATCAATTATGTTAGTCTTGAGCCCTGTTAATTGTTTCAAATATCGTCAATTTAGTCTTTGTCGGATTAATCTGCTGGTAAATGCCTCTATTGATGCTTAATTATGAAATAAAAGTTCCATTTTAAAAATATCTGAGATAATTGTTTAATTTTTTTTCAGGAAGGTGCCCCAACCACACCTCTGATTCACTTATAGCCAGCCACAAAAGATTATTGCTGGAGTACTGGAGAAAAAACATTTACCAAGTGCAATTTTTTACAGCCTTTTGTGGAGGTGCTGAAGTTGGCCAAAGCTTATAGCAAAAGATCCACGATTCCTCTTAGTTTCTTTTACTGGGAGCTCAAAGGTACTGTGTTTTATGTACTTATCAATTGTTTCACAGTACAAGAACATTTCCTTTTAATGAAGTTTAAAAAGTTTTGTTTTATAAATTCAAATTGTGAAGTAAGTCATGTAAATCCAATTAAGTCTAAGCTCTAATATTTTTAATTTCTGTGTGTGTTGTTCTTGAAAGATATGGGTAAACTTATATGTTTGACACTTAGAAAATGACATTTTCTAGTTGTATTCATTGACATTTCTTTGGGCATAATGTGAACTAGTGGTAGTCAAAATATTATACTTGTACTAAATATCTCTGTTTACTTTCTAGTTTAAGCTCCACTTTTTAAATTCTGATAGTTATTTTATTTTTTTAATATTTAACGTTTTGTGTGATGGTGTTGGACTCAGGTGGGTCTGATGGTTCAACAAACAGTAAATCAAAGATATGGCAAGTGCCTGCTTGAACTAAGTGGAAACAATGCTATAATAGTAATGGACGATGCTGATGTTGAACTTGCTGTTCGCTCTGTTGTGTTTGCTGGAGTTGGTTCTGCTGGTCAGCGGCTGCACTACTTGCCGGAGATTGGTACTATAAATATTTTGCATTTTCCTTTCGACTAAAAATCTTGAAACTTATATATATGTATAACATCAATTTATTTTCTTGAAATGTAGCTTCTTCATGAGAGTATTTATCAGAAAGTTCTTGACCGACTATGTGACGAAAGTACAAACAAGTCAAAGTTTGAAATCCACTAGAGAAGGGTATATTACTTGGTCCACTACATACCCTACTTCAAGAGAGAATTTTGTGAAAGGAATAGAGAAAAATCAAATCTCAGGTTTGTGCTGTCTTTACCTAACTATTGTTGTATTGGTATACTTTTAGCAATTGTGTGCATCTTAAGTTGTTTAATAAAACCAATTAATGTTGAGCAATCTTTTATTTTTCTTTAATATAGAAGTGGAGGTCTCCTAACTTTCTACTTAGAATTTGCTCAAATATCGATTTTGAGCCAAGATTTTTTATTATTGCATGTCATTTATGGACATCATAGTCACTCTTAGGTCTACTTGCATAAAAATGATGAAATGTACGAAGCAAAAAGTTTTTTTAGTCCTGTAAGTTTGTCAATTTTTGCTTTCAGGACACTCTACTTTCCCATATTGAATTTCATGTTAACTACAGTTGATTAGCAGCTGTTTTTTAAGCTGACATAGAATATTTCTAAATTCTAACATTAGTTTTTTATTTATCTTAAATTATTGTAAACTTTGAAAACCGGTTACTAACCTGCTGTGGCTGGTTAATGGACTAAAAAGTTAGCAGAACGGAATTCAATTTGGAAATATGGTGTGTCTTGAAAGAAAAAATGAGCAATCTTACAGGACTAAAAAAACTCTCTTTTATGTTTCATTTAAGTATGTAACAACAGATAATCTGTTATAAGCATTTGATGCACTGCTATGATTCTGCAGTTAGATACCCGATATTGTTCAAATTGCAATATTTCACTGATCAATATTATAATTATTCCTCTAAACAACCAGTCTTGTATCTAAAACCTGTTAATTTGTACCAGGGTGGAAAGATTGTGGCTGGTGGCTGCACTATAGAATCGGAAGGGAATTTCGTGCAGCCCACCATTGTCGAAATTTCTGCTAGTGCAGGGGTCGTAAAGGAAGAGCTGTTTGCTCCCGTTTTGTATGTGATGAAGTTTCAGGTAAGTTTAGTTTTCAATTCAGATCTCAAGTTCAAATGCTGTACAACCATTTGAAGTGGCTAATTTTTTTTGCAGAGTTTGAAGGAAGCCATTGAAATAAAAACAATTCTGTACCCCCAAGGTCTAAGTAAGCTCCATTTTCACCCGCAGACCTGAAATTATTTTCAAATGGATCGGGTGAGCAATTAAAGACTCTTCACGGTTGCTTTATTTTTCACATTCAATTCTAATAAAATTTCATGCGCAGGCCTCAAGGAAGTGATTGTGGTATTGTAAATGTAAACATCCCAACAAACGGGGCTGAGATTGGCGGTGCTTTTTGGTGGTGAGAAAGCCACGGAGGTGGGCGAAGCTGGAAGCGATTCTTGGAAACAATATATGAGACGCCTCAACTTGGTAAGCCTGTCTATCTTTTCTTCAGCGCCGGATTTTTTTTTTCCTAAAACTGTATACGTTGGATGCTTTCCAAGAATCTTGTTGGTTGTTTCTGTTGCTGATTTTTTCGGCAGATTGCAGCACTATGAACTACGGGAGCGAAAGCTGCCCTGGCTCAAGGAATCAACTTCGGTAGTAAAACGACGTCGAGCAATCTCAATCTTGCATGGCAGGTAAAAAGGGATGCAATGGTTTGGTCCCATTGATGAAGAATTGGCAGATTTCCGCAACCTATTTTTCTTGGTGGAGAATGCTCTTTTTTTTTCCAAGGATTTATGGTTTTCGAATGTTTACAAAAAACAATTATTATGAAATAAAGCTGAAATTTCGCCTCTGGTATATATGTGAATTCTTCCAACATTTCAGAATATGATCTCGAATTCCATCTATGTTTATTCATAAAAACTCAAATGCGAAATTTATTCATAATATAAAATTCATATCATTACATTTATAAATTAATATCACTAGTCTTATAAATTAATATTTATAGCATTTTATACCATGATTTTAAATTATAAGTGTAATTAGATTAATTGATAAGTGTAATGATATTAATTTCAAAATGTAGTAAATATAAATTTATATTATGAATAAGTACCTAGTCATATTTATTAGATTTAAAATAACCTTATTCTTCTTTATTTCGTCAACGTGTATCATGGGGCAATAATTGCGTCGCTTCAACTCTTATCTTGTTTAGTCCCTCAACAGTTTACCAAAGTAATTTTGTAGACTATATGTAGTTTAATAAGATAAAGTTTGAAAATAATTTTAAATTTCATAATTTAGCACAAAACAACAAAACACAATAAATGTATTAGCAATCTTTTTTTTTTGAACGGAAATGTATTAGTAATCGAAACGTGAAAGATTAGATTTTTTCAAAAACATGATAAATTCGTAAAAGATTTAGTAACTAGATCTAGATAGTTTGGAAGGACAAATCGGGCGTGTTTGCAAAATATTATACTTTTTTAATAAGTAATTAAACTTAGCAATAATGAAAAAAATTGGTCAATAATAAAAGTTGATATTATTTGTATAAAAAACTAAAGAGAAATTAATAGTGTTTGTAAAAAAAATTAATAGTATTTAAAAAAAACTCATAAGCTACCAAAAATATCAATTTTCAACTTTTAACTTATAATTTTTAATAATTATTTAATTTAATAAAAGAAAATAAAACACTTTTAATTACTTCTACACACAATTTTAAATAACATAATCACTTATAGTTTTTCTAAAACATCTCAATATACAATTATTTTTTGGAATAAGGATAAAAACAATTAATTTGTAATATACTTTTTTTTTTAATTTTTAATTTGTAATATAATCAATATATTAAAATTAAACTTTCTCCGAAATTCATGGGGCCCACTCCTTCAGATTCAATTCATCTTTTACTTTTTTTTATGTTTGAACATGTGTTCCGCTCTTTAAATTTTTAACACGCGATACTAATAAATACATTAAAGCGAGGTTAAGTTAATTATTCAAACTTTTATTCCTTCAAAAATGTTATGATTATAACAAAACTTTATATCTTTTACGATCAAATGCATTCAAGCCGCATTTTTTTAAATTCAGATTACTTATTAATAATATTAGTTGTTTAATGTTAATTGTTTATAGTTACATTAGTTAGCTTAAGTTTAAAACAAATCAATGTATGCCTTTCCAATCCACTAAACCCCCAAAGTCAAATATTATTTGCAGTCTTCTCCCTTTTCTTCAAATAGTTGTTTACCAAATATATAATGATTGCTTTAGTAACTTTTATCATATAGAGACCTATGATTAGCATTAGTTTTACTTAACATTGACCTTTTTAAACTAAGAAAATGCCGTCTCTAATTTGTCTATAAATGGGGAAAGGGTCTTAAAGAAAAGACAGAAAATAGCATTATATAACGAAGATGGGTTGTTAGCCTTGGTATAACAAAATTGATGATTGATTAAAGTATAGTAGGCTCCATTTTAACCAAATTATTGAAAAATGACCATACTAGAGTTTCTAGATGTCACTCTTGTCCATTTACTCACACACCTTTTGTCCTTATTTTGTTCTATAGCATTCCACCTTATTTAATTATTCCACTACTTTATTTTTGTAGCTTACGCCAAGACTTCAAAATGTATTTTAAAACTTACATTTTTATATATACTCTCCGTCCCCCAAAAATTACGCCTTTAGTGATTTAAATATGCTTTTACTTAAAAAAAAATTGATTAAGTAATGCTTACTAACAATTTTTTTTTAATCTTGATAGTCAACAAAACACTTAATTACTCAAGTTTATCATTATACTTTTACTCATATTTAATTATATTATTTATAAAATGGACTTAATTCACCTTTTTTCGTAAATATATTTAAACCTCAAAAGACAGATTTTTTTGGATGAAGATTAAAATCATATTTATTATATACGAACGCCAAATTATATTTTACAAATATAAAGCACACATTTCGCATAAACAAGTCTAAATCGCAAATTTCTAAAAATGTATAAAATGTCAGTGATTTGCGCTGTCTTTTTAATTTTAATTTTATTTTATGATACATGAAACTTTATTGGATATTTGGTTGGTGAGGTTAGATGATCCAACGCATAAGAGATTTTTTTTTTTAAACAGAGGCAGAGTAACTAACATAGGCTCTTGAAGTAGTCTTTAATCAAGAATTTGTTATATAAAAACATCATTTCGTTTTTATTAAAATTGTCCTTGAATTTTTTTTAATAGAATATTTCCATAGATAAATCAAGCATCAGAGTTATTTTTATACTGTAGAATATTTTAAAAAGTCTCTATGTTTAAAAACCATGTTATTTTTTAGGTTCGTTATTTTTACAAGGTGTAATATTGACTGTGCATTCATTATTCACATTGATGTTAATCATTAACGAATTAAAAAGACTGATTAATTAGTGCGATAATCAATCAGAAAGCAATTCATTAACCTTTCCATGGGGGTATTAATAGATTTAACACATCAACCTTTGACTCATTTATACAAATTATAAATACAAAAGAAATAATAAAAAATTCACAAAGTACTCTATTCTTGACTGTATTAGCACAAATATAATCGTATAGTTTTTTCAAGATTATAACAGTATTTTAACTGACGCAACTTTATATCGAAGATGCAATTTATTTATATTGAACCGCTCAATACTGCACGGTTCAAAGATAAACAAATTGCATCTTTCAAAGATAAATAAATCAGACACGTTCTAAAATGACCATGAGTGCAGACGGCACCCGAATGCATTTCAATAATTGCACGGTTCAATATAAATAAGTTGCATCTTTTATATAATAAACAGATTTTTAAAACGACTCACGAGCAGTACATAACGACATGACAAGATCTAAATTTCTTTGGTGGAATCAACATGTTTCTTAACATTAAGACAATTGTATACATCCTAACTAATGATTCTAAAGAATCCTTATCAAATTATATATTCTTGAAGCAACTTGTTCAAAATTTGTTCCAAATCAAAATCCCAGAATCTAAGATGCTTAATCTTTTAGTTATAATGCAATGAGCAAGAACTCTGAAACAGACTTTGGAAAAAGATCGGACAGTCCATAAGGTTCAAAACGAGCAGTCGTCGTCTTTAAAGTAGTTTCTCCAGAGCAAAACAGGATTTTAAACATTTACGCTAATTTAAAAAGCTTTTTCTGAAATCAAAGCGCTCGAAAGATGACATTGATTAAATTCCACATGTAGTTCATCTCATTTACCAAAACAGACAATAGCTACCATCATCTGCACATGCATTATGTTAATGTTCTCAATCACAAACCAATATCACAAACTCTTGTATTCTTAAACAGTATTAGTGGTTCTCAATGAAAAGTATTAGTTGTTTTCATTGATCAGCAAGATAGAAATATCAAGATTGAACAAGATAAGCTACTCATTTTCATTCCATAACATGATTATTCTGTGCACATTTATTCATCTCTTCCCATTTCTTTTAACTTGTGAAATTACCACATTAACCTTCCCTCATTCACAACCTTCATCCATCCCACAGTACACAGAGGCATCAACCAGGGTCAACTCGGCCAGCTCTCCGACTGAGCCAACACGCTGCCCTCCAAGTTGAGTTCACCTGATCGTTTGCTCCTCGGCTATTTTGGCATTGACCTCAAAGATTTCGGGCCTCCAAGCTCTTCCCAAGAACTTGCCCCCATGGCCCGAATTAGATGCACAGCAGGATCTCCAGCGGCCCTGAGGCCTGAAATCGTTGCAGAAGCTGAAATGTCGAGCCATCGCTTCATCCAGGCTTATCAGCTTTCGACAACGCAGGATTTCATCTTTTCACGGCCTCTGCACAAAGCCCGCAGATCCATTTTCCACCATACCTATGGTAAAAAGACAAGTATTAGGTACCACTATAAATGTATTAGTTCTTAAGAGCAATAGTATTAGTCTTAGGAGCTAATACAGTAGTTCTTATGAGCAATAGTATTAGTTTCTACAAGCAACAGTATTACTTTAGGAACAACAGTTTTTGCACAATCAAACTCCAATTATCTAAATATGAAATTGCACAAACTATGATTAAAATCCATCTAAAAATCCAAATTCAAGAATTGAATCAATACCTTTTCGCGAATAGTTTCAATGTACGAAAGAGTACATTCCTCCAAAAGCCCACAGCACTTTGTGCATTTCACGAAATCGACATCGATTTGGCCTGAAATTGCAGTCACGGGCCCGTTATCAGGCCCGGCAGCCATCACCATCGGATTCATTAAGTACACTAGTTGACATCCCTGAAAATAGAATTCCCACATCAAAACGACGAATCTTGTAAACAAACATTCATAAAAACACCCATTTTTTTTTTTACCTTGATTCTTGAACATACACAGGAAAATCTGGGGCAAAATTTTTCGAAAAAAGTGGACTATCTTTCTTTTCTCCCCACTCGCCCTGTTGATCCACCCCAGCTTCTTTGAGAGTTAAGAATGTACATTAAAAGTATTTCAGATTGGGTGAGATTGATCATAAAAGATAGGATTTTGCCTTTTTCCTTGTTGATTTGGTGGCAATTGAGATAGAATAAATAATCAATCGGTGGATTTAATACGATTTAAACGTGGATTATGATTTTTGGTCGTCCAAAAAATTGTGGGCTAGGTTTTAAATTGAAGAAAAATGGAAAGAGAGATGAGGTGTGATTTGTGATTTGTGAATGAATGTGTTTTTGTTTATAGTGTGTGAAATTGGGGTCCAAATGATTAAGGTTTTAAGGGTGGGGGTAAAATTAAAGCTTATCTGTGTTTTTTTTGAAGAGTCTTTTTTTCTATTTTAAAATTGTGGTAATTACTAAGTTGAAATTTTGTCATGCTTCACAAATGGGTGTTTGCCACGCAAACTGAATATTTTATGCTAATCCTCAGATGCACCCAGACCAAGACCGGCACTTATAATATATTTTGGGTTGCCAGAATTTATACTTTTAAAGCGATTTATTTATACGTAAAACGAATCATATTTTAACATACAGATATTTTTATTCGATAGTTGATAACGCTTTCATTTTGTATGATTACAAATTTTAAAATGCACTATGAACGCAATTTGACCCTTCTTATTTTAATTAGATTCTTGATTTTAGCACCTCGTTGATGAAAGATGATTATGTAGTATTCTTTCATGCAATTTCATAGTAATTGCCTTGTGAAATACAATGGTGCATTTTTCACAATTTCAATTTTCATTTACATATATTTTGTTTGCAGACGCGAATTTTCTTTTCAATATATCAAATATGAAGTGATATTATTTAATAATTTTGAAAATAAAACATATAGAATAATAATTTTTATACGTTGATACTTTTTATATTAGTGACATTTTATTTATTAACAATGATAAATTTTTTATATAAACTTAAATTCACAAGAAACCTATCTTTTTTAAATTTTATATTTATAACAAATAAATATTGATATTATATATTATATTTATCATACATAGCATTTGTTATAAAAGTTTATACATTTAATATGATAATAACTCAAGTGCATTTTAAAATATTTTAATTATTTTATTATAAAGTATTAGGTGGTTAATTAATTATTTTATTGAATAATATTAAAAAAATTATCAACAAAATATTTTTATTAAAAAATGGGTACAAGAAATACCCAGAGTATATTAGCGATTATATTAAAAATCTACTTCAGGCGGCCCTAAATCCGCTTTCTAGGTCCAAAGCGCCTAAAAATAATTTTTCTTTGGCCGATTTTGATAAATCCAAGCGGCCGATGTTCCGCCTAGATCGAGTTCTCCTAAACTATGATATTAATTAATGCAAATAAGACCCGATAAATAAAAAATAAAAAAATAACATCGGCAAGAGCATAACATGGATTGATCTCCCATGTTATAAGGGAACCAGATTATGTCTCACATCCATACTCTAAGTTTGAGTTTTTTTTTAACAATAATATTAATCCATTTGTCTTTTTAGAAAATAATTTTTGTTTAAAAAATAATTGTCATTTCGCATTAATATAGAGAAATTAAGTGTAAATATATCAATTTTACTTCATATTTACTTTTGTAATAATATGCATTAAATGAACATGTAAATAAATAAATGATAAATTATAAAAAAAATTGATTAATAATAAAAATGATGATTTTCAAAAACGTTAAAAATCACTTGTTATTATGGTAAAAGATTTAATAGTACTAGTATTTTAAAAGCTCACGCTTAAAATAGAAAAACACCATTTTCAAATTTTTAACATATAGATTTTGGATGCTTATTTAATTTAATGAAAAAAGAAACAAATAGTTCAAATTAATTTTTGTACACTATTCTAAAAATATTATAATTATTATTATTATATGGGACTTAATTTTAAAAAAAAATGTTCAAACTTTTTAAAATGAAAAGAGTATAATTTCCAATGTACAAACTTGTATATTGGAGAAGAATTTTTCGACATAATCATAATTTTTTTTGGATGACTTCGTGAGCGTTTGTAAAATTTAATTTGTATTTTAAAATATAATTTATTTTTAAAATTGTTCCCTATAATCCTTTTGAGTTCTAAAAGTGTTTCCCACAATATTGAATAGTATTGAATGCAACACAAATCAAAAAACATGATTAAATGATCATATTGGTTTGATTACTATTTGATTTTTATATACAAAACGATCTCGCAATATAACACTATAGTGTTACATGAAATATCTTTTGTTGAATTTAAATTAATAGAAGAATAAGCTAAGGAAGATTCCTTTATAATGAGATGAATTGATGGGGGCAGAATTGAAGTAAGACCATAGAAATTGACAATCAACTAACTTATTATACTAACACGGCGGGCATTAATGAAAATTAATAATATTTGAAAAGTCCTAAAGAATGGATTTGGAAATATATATAGAATTTATTATTTATTGACATTCAGTGTACAGCATTGTCAAAGAATAGGTACATTATTATTTGAAAACAGCCATTGGTACATTATAATTGAGGTTTGATGTAAGAAAATTCATGGATGATTGATTAGATTAGACTTGGGGTTGGTCCCATTTTATTTTTATCTTAATTTCGAAAGAGACCAATTATAGTTTCGCCACCAGTTTTATTTCTTCTAGATGGTTCTTTCCTTTTAGATCTTGGGTAAGTTTGAAACAAGCATGCCAATTTGGAATTTGGGAACTCAAAATCTCAATTTTCTACTTATTTTGGAATTTAAAATCTTGATTAAAAAAAACACACTGTTTTAACATTACTTTTTAATCTACAATATATATACTATAAGAAAATAAATAAAGATTTGATTACTACTTAAATTTTCAAATTTAAAATAATTTCTTCCTTAAATAAAGGAAACTTACATACGAATTTACCTATAAAATTTTCTAAACTATAAAATATAATATAATTCCATTTAAAAATGTAAATATCCTGAAACCTTCATATAATATAAAGTTTTTTTTATGACCAATAACTCCACGTTAATTTAAATATACGTACCATTTAACGGTAAAATTGAAAGACATACGCTATTTTCTATTTGTTTTTATAAAAAGAATCCAAGGTGTCATGAAACTTAAATTTTGTGTATAATTATTTCTAATTATTTAGTATTTAAATATGTATAATGTTATAAAATGTAATTCATATTTATTAATTTATGTTTTATTTAATTATAAATATTATTAATTTATCTTTTTTCTTCTAATATTTGTTTAACTTAATTTAAGATAAATAAAATATTCATTCTAAAATGTATTTTATCTTAGTGTGAATTATATTAAATTATTATTTCTTAATAAAATAATTTTATTTTATAATTTCTTCTATATATATCTTAATATATTTTATGTGACAAAAAATATTTTATATTATAATTATTCACTTTTTAATTTTTTTTCATTATTATTAATTAAATTTATTAGTCTTTTTCTTAGTTTATTATTTTGTTTTGATTTGTAGGTTTCAATTTCATTAAAATTGATAAATAATATTTGACACAATAATCTTTATTCCAAGATTTAAGAAAAATTAATAATATACACTTAAAAAATTATTAATTCATATATTTAGTGTATTTATGCATTATTTATATATTTTTAATTATTAAATATAATATTTATTAAAATATTACAATTTTTTAATTAAAAAACAGAAAATACGTACCGACACTAAAACTAGTTAATGGTATATAGCAAGTTTGCCTTCATTAAATTACAAATGCCAGTAAGTAGCATTGTTCAGAAAGAATTTGTTTGCTAGAAAATTATTTTGTATAGGTAATTTTAATAAATTATTCTAAAAATTAGTATAGGCATATCGTAAGCAATTCATTTTTTGTTTAACAAATTATTTTATTAAAAAATTAGAGTTATTTTTAAAAAAAAATTGTAGAAATTTTCTAATTTTCTTGTAATGTATACATATCATGCCCTTTTAACTTTCTTTTATTTATGAATACAGATATAAATTTTTGGTATAAACCAAAAATTGGCGAAGTTGAATCTCATCTATCGTGTATATCGATGAGAATGAATATTGTTAATCTTATTTTCTAATCATAATCTAATAATCAACATTATTCACATATCTACAATGCCATGTCAAGATTATTTTAGATTATGACTCAAGTATGCAGAATGGAATCAACATATAGTTAACATCACTAATAATTGTAAGCTGCATGTCTCAGCTCCTCAAGAACACTTAGCTTATAAAATTATCTAAACATTCTTGAAGCAACTTGTTCTGAAAAGTGATCCCAAAAATTTATTCCATAATCCAAGATGCATAAGCTAGCTTTTTTGGGTAATGACCGATTTGGTAAACAACCTTGAAGCACACTTTATTAATTCCAAAAAGATAAAAGACAAAATCAGATGATGAGATTGGCCTCACGACGGTATTTTAATTTTACTCTTCCAAGACAATCCACCCTCATCCCCTTCAACGTGTTAAATGTTAGTTCCTCGGACACGCTCCATCCTCACCAATTGTATTTGTCTTGCCTCGAATTACGCCTTCTTTTCAAAATCATGCAAAATAAACTTTGAATCCATTTAATCTTAAATGCCAATTATAAAAAAGACATGTTAATAGATCAACAAGAATTAATTCTCATAAGAACTGAGCAATAATCACCTTAAAATATATGAAAGGGTCTAATACCAATATTGTAACCTCATTTCAATAAAACGAAACTCATTGATTGTCACATATACATTGGACAATAAAATCGAAAATGAAACCACTTATTTTTTAAATAAGAGTTACTGTATTTAATTTACTTAAACTATACATTTGGTGTAACCTAGGTTCAAAGAAAAGGGTACAATCTATTTACAATGTCATATCTAAGCAGGTTGCAACAATATTCAATGTAGTTTTAGTCATTATAGACCATTACGCCAATTTAATCAGACTATAATACATCAAAACAGATTGGTACAATACACGTCAAAGCATACAAACTTTCACTTGTTCTTGAGTTCATTAACCAGATTATGCAAATCATCCATCCTAATACATGATGAGAACAAAAACATGCAAAAAATCACTTATTTTGGTCTACAATTTGAATATCCATTTTGGCCTTCATCTTATTATTTTCCTAAAACATGAAATTAAACTATATTCACCCCTGCTCATTCATTCACCTTCATCTCAACACAACAAATACATAGAGGCATCAACCAGGGTCAAAATCCATACAACTATCCGACCGAGTCAACTCAGCGAGTTCACCTGATCTTTGCTCCCGGGCTATTAGGGCATTGACCCTAAAGATTTCGGGCCTCCAAGCTCTTTTTTTCTAAGAATTGGCCTCACGGCCCAAATTAGATGAACAGTCGAATTGAGGCGGCCCGGCGGCCTGAAACTTATTGCAGAAGCTGAAATGTCGGGCCATTTTTTCATCCAGGCTTATCAGCTTTTGACAACGCAAGATTTTCATCTTTCACGGCCTCTAACAAAGCCCGCATATCCATTTTCCACCATACCTAATGTTAAAATTAGTTACAATTAAAACTTCAATTATCTGCATATTTTAATTACAAATAATTCAATTCAAGCATTTTAACTCATGCAACATTATTAACTAAATTCAAGTAATATTAGGTTCCCAAACAATCAACTTCGTATAGTATAGGTTGCAATCGATCAAAAACATCATTGATGTTGCAAATCGATAAAAAGACTATAGTTCATGTTACAAATTGATAAAATTAACACAACACAAACATAATCAATTTGCAAATTTTACAAATAATCTTTATCAATTCGGCCAATTTACTAGTATATGTTGCAATTGGATAAAAAAGAATTGTAAATTGATAACAAAAAAAGTTTATAGTCTTGATTATAAATTTATATATGAATTCATTTAGATTTATAATAAGAATTTTCATTACAAAAAGAATTTTCATTAATAATTTTTTTAAATTGTTTGGATATATGAAATTGTACATTCCATAAGCTCCGGCAGATTCACATTTCGCCAAATCCACATCGCTAGGGTCGCAATCTTGAATTATGGGCCCGTTAAGCCTGTCAGCTCGACGCCAAAGACTATTGATCATTAATTACACCTACCGATAGCTGTTAATAAAAGTAAAACTCAACAAAATGACGAATCTTGAAAATAATTATTTGAAAACAGAGGAAAATTATACATGAATTCTACTCTGCTTAAGGAGATACACAATAATGATTCAATTATAGAATAGGGATAAATTATCAGAATGTTCAAAAAATCGTATTCCTTTTTCTATCTTTTCTTTTTTCCTAATCGGGTGACGAAAAGCTACATATCGAAAAGATACCGAGAGAAACAAATCGATTAAAAAAGAAAAGGACAAGATATCCTTTCTTGTTGATTTGTTAATTTGTAGAATTTACTACGATTAAAAAGATGGATCTGATTTTGGGTGTTTTAGAAAAATGGGCAAAGGTTTTTGAGTGTGTAGACAAGAAAATGGAGAGGGAGTATGTGAGAATGAGTCCTTTTTGTGCCTATTTATTGGTGGTGGTCTTTTGTGTGTGGTGTGTGACACGATACGTCAATCATCATAACAGAATAGTGAATTGTCTCCATCTTTTAGTAGATTTGCCAGCGCAGCATTATTATCTTTATGTTTGGAGATTGTAGAGCCGTCAAATTTCAGTTTCTTTATGTACTTTTGTGTGTACTAATTATTAGATTTGTATAATTTATAAATATATTTTTAAAATACGAATTTATCAATTTTAAATATATTAATTTCAGGCCTTATTTTTAAAATATATAATTTATTAGATTAAATATATAATTTATTTACATCAATCGTTCCATAATTTATGAGCAAATCGGATAAGCGAAGTTGTAATGCGCCAGATGCAGATGATTGAAATCGATGATTTATTATCCACTTAAAGTGTAAATACAATTGAAAATTTTTCGGCGTTTCACCGAATCGGCTGTTTTGCCTTTCGTAAAATTAGCGGAAATTATAAATCTTTAAATGTATGTTTTTAGAATATGAAAGTAACATCTGATTAATTAACGACATAGTTTATATTAATGTCTTAATTAGACGTATTTTTAAGTTCCACCTGCTGCCGACACGCGTAAATCGATAACGACTTTTTTTTTAAAAAAGAAGAAGATAAAATGATGTATATTTCGACATGCTTTTACTCAAAACCCAACACCATAAATTTAAGACCCAAACACTTATGCTATTCACCAAGTTCCTTTATAATTTTACACTAATTTGTTCTCAAAGCGGAATCGACCTGTAATTCCCCACTAATCAAGAATTAATTAACTGCGTACCAAGTCACCTAGTTTATCTAAATAATTTTATTATCGCTTATCCCAAAGATTAATTTAACGGTTGGTGAGAAATCAAATGTAAAGTTTCGTTCATGATGTAAGTTAAGTTTAATTAGTTCATTTTATATCTCGTGTATCCTCACCATTTCTGAAAAGTACTTGTTCCTTTTTTTTTAATTAAATGAATATAAATAAATTGTTTTAAAAACAAAAAATGAATACAATAATTTTAGATATTGCTTTATGAGTTAATAAAAAAAATATTTAATTTGTGAGCTGAATATACCACTACTTTTAATTCTTAAGTATATATATATTAGACTATCTCCAAAGAAATAAAAGACCTGGAAATGATTCTCATTTTAATCTAATTTTTTCAAAGAACAAGCCAATACTCAAGGTTTAATAGAGTTAAATGAATGTTCATGGAAAGTAAGCGCTATATCTTAAATGCACGCTAAACGTATGCCATTTTTTTTTCTTATTTATTTTAATTGAATTTATGGATTATTATTAGATTATATTTATGTGATATATTATTGATTATTATTTATGTGGATAACTTAGAATAATTATGGATAACTTAGAATACTGCAGGGATGGTATATAATAAATTATTATTTTTACTTAATATTAAAAATAAATTGATTATTGTATTCAATTAATGAAAATAAATTAATATTATAGTCAATTCAAAAATCTCAATTAATTTTAAAATATGTTATGTAAATTAAAATATCATACATAATTGAAAAGATAACATAAAATTACATTGTAAAATGATGTGCAACATTACAATATTGAGAATCTATCATATGAAATTACTACAAATAGATAAAATTAAAAAAACATCATAACATAATAACTATTAGATAAAAGCATTACAATCATTAAAAAATAAATATACAACTATATATATATTATATTTTGGAAGACCACTTCCATCCCCAAAAGATCTGAAATTGTCCAACATATCACAAGGACGCTACTACTAAAGGTTTTTTTGTGCTTGCCTTTTTCCAAGAACATTATTACTTGTTGCTTCAAACATCAATGACTTTGCTCGCGATCCCCAATGGGAGTTCTACTGATATCTACAATTTGGTCATTCACCATGGACGAATTCCATTTTTTTTCTTTGGTTCTGCTTCAAGTTTTTTCCTAGCATATCCATACCACAAATTCATTTTTCAATCAATTTTCAAGTAATTCCTAAGTTTCTCATTCTCTTTTGATCGCTTGTAAGAAAATTAGACATTTTTCTTGTTTTCTCTTTAATTAGAATTTTGACTCTTCCTGGCTACTGGGTGGATGGAAACTATCAAATTGTTATCTTCATTTAAATTAAGTTAAGGAATGAGGGGGTAAAGCAGAGACTCCACTGCGTTTTCGCTTTAGATCTCAAGAGACTCCACCATTTGTTTGAACTTTGGGACTCCATAAACTTTAATAGTTGGCCAAACACAAGGTCGATGAAACCTTCATACATCCTTTTATTGATTAAGAAATATCTCGTAGTGTTGCAACGTATAAGATATGCAAGCAAAGTTGAAGTTAAAAGATGTTGATATTCATTGAAAAGAAATGCAAATAAACACTACTGCCGTATATTTTGTTCATTTAAACGATTTGGATTCGTGAGTTCTAATCACAGAAATATCCGCTTGAACCTTTTGTATCTTGGTGGATGAGTTGCAGTGTCAGTAATTCATCTTTGTTAATATCATTATTCTAGTTTGGCTTTTAGTGTTGTATTTCAAAAGAATACGCTTCCCAAAATCGCAGCTCCTCAATGGTTATTGCCTACTATTGGATCTCGGTAGACATCAAGCCACATTTGAGCCAAGTGGATCTCCAAATCATTATTCTTGAAGTTGTGGTTTACTGCATTTGTGGATATGGCATGATTTCGGATACCGGATCCAACAATGATATTGTGTTGAGACGCCTATCGTTCTCTAATCTTGCTGTGAGGTATTGCTGTCTTCTCCTTCACATTATGTCATTCACAAAAAAATACAAATAGATGGGCTATTACTTTTAGCCGATGGTATATATCCCAAACAAATGGGCAACACTTGTCCAAACTATATATGAACCAAATGGTCAAAAAAAATATTTTATGCCGTAAACAGAATCATGCAAAGATGTGGAACGAGTATTTGGAGCCCTCCAGTCGATTTTGGTAATCGCGGGTAAAATCCAAAGACGCTTTTTGAGAGTAAAATGATTTGGCATGATATAATAGTCCATGCATAATAATGTAATATGATAGTCGAGGCCAACGACTGACGCTCCAATTGAAGAAAAGCACAAGAAGTGTCACTCCTGATTCAATTTGTTAATACCGAACCTAATGAGATCAATTTCAAAAATTTTCGCGTTTAGATTAGTACCAGAGATGCAGTAGGCTTCAGCTCAAGACTAAAAGAATGCAATTAATTGATCATTTGCGGAAGATTAAATAATCGAGTAATCAAAGTTATTTACGTGTCATGTTCTATATTTCAACAGATTTAAGCTGTCATCAGACTTTGCGATTTTCGCCTAATATTATGTTGAATTTTCAATTTTGATTTGCTCAACAATTTATCAATTTTGTTTTTTATTTAAATTTAAATATAAAATAAGGTAAAATTAATTTGGCAATAGAAATAAGTATAAAATACATTGTTATAATATAGATAATTATATATAACATAAAAATCAAAATAAAGAATCTTTATAGAATATTCAATTTTAGTGCAAAAAGAAAATCATCGGAGATTTTATGCCGACTTAATAGAAAGAATACCGAATTACTCTTAGTAGAAGCTAATCGCTGGAGATGTATTTTAAGTATACTAAATATTATGTATAAAATATTTGATGTCATAGGGTTATTCTTCAAATTTTTGAAATTAAATAGAGTTTACTTAAAACTTTGAGTGATTACCACGCCAAGACCAGTACCCTCATGACTCATAATAAAGATTTGTAAGCATTTAACCATACAAAATAAAAAACTTAAATTATTCAACAAAGCATGCATTTTGTTCTCATTAATAGTTATACTTTTCTCAGATAAATAAAAGTTTCACACTTCAAATATAACAAATCGTACGCTTAAACGACATGAAATGCATTTCCACCGTTGTTTTACAACCTTTTGTAGAACTGCTTTGATGTTCGTCCTTATAAAAAAAAGTCCTTATTTTCACTTTCCCGGAAGTTAGTATCTAAATTAACTTTTTCTAAGTTAATAATTATTTTAATATAATAACATCATGTCTGCAAGTATAAACAAAAATTAAAGTGCACACTTCAAATATTAGTCGACAAATTACTGTTTGAAACTTTCAAATTAAGCCAAACCGAGATTTTTTTTATTCAAGAGTTGTTTTAAACACTTAAATAACTTTCGTAAACATTTATTTTAAAGCCATTTCACAACCTTCAGAAAATCAGCTTCTTGTAAACGCTTTTGTGTTGCTTCAAAACACACATGTAGGTGAAACAAAATGAATTGAAAGCTGGAGTTGACGTATAACAGAGAAATTATGGCTGTCTTGGTCTATATTTTATTTTACCATTGCAATTAAGTAAACAGAAGAAACATATTGAAAGTAGTTATACTTTATGTTTACACTTTGAAATC